>JANEYF010004175.1:0-116118 GCA_029963845.1 Rhamnusium bicolor
TATACTTCCAGCTGGATCTCCAACGTGTTCAATGAGATTAATGTCTGGACTGCAAGCTGCACAGTCCACAGCGCGAACTCATTGTGTATAAGATGTATAAAAATTGAAATTTTTGGCAATATCTTTGCTATGGAGATTACATGACGTTGTAGAATTTTAATTAGGGTACCTTTGTGCCGTTAGGATTCGTAACAGGTATTATCATAAATCAATCGTGATATCGCCACACGCCATATTGATCGACCACCAAATGGAACCGTTTCAACTACATTAATAAGCGTTCTCCTAGTCTTCACCAAATCTTTATACGACATCATTGCGCGAGAGGATAAATTTAAATTCATCAATGAACTTAACTTGACAAAAATGCCTCAGTCGCCAATAAAATATTCCCTGGCAAATTGCAGTCTTCGCCTCCGTAATGATATCTAGAAGAGCTTTTTGGATTTTTTGATCTTTGTCTGGCCTAATATTAAATTCCCTTAGTCAATTTGATCACTTATTCTTAGCCTTACTGCTCGCATCTAGACATTCGGAGTTCTCTCACTGTGCTTCTGGTGTTAGTGTTTGTGTAAGCAAAGCAATCAATCATTACTTTCATTAGTCACTCGTCTGCACCTGATCAGTCTAGAGACACTGTACTTTTTCCATAAATTGTAAATGGCTCCCTATTGCACTCAAGTTAAAGAGCAACATTTTACTGAGAATAATTTTCTTGTAGTAATTACACCCCTGCATGTTTCTACAACTGATAATTGCCTTCCAAAATCACGTGTAACACTATTTTGGTTTAGTCGTCATTAATAACTATCAAACAAACTGGATTAACAAGTGATAATCATTGCTAGACCATCTAGTCAAACGCATTAACACTTTGATTTTTTTGGATTTTCACGCAAATTTGTATAATCAGAAAAATACTGAGCAACTTTGCCATTTTTTCTCAAATCATTGAATGTATGTATGAGCAATATATGCAAAAAAGTTAAAAAATTTCTTAAAATTCAATAGAAAATACTAAAATGTAAATTTGTGATTATATTTTCTTTTTATTGGTGTATATATGTACATATATTTAGTTGCAAGGTGTATGTATAGAGAACCGAGTTGCCTGAAAATGTTTCTAAAAAGAGGCCTATACCACTCAAGAACCTAAAAAAACTGAAAATGGTTTCTCATAGAAAATCACCTACTGCATTCGATTTTTCAAGGCGCCCTGAGATTCGAAATTGCAAACACTCCTAAATGTCAGTTTTACCCCTAATTAAAAAAATTGAACCACTACGTTTTTTAATACTTCCTCAAGTCATATCTTCGTTATTAAGAAATTTACTGAGGCTGATTCTTTCTTCAAATGATCGCTTGTATCTTGCTGTGATACTAACGCTGTTAAAAACTGCATGCTGTGGAGCCGTCTTGTATATACATGTTCTTATCTTTCTGATTAAAGCTAAACGGTGTTGTTTTTGTATTAAATTATTTCTAGTACTTAGTTATGCTTGATGGTGTCAGTTAAGGTCCTAAAGCATTTTCTGGTTTGTCTTAGTGAATTATTACAAATCTTCTACACCTAAATTTCGTAACATCAGGAAATCCATTTCCCGATGTAGATAGAATATTTTAGTCTGGATCAGCAGTATTGGTTTGATATGTTAAAAGTAAGGTATCTTCTTAGGAGAATACAGTCAAGATTTAGCTGCTATACAACCAGAGCCGGTGGCATTCTAAGATGGCTGACAACTGCAAACCGAATCTTTCGCCTCTATGTGACATTCGAAGAGCTTTCCGAATATTTGATGCTTATATTTTGAAAGTACATGGTCCAATATAGTTTAATATAGAAGCAAAATCATTGTGCAGTGAGGGATCTCGACATTTGTGGAAGCTAATTATATATTCAAGGTATATGCCGGATCATCTAAGAAAAACAGTGGATGTTGTCATTCAAAGGAACGGATATTTCGCGCATGTGGAGAATTTGCTTCTGGCAATGTTATCTGATGATGGGAATCATATTCGAAAATTAGCTTGCCGTAGGGTAACTGCTGTCAGGAAAAGTAATGAGGATTTCTCACCTGCCAAAAAATTTCGTGTACAGATAATAAATATGGAAGCAACTGATTATACTGATATTATTTCTTTGGGTGATGATGTTGAACTGTTTACACTTCCAAATTTAAAACACGTCTCCGATGAGGACTTGAAAAGTTTCATATCAAATGAGGATGCTTCAGCGCAATTTTTAAATGTGCCTAGTTTCCCATGCCATACACAAGGGACCGAAAGATGTGTAAAACTGGTTAGTGAGGCTGCATCTCTTGTTTGTGGAGAAGAAAGAAGGGATGGATTATAAGATCTCAGCTTGAATCTAGAAATATGATGAAATCTTTTCAACACGAAATCAGAAATTAGATCAAATAATTTTTTTCCAAGGGCTAATTATAGACATTCTGATACTTAAGGTTTAGTTTTCTTAGTTCATTAGTTTACAAATAATTAAATTAATTTTTTGGTTCATTTGTTATTCATAATCTATCAACCTAATAAAATATATAAGTAAAAACAAGTTTGGGGCACCTACAAAAATACTCCTAACGTATCCAATTTTCATATACATACTTTTTAGACATACGAGAGAGTTTCCATATAGGACCGAAAAAAAATTGTTTTCTAAAAAAATATATTTTTTCAGTGGGTAGAAGCACCTGAAGTACATGTCCAAAAAAAATATTTTTCTAGGAAAACACTCAATAGTGAATGTAGCCATTTTTGTCAACCCAGTTGGGTATCTAAAAAAAATTTATAATTTACGATATTTCTCTAACCACCTTAATATATAATCAATACACAAATAAAAAGACATTATTTGATATAAAAAAAGTATTTATCACTTCCAGTTTCAACGGAAGTGATGACAACTTTCTAATTTTTATCATGACCCCTGTATATTTTCACAGTTTTGGATAGGACATTGAATTTTGAATTCGGCAGTGTGACATATTTAAGTGTTTGGCTTTTGTTTTTTCGTTATTATTAGCGATATATTATTAAATGCAAAAAACGTATAAAAAAAGGTTTATAAAAATTTAAATATATATTTCAAGTGAAGTTCTATTGTTTATTTAAGGACTATTTTATTGTAATATGTACAAAGATATTAAGTACAATGGCATAAAATTAGTTATTTTTCTCTTTTTCTATGAAGGGGTTCTGTACTTTAAAATTACAAATAATTCTGATATTGCACATATAAATCTTTTTATGTCACATAATGTCTTTTATTTGTGTATTGACTATATATAATAACAATTTTCTAAGTTAAATATCAAACAAAAAAAGGAGATGAACCATATCTTGATGACACCCAGTATAATATATTACACAAAATAAATATTCTTGATCAAATTTTTACGATAAATAAATGATACAGTAAAACTTTTGTTTTACCTTGGACAGCGAAAGCTTGAGTTTGTTTATTATTTGTATTATATGTATGACACATCAGAATAAAATTTTCTTTGGGATTAAACATTATAACAAATTTAATAACGCAATGTCATAACCGAGGTTATTTGTTTCAACATTTTTGCGCTGGAAATTGCATATAATTAAAATAATTAATTGCAGTTTGACAGTTGGCAGCTGCCAAATGGAAATTTTGATGCCAAAATCATATTTAGCACCGTCGAAAACGTTGGTAGTGATATAGTTTTACACATAGAAGAAGTTTTTCTTACAAATTTTGGAATTTTACAATTTGCGGTTTGACAGTTGACAGCTGCCAAAAAGGCTATTTTGATGTCAAAATCATATTTAGCACCATCGAAAACATTGGTAGTGATGTAGTTTTACGCAGAGAAAGAACTTTACTTACAAATTTCGGAATTTTACAATTTGCGGTTTGACAGTTCGCAGCTGCCAAAATGGCAATTTTGATGTCAAAATCATATTTAACACCCTCAAAAACGTTAGTAGTGATATAGTTTTACACATAGAAGAAGCTTTTATTACAAATTTTGGAATTTTACAATTTGCGGTTTGACAGTTGACAGCTGCCAAAAAGGCTATTTTGATGTCAAAATCATATTTAGCACCATCGAAAACATTGATAATGATGTAGTTTTGCACATAGAAGAAGCTTTACTTACAAATTTTGGAATTTCACAATTTGCAGTTTGACAGTTAGCAGCCCAAAAAGGCTATTTTGATGTCAAAATCATGTTTAGTACCCATGGAAACGTAGATTACGATGATTTAGGCGACAAAAATTTCTAACAAAATTGTAATTTTTTTTTGCTTAAAAAAATTTACGGAATCACCGTAATTTTTATGGCCTGATTCGGTTTCCGCACATCAAAATACATAAGGAAACATGGTTTTGATTTAAAGCATAGAATTTTTTTGTGTGCCTGTGTTATGACCCATATTTAAAGTACTTATCTATTCTAGGAGTAAGCAAAACAAAAATATAATTTTAATAATTTAAGAAATGGCTGATTTTATTATAAGCAAAATGCCTTACTTTAATGAAGGCAACAATCACGAACGAATATAATGAAGCCTTTCAACAGTTTCTGTTAATCCTTTACGGAAATGCATTTGTCTACTTCGTTAGAGAGTGATGTTAGGTGTGAAAAACTGCAAAAGCTGCAACTTTAAAAGCTTAATAGTGCGCACAGCTTCTTTCCTGCTACTCGTTATAGTACTTTAGGATCTTTGTTATATGGGCCTCTGGAGGAAGCGATAGTGAAATAGATTTCTATTCTATATCCGATATCAGTTTCTCCAAGGCCTTTGCTTTTGAAATATTGCTTAGATATAAAAATTCATCGAGTTTTTATCAAGGGATATAAATATTCTCGATATCATGTATCCAGAATAAATTAATGTTTAGATAGCAAATGCAAGAAAGCATAAAATATTATACGTATTGCTTTATTAAAATATATCGGTCGATTGCATGGGCAGTTCTCCCTATTATCGTATTATTTGTTCAAATCTGAATTTCTTTTAGTATATGCAAAAGTTATGGAATTAATTAGTTTGGTACTAGAATGCAAGGCTAAATTATAGAAAAAAAGTTGCTTTGAAATAGTTATTTATTATCGTTGCTTTAAAATGATATCAATAATTATATCACGTAATTCAGTTTGCATTAGTATGACTCAGAAATAGTAGTCAGTGTCTCGTATGTACATTTAATTATTTTGTAAATTTTTGTAGTAACTGGTAATTAGTCGTCAGAGACTAGACAATCCGAGTAATAATTCACCGAATACCGACTACTTTTTTTAGAAGCAGCTTTGAACCTCTAACCTATTACTTACGTCTAGCTCATTTGCCAACGTTGGATGTGTTTTAAAATCATTACCCTATGTTGATTAGACGTTGGCAATTGATCTGCTTAGGTTCAGGTGATTTTAGGGTAACGTACCAACGTTGTCTGACGATATTGACTGACGTAATAATAATAGTAATTCCTTTTACTTCTGGTTCCGTACGACCTAAGAAGAAGGGATCCCTCACGATCGACCCCAAGCGGATGAGGGGACAGGCGGGAGGAACCTCACCGGATGGTCTCAACAACGACGAAAATGGCAATGCACACGGACGCTTTAAGTAGACGAAGGAACTTTGGGATGGCTTGCTGACCTGCCGCGAGAGTAGCAAACCTGAGCAAAGGGGATACATGGCGCGATTGCATGCACTTTGGTACGAAATGCATCCAGAGCATCGTGCCTTCTCTCAACAACACAAGAGAAATCAAGTATCCTTCTTGTGCAGGACAGGTTACGTAAGGGCACCCCGTCAGCTGGAAGAACTGCCAGAAGCAGTCTCACTGCGGCAATTACCAACTGATGGGGAACATCCTTTAGAGTTCACCGATGTAGACTTAAGGACGAGGGTTAGCCTTAACACCAGGGCTAACCTAAAGCCACAAGACCTGGCTAGAATGGACGCGGTGATTGATGAGGAAATTCCGAAAGATGCAGACATCTGGCAAATCAACTGTGCCGTGTACAACGCCGCGAAGCAACTTGTCCCAGTGAGAGGTCAACCAATCACGGGGTCGAGAAAGCTAAGCGACGTGTAAAAAAATCGAGGGCAAGATACAGTCGGCCAGACAACACGCTTCTTGGATCCAGAGTGTGGTGGAATATAAGATGAGTGGTAGAGTTTTTACTCTTAGAATCCGGCGCATAGCAGCCGGATTAAGACGTTATCACCATACTCTATATCTGACAGTGATGCTTACTATCAAGCAGCACTGTCTAGATAGGATCCGAACGCTTACGGCTATAAAGAAAACGTTGAAGAGGCGATGAGGAGTATGGAGCAAAACAATTTGTTCCGTACGAATCCTTCACGCCTCTTTCCAAGAGCCACAGCGTGGTGTAGATAATCCGACGACTGTAGAAGATGTCGAAACCTTCTGGAAGGGAATCTACGAAACGACGCGTCCATTCAATACCGACACTCCAGCAATTGGACACTTCGAGGCTCTGTGCCACAGACATTTTGTAGAGCCAGAAGAAGTGTGCACGGCAATCAGTACGAAGGAAGTCCAACAAGCACTTATTGGTACCAAGAACTTCGCTGCCCCGGGCCCAGAAGGCATTAACAACTGGTGGTGGAAGAAATTTCCTTCCACGCACCGCCATCTGGCGCGAGTTTTCAACTCATAACTGAACGAGGGGCAGCAGATTTCGGACTCGTTTGATACAACATCGCACGAGCTATTGTTGCACTTGCTCGAATGTCTTGCGGTACCAGCACCACTAGTGAGATGCATAGAACAGCTGCTGCCACTCTGGAAGACTCGCTTCACCATAGCATCAGATGCACAGAGGGTCACGACAGAGTAGGTGGCATTTAGGAGACGAGTATTCCAGGGTGATTCCCTGAGGCCTCTCCCTCTTCTGCATCTCACTGCTACCGTTGTCTGTTGGGCTCCGCCAAACTCGTGGATATCAATGTGGACCACCTAGCGACCGGAGGCATAAGGTCACCCATCTATTTTATATGGATGACCTTAAACTTTATGCCTCCGGAGAGCGTGAACTACAAAATGCTTTTAGGGTGGTCGAAGGATACACGCGGTCCATTGGTATGGAGTTCGGGTTGGACAAATGTGCAGTCATCCACCTCAAGAGAGGAAGATGCGAGGAATTCCCTAAGACATCTGGATGCCGGAGAGACCTGTACATTAGGGTGGAGCGAAAAATTTCAAATTTAAATTTTCGTTTCGCTATAGCGCGGAAAAGTTGCCTTAGGTGCATACTAGCACAACAAAAAAAAATTATCAAAACGGACAATATCTTCCGATCGCGCAAAACACCGAAAATTTAAAAAAATGACGAATTTTGGCACTTTTTTTCGTATTTTTTTATTATTTAGGGTTTGTATTTTTTTATCGCTATAGTGCTAAAACGTTAGTACTAATGTTGAATAGCCTTCAAAAAATATATAACTGCTTTTAAAGCATATCTTCCGATCGCGCAAAACGTCTGAATATTTGCAAAAATTGCAAATTTTTCGTTTTTTTTATAATTTTTTTGTAGATTTTGTTTAGGTTTTTTTAATGCTATAGTGCCTAATGGTTAAAGTAGGTATTTGTATATAAGAGGAAAAATAATTTTGTTATTTGGAGAATGTCTTCCGATCGCGCAAGTGATATCTATATATCACTGTTTACATTCAAATGTGCAGCTCTTCGCTTGCTTAGAAATAATCTAATTAATTTTAATTTCATAATCTAAACAACCCACAAATCACCACGAGGAGGTGGCTGCACTTCGAGTTCCACCCACACCCTTCCCTCCATCCAACCATTAAGAGTGTGTGCTATTTACAATATTTACATTTTACATCCTCGGCTTATTTTTCATTTATGCCGATGCCACTTTGTAATCCGCCTTAGTTGCGAATTCTTCTATCAGGTCTCTCGATGTAAGTGTCGCTCTAATGTATCCGTCCCTTGATTGTAGTCCGCATGCCTTAAGTGAAGCTTCGGTTACTAGCTTCACGCAACGCTCTACGGCTTGCGTGTGACATGGGAACTCTTTTATATCCCAATCAGGGACCTCACCCGATTGTATGAAGCTTTTAATTTCTTTATTACTTACCGCACGGAGAAGAGGTGGAGACGATATTTTTGTAGCGTTCCAATCTATCATTTCCGTATAATCTAATGCATCAAATTTGAGTGAAGCAGTGCGAAAGTTCCTAATGCCTTTCCCAGTCGAAGCAGATTGCCTGGCTTTTAGCACTCTCCTGAGCCCTAACTCTCTAATGTGCCTCCTCTTATCAAATATCATGGCTATCAAAATGTTTTCCAGGATGGGCATTGCCCACTCAAATTTGATACATTAGATTATACGGAAATGATAGATTGGAACGCTACAAAAATATCGTCTCCATCTCTTCTCCGTGCGGTAAGTAATAAAGAAATTAAAAGCTTCATACAATCGGGTGAGGTCCCTGATTGGGATATAAAAGAGTTCCCATGTCACACGCAAGCCGTAGAGCGTTGCGTGAAGCTAGTAACCGAAGCTTCACTTAAGGCATGCGGACTACAATCAAGGGACGGATACATTAGAGCGACACTTACATCGAGAGACCTGATAGAAGAATTCGCAACTAAGGCAGATTACAAAGTGGCATCGGCATAAATGAAAAATAAGACGAGGAGGTAAAATGTAAATATTGTAAATAGCACACATTTTTAATGGTTGGATGGAGGGAAGGGGCGGGTGGAACTCGAAGTGCAGCCACCTCCTCGTGGTGAGTTCTGGGTTGTTTAGATTATGAAATTAAAATTAATTAGATTATTTCTAAGCAAGCGAAGAACTGCACATTTGAATGTAAACAGTGATATATAGATATCACTTGCGCGATCGGACATTCTCCAAATAACAAAACAAAATTATTTTCCTCTTAGGCACTATAGCATTAAAAAAAACCTAAACAAAATCTTCAAAAAATTATAAAAAAAACGAAAAATTTGTAATTTTTGCAAATATTCAGACGTTTTGCGCGATCGGAAGATATGCTTTAAAAGCAGTTATATATTTTTTGAAGGCTATTCAACATTAGTACTAACGTTTTAGCACTATAGCGATAAAAAAATACGAAAGAAGTGCCAAAATTCGTCATTTTTTAAAATTTTCGGCGTTTTGCGCGATCGGAAGATATTGTCCGATTTTGATAATTTTTTTTGTTGTGCTAGTATGCACCTAAGGCAACTTTTCCGTGCTATAGCGAAACGAAAATTTAAATTTGAAATTTTTCGCTCCACCCTACTGTACATATCTGGGTGTGCAACAAAGGCACATCCAGGATGTAACACAAATAATGGATCTCTCCGCGGCAAGTACAGACACCGCCTCCAAATAATTTGGAGGCGGTGTCTGTCCCCGATCTTTCGGGGAAGAACAAGGTGTCTGCAACTAATATGCTTGCCGTTCCTGTTCTGCTCTACTCCTTCGGAGTAGTAAAGTGGACGGTAGATGAGCTGCGCCAATTAGACAGAGATACTCGCAAGATGATGAATATTCACAGAAGTATTCATCCTAGATCGTCCGTTCCTCGTGTGTACCTTCCACGTCAACGGGGGGACAAGGACTCTTGAAGCCTGGAGTGTCGCATGGCAAAGTAGTACTGAGTATGGCTTGCAATATCTTCAGCTCAGATCCGCTCTTGCGGTTTGTAAAACACCACGAAACTGTAGGAGTGGGGACAGGATTGTTCAAGGCAGCAAAAAGAGCCGCAGATGAACTCGGTTTCACATTTGACATCAGGCGAGGAGGCCGGCGAGGTGCTGATGTAGAGTCAGTCACTGAACTTCAGCCAAATCGTCTAAAAGCCCGAATCAGAGCTACCGAACAGGAAAATCAGTTTCGGCAGCACGTCGATAAACCCCAGCATGGTGTCTTCTATAAGAACATAGAAACACGGGGTTTATCGACCAGGCTGACATTCGCCTTTCTAAGGTCAGCCGGACTTAAGTCGGAGACCGAGAGATTCATTATGGCATGCCATTATGGTGCTATCAACACCTTGGTCTACCGTAGCCGCGTGTGGCGTGTAGAGGTTCCTGACATCAACTGCAGGACCTGCCGTCAGGCGTCGGAAACGCTCATGCATATACTATCTGCAGGCCCTGTATACGCGATTTCGACTTACATCCACCGACATAACGCGGCGTTACGAGTGCTATACTACCATCTAAAGCACTCGTACGGGGTGGACTAGACACCAGTGCTGCCTTATGTCCCCGGATATTGAGTCCGTTGTCGAGAATGAGAAATGCCGGATTTACTGGAACTAGTCGTTCTCGACTGTCAGGCTTATCGAAGCCAACAAGCCTGACATAGTCCTCCTCGGCCATCAACTCAAGGTGATGTTTGTCATCGAGTTCTCGGCACCTGCGGAGAATAACATCACCTTGAAGGAGGAGGAGAAACAATATATGTATAATATACAATAATTATGGTCAACTATGCAGTTGTCATATGTAGTGTCGAAAAAATTACTGCAAATATAATCAATACAGCTATTAGAGTTTACAGAGTATCTTGTAAGTTCATTAATTCGCATATTAATATTATACATTTTCTAAAATATCAGAATCGTTTCTTTATATAGGTATCAGATAAATAATTTATATTAAGGTCTCCACAAGTTATAATTTTATACAGTTTATTTTTGCTAATATAGTTTAATAATGAGTCAAATAATACAAGAAATTCGTTTAAATTTGAAAGTGGTGATCTATATATACAAACAATTTTTATTATATTTTTGTCTAATTGTAATTCTGCTCCACATGCCTTCATAATTTTTTTTTGACAAGTTTGATATGTGAGTTATTTCTTTTATTTTAATCTTTAATTCTTAGATAAAATCATAGTTCCACCATTCATATATTCTGTTCGACAGAACATAATAGATATTTTATAATCACTAATTTTAAGGGAACTAATCTCTGAGTTTTTAGCAAAGGTTTTGTTAAACAAACCAAGTCTATAGTATGTTAATATAAAAATATTTCCATGTGTTCAATTTTGTTCCTAATGCATTGTGTATTCTGGTGCATTATTTTTAATTTGGTCATTGATAGTCCATTACTATTTCATTGTAGTAATCAACTATTAATTATTGAGTTATCGGCTGGATGTTGGTGCTCAACTCAATAGGTCTGGCCTGGTGAGATGTTATATTCAAGAAGGCAAGAAGAGAATCTCAAGTCAAACAGCAGCATGTAGTATTGGTTAACGTCATCAGATTTTTTAAATGACAGATTCATTGCGTAATATAACGTTAAAAGCAGACATCCACAACATAGAACATAAAAAACAATCTAGCTTCACAGTCCTCGGACTCATTTTTGTACCTGGGATAAATGTAACCTCAAAATTAATGTTGGTAATGTAGTTATTGAAAATATTTAGAGGTCGCCGTTGGTATTAGCATTACAATATTAGTGAAATCAGGGCACTTTTCGTGAATATTTAAACATAATTTTGCGTCGAACGAAAAATTATTTAAAAAAAAATTTTAGAAGAGGAATAAAAGTTTTTGAAGGCTGTTCGTGAATTTCTCGTCAGATTAACTGTTGCCCAAAAATACGGACAAATCTCATCAATAAATATAAGCATAAAACGAAATTAATAGTTTTAATGAAATTGTTTACTTCCTTCAAATTCAATATAATGAAGAGAAAATACTGTTAAGATGCACCTAGCTGCTACTGATTTTTTAAAACTGCTGTTGAAATCCTATCGAAGAGAAATTTAATCCTGTATATTCATAAAATACCTGTTTATTTTTCTTTTTCTTTTTGAACTTATTACCACATAAATAATTCTTCGTTATCTAAAAAATATAGTTACCCAGTATGTTACTGAAAAAATAAACCTTCACATATAAAAAAAGATAAATAATTTTGAAAAAAGGAAACAGATTCGTTTTCAGAAACGTTACAGAATTATATTATTATATTTGTGTCTCATATTAGTTGGCAAAAAACACCCTCTGACTAATTTTTTGACGTAAAGTCATAAGCGCAGAGGTTTATTTTCCCAGTAACATACTGAGTAATTAACTATATTTTTTAGATAAAGAAGAATTATTCATGTGGTAGTAAGCCCAAGAAAAAAAAAAGAAAAATTTAGAGAATGTTACAAATAACGTTCAGACAATATACTTTTTATACCATAAGTTACTTTTTATTCAAAACTTGGTTTAAACCTGACATTCAAAGTACAGCTTCTATATTTTATGCAGGTCGTGGTAGATATCCATTTTAGTTGTTTCGCAAACATGCACATTATAGTGCAATGCATACATACATTTCATTGTATAAATATAACACATTCAGTTGCATCAGATAGGGATCCATTTGTCCATAAAGAAACGTTATAACATATACGCCTTACTTGTTTGTATAGTCTCAGTCGCTCTCGAGAGAAAAGATTTACAGAAATAGTATTTTTACGGGTGAACTTTTCAGAGTTTCAGATGACACATGGGGTTATAAAATTTAGCCTTCTCTACGGCCAATTTAACAGAATAAATAATAAAATATATCCATATATATCAAACGAAGCATATTAGTCAATCTGTAGAAATATTCTACTCTAGTTTTTGTGTTATATATATTATTATTACCTTATGAGAATATTACATAAATTATTGAGAATTGAAATTTAACTTCCAGGGATTTAAATGATTATTTTGTTTACTGTTAATATTATACACATATTTATTATGATGTTGAACTTATTGCTCTTTAAATTAATATGCATTTTATATCTAAAAAATCATACAGATATTCCAAATATGTATTAGTTAATGTTAATCAGTGGCGGTCGGTCCATGGAAGCAAGGGAAGCAGTGCTTCCCCTGGGATTATTATAAAAAAACACATAAATAGAACCTAATTATTATTTATCACATATATTAATCATTAAAATTTACTTCTACCCAATTTCAATAGATACGGCCCTGCTTTTCAGCAGCTGATATAATGTTGCACGATAAAACCGTAACGATGACGCACTCGATTAATCCAGCCAACACGAACTCGCGCAACTTCGATATATGTAAGCAGAGACAACTGTCTCTGGTAAGTAGGTAACTTATTGAAATGCATCCCATCCCCACTTCATATTCTTAATATCTGAGCTATATAGCATCGTAATACGTTTTATTTTATAGATTTTAATCTCGATTTTAATATCGATTTTAATATTATACTTAATATTAATCTTCCTAGTATTATTCTCAGCTTTTGTGCTATATTTGTAAAAACTTTTTGGTGTTTCTAAACCTGTGGTGCGGCGACAAGTGATTTTTAAAACGTTGAATATTAGTGCGCGTGTACGCAGATTTAGAATTACTTATTAAATTTGGAAGCTGGTTCTAGCACTGTGGAAAATATTATTTGCGTTTGTGTGGTGTGCAATTTGTTGAAAAGGGGATTTTCATCATATTCGTTTCAAGATAAACTGGATATTATTAGAAATGGAAACCAACACCTGATTTAAAATTCTTAAAAACGAAAGTTAAATCATGCTATAGGTACTTTAATATTGAAGTGTACAGTGCTAATCAGTGGTTAAGGGGTTGTGAAAATTTGTGTAAATTGTTTTGTTGGCCATGTGTACTGTTCACAAATGAAAAAGGTGTTTGGAATAAAAATGGCTTTTCAGATTTAAACAACATTCACAAAGTGACAAAAAGGCATGGTAAGTGTGAAACTCATTTGGGAGCGGTACTAAAAGAATAAACATTTGGAAAATCACGAATTGAGGCATTCATTAGATCAGCAGTTGAAAGAAAGTGTTAAAAGGACTTATTGATATTGTTTGTTTTCTCGGCGAAAATGAACTTAGTTTTAGAGGTCATACTGAATCTCGAAGCGTTGCTGATAGGGGCAATTTTATCAATTTAGTTGAGTTATTAGCAAAATACGATACAATTTTAAGTAACCATCTGGAACACTCCACGATATTTTCGCGGTACATCAAATCATATTCAAAATGATTTGATTCAGTCGATAAGCAATATTGTTTTAGAAAAGATCAAGCAAGAAATAAAAAAGCTCCTTTGGTGCAGTTATGTTAGATGAAACAACCGATATTACGAATATTAGTCAGTTGTCAATCGTAGTACGGTACATAAATCCACATGGGAAATTCCAAGAGCGCTTTTTTAGGATTTTTAGACGTAGCAACGCCATGAACGGCCGCAGCTTTATATACTATAGTTTGTCAGATAGTCGATGATCTACAGTGTGGTGCCAAACTTATCGCCCAAAGTTATGATGGGGCCGCTGTAATGGCTGGTGAATTGGGGGGCCTGCAGGCCAAAGTAAAAGAGACTTTTCAGAATGCAATATTTGTACATTGTTTTGCGCATCGATTAAATTTAGTTCTAGCTCAATCTGCAGCGTGTCTTAAAGAGTGCAAAGTGTTTTTTTCAAGTATTAGTGGAATGGCTGCCTTTTTTCAAAATCATCAAAACGGACACGAGAATAAAAACTTTTTCAAGAAATTTAACCAGTGAAGAGCGGCTTTCAAAATTGTCCCTGTTAACAATAGAAAGTGACTTTGTGAAGATGTCCAAAAATTCAAACTTTTACGACGAAGTTATTTCCGACATCGCAAAAAAAGAGAGGCGGATTAACCTACATTGTAAATAGGTACGTATGTGCATGTTAACTACTTAACAAACTCTCTATTTCGCTGCGGGTTCAATCCTCGCCACCGGCGCTGGCAATGTCGGTGGATATGGTTGTGTGTCTGCGTTTTTTTCATAAGTGTAACCCTCGCCCGTGCAGCTTCGGCTTTGGAATCGGGGGTTGTCTAATTTTTGTGGTTTTTATGTTTTATGTTTATTGAGGAGTGGCGGTCCTACAAGTGTACTTTTTTCTAGATATCATAACTTTGCAGCTTTCGACATTTGTTTTAAAATGAGTATACGGAAGCCACGTCCCTTTTCTTAAAATAATTTTTGCCTCGCTTCGCTCGGGGCCTCGCGCTACCCATCACTCTATATCACAAACTGCTTCCCCTGTATCAAAACTCACCGCACGTCCCTGATGTTAATAATAAAAGAAGAAAAAATATTCTCATAATTATTTATGTATTTTGTAAAAAGTAACTTCGGAAAAATGAGTTTTTTTATAGGCATTGTTCTTATTAAAAATGTGTAAAGAATGGTCGTACTCGATATAGCACAATTACAAAAAGTTAAATTTGAAAAGTTTTTTAAAATTAGAAATCTTAGTATTTTGTACAATATTAAAATGGACATTATTTTATGTGCTGAACAAATAGTTATTTATGACACAAGGACCAAAAAATGCAGTTTTTAGTACGATTACGGAAAATGTCGGACGAGGCAAAGCCGGCAACTGTACGAGTATGAAAAACATTTTCGTCCATGTATCTAATTTTTATTCGAATGCAAGAAGAAGTATAGTAATCGTGATTTTTTTTCGACCTCGAGATTTTGATTGATTTATACGTTTTGAACCCTCTTGAATCCATTCTGACTATTTTCAGAATGATGTCTGTCGGTGTGTGTGTGTGTGTGTGTGTGTGTGTGTGTGTGCGTGAGCGTGCGCGTGCGTGTGTGTATCCGCGATAAAAAATACTATTGTGAGACTTCCCAAATTTGGCAGTTAAGATTGTCAACAACATTTTAGGTGACACATTAAATATGGTGAATGTGGTACCACCAGAACAGGCATAATGAATGAAAGAAGAAAAAAGTTACACTTTCGGGGAAAAAAAATTTGAGTTGCATTTCTGGACGAATCTCGACGAATTATTATGATGAAAAAACATAACTTTATAAAAAAAAATTGTCTGCATGTCTGTAGTATTGCGATAGCAGCCACAGTTTTTGAGATAAAGCTTTCAAATTTGGTACACTTGTTCTAAAAGCCAAAGACAATGAAAAATTCGGTGATGAGCAAAATTGGTCTTCTGAAAGGGGACCCAAACTTTTTTGTATTTGACTTTACAAAAAAATATATTCTTGATGAAAGATTATAAATCATGTCTACTATATCAAGCGAATAAAATATATTTTCCAAGTACTAAAATAAAGCTGATGTAAACTGAAATGTGTTACACATTTAGCCTCATAAAATGGGGTTAGGATAAATTTAACAGTTTGACATTTGAAAGGTTTAATTTAGTTACAAAAATGTCAATGTCAATAACAAAAAATTATTAAAATATTAAACATGAATTATTATTGCCAGTATCGAATGACGCTGATAATTAATTATTTAAAAATTTTAATGGACCATTTCAAGGTACGCTATTAAAATTTAATTGAGGTAAGTAAATAATTAAATAGAATGATTTTTTTAGATCAGAATGATATATACTGGTATAAGAAAGTTATGTGCTGGCCATATCAGATATTTTATTTCGGTAATGTGTTGATTAGAACTTAACTTTAAATATCTGTTGGTGTGAGTCTGAGTTCTATAAAGTTTTATGTGTTATCTAAACTAGTCACAACTGAATAAGGATGTTTCTGGTTCCACTACTTGCCTTTTAGCTTGGATGGTTTTGTTGCCATAGTAATTTTATTTAAGTTGATATATGTGCTATGATAGTATTAACATCAAATTAGTAAAGTTAATTTAGCTTCTCAGCTTTAAACTGATTTCCACAATGTTACTTCAAACACTGTAATTTCGGACCAAACTGTCCGAAATCGATTAGCCGAAGTTGGGGTAACATCCTATCGTTCATTAAGGCGTCCATCATTATCAGCAGTTAATCGAAGGGATAAAGTAGAGTACGTACAACAAAAGACTCTTAGAAGAAACCCCCTGTGGTGATATTCTCTTTGCCGACGAGTCAAGGTAATAATATTGTCTCCACAGCGATAGCAGACGTCTACATGTGTCGAAGTCCTCGCATATTATGTGCTTTCATTTTACAACCAGTTTTAGCTAAGTTGTTTTACGGTTACGGAGACTGCATCAAAAGAAATTTTTGTTTTATTTACACAGTGTAACCGTAGAACCACTTAGGTTAGCTAAGATTGGTAGTCGAATTCCAGTAATTCCTTTTGTAGAAGGTGGTATACTGTCCAGCCGGCGAAAGCCTGCACGGCAAGAGAGAGCATTGTCGATAAGTCGTCAGCTTTTTGCGAAACCATATCCTAGGAATATAATATCTTTCCCAATGAGTTGGTGCGGATGCAAACGATCACAAAAATTTGTCATGCACTAATTCATTTATTTTATTTACGTTTAATTTTGAATGGAATGCAGAAATCACATTCTTTCCACGGGTCTTCTTTCTCCGACCAGACAATAAAGGTGTATGCCGGCATTTATCTTGGATGAAGAACAGCTCTTCATGCGTTCGTTAGATCGGTAACAGGGCAAGTTTATAGGGAGGAAATCATCATGAGGCATGTTTTAAATCGTCGTAACGAAGTTGGTGTTGAAATTATAATTTTCTTAGACGATAATACTAGTCCCCATAGAGCGAACGTGCACCCGACCTTAATTTCATCGAGCATGTATGCGATTTCCTCCGAAGACGCCCGCACAACCACCCACGACCATTTTGGAGCTTTCGGAGATGCTGCCATTTTATGGGAGAAAATATTACAGCAGCATATCGACAACTGCATTTTTAACATGTCAAGAAGGTGCTACGGAGTGATTGATGCGAGAGGACTCGTCATTAGGACCTGAAATATGGAACCACAAGAAGTTTTTGCTTATTTTCAGTTTTTTCGTTTTTTGCAACAGTGGCGAATTCTTCACTTTAAATGAAATATGTGATTTTTTTTCATTCAAAGTATATATTATTGCAGTTTTGAGTCCTTAATTTTTAAAAAATATTTTAAATGCCCAAAAAGAGTATACACACATACCCATACGCACACGCACCCGCACCGGCGTACGTGCACGCGCACGCGCATACGTACACGCACTCGCACACCCACACGCCCACGCCCACGCCTACGCGCACGTACGCACGCACGCACGCACTCACGCACTCATGCACGCACACACGCACGCTCCCATGCTCTCACGCTCCCACCCACCCACGCATCCACGCACACACGCACACACACGCACACACTTGCGCGCGCGCGAGTGCATCGACAGACATCATTCGGAAAATAGTTAGAATGAATTCAGAAGGGTGCAAAACGTATATATCAATCAAACTCGCGAGGTCGAAAAAAATCACGATTACTATACTTCCTTTTATTAGGTACAAGAACGTTATACTGATTCCAGTGACGTTTTAAGCTGTCAAGCCTAGTGGAATTTTCGCTGCTGTCATTTTAGGTAAAACTTTCACTTGAAGTGCAATTTTCACTGAAAGTTTGTTCTTATTGCTCTAAATTTTCAAAATCTTGCTATTTTAATGGTTGGTAATGGGAGGGAAAAAATCAGATATATATTATTCCATTTGGGATTAATTTCTCATTTAACCTCCTACGATGTTAGGTTACGTCCTTTAATAACGTTGAAATAAAAAAGCCTTAGGTAAAAAATACACAATTAATTTTTTTTCTATCTATATATAAGGTACATTTATTTTAATTCAGTATAACAAATAAAATTTACATAAAACTAAAAGTTCTGGAGTGGTTTGGAACCTTTGATGTGAAGATAATACTGACTTAGTTTTCCACGAAACATCAAAACACCATTTACTGCACTCGACGCGCGTTTCATTAAACAAGTTAGTATCATCTGGTGATGATTAAAACTAACCTTATGCTAACAATCTTATACCTAAACTGTTGTCACGGCATCCAGCTATTTAGTAAAGTAGGTTCACCGAACCGTGACAACAGTTTAGATCTAAATAGGATACATTGTTAGTATAAGGTTAGTTTAATCATCTCCATGTAATGCCAACTTAGTTGGCGAAACGCGCGTCGAAAACAGTGTATATTATTTTGTTGTTTCATGGAAAGCTACGTCAGTGTTGAACTAAAAGTTATTTAACAAAATGATTTCCTCTAGGGTAATATTCTTTTATTTATTAATCTTCCTAATATTTAGATATATACTCACCTCCTTGTAGAGAAGGGTAGATATAAAACGATGGTTCTTGAACCCAGGATATGATTCTTACTAAGTCTTTTACAAAATTTGGCACTATACACTTCAACACAGCTGTACAACCACGTGCTGCGGCTATTACTTCTACGTCAACTTTGAAAGCCTGAGTAACCACTGAAAAAAAAGTATTAATTATGATTCATGAAATATTTATCTAGATTAAGATGCAAGAAATTATTGAAACAAATGAAGATTTGGACTCAATAGCGCAAATACATTTTTCCAAAAAATTATGCACTAGTAATTATTTTCTAATTTATGGTAATGGTAATAGTGGGGGAGGCTGACGCCTGGCAAATAGGCCACAGACGGGCCCTTTTACCAACCCCCAGCTGTCCAATTTATGATACTAAGTGAAACTTGAATTTGAATATTTTGTGTTATTTTGGTAACATCATATATAGAATATATTGCTAATTTGTTAGCTTTTTCTGGAACAAAAAAAAAAATATAATGTAAGAAGCTCTGGCGCCAATAATTGTGTACATTATCAGTTTAAAGCTTGTTTCTTTAGAGAGTAGTATGAAACATTCAGATTATTTCTTTTAATACACAAAATAAAACGTGAAATAAGAAATTTTATTCAAAGTGTGACTGCCATTACATGGAAAAAGTTGGATTTATCGTAAAATGTTCAAAGGTTCGATATTTCCCATACATCAATGTCCCTGGTAATTTAAACATTTTTAGAAAGTAGCGATAACTTTCGAGGAATTTTCGGAATAGGGCAGTTATTAAGCAACAACTACTGCTGAGAACACATTTTTAAAAATCTTTGTTTTGACAGAAAATTTTGTGACCACAAGAAGCACAAAGAAGCTTTATGAGGCAGAAGGGATTCTAATAAAGATTGAAATGACATAGTTTGGTAGAAGACAAATTGAACACACGAGTAACTGCAAGAGAGTATTGAATATAGAACATCGCAGACAGACATTATTTGGTTGGTTAGTTTGAAGTTGATTGGAAACAAGTCTAGTTACTGCCTGTACAATTATGATAGACATGTTTATTTTGTTCTTATGTATCGACAGCCAACTAAGTAATATGCACAGCACAACGTAATCAACATGGAGGCGGTTTGAAAATGGTTTGGGGTGAAATTTCATTGACTATCTGCACGGAGCTGGTAATTTATAATAATGCCTATCATAACATTCACAGGTATATATTGGACATTTCGATTAGCTACATATATTGATGAACTAAAGTATTCTACTAAAAAGATAAATGACGCCAAAGTTTAATTAAATTTTATTCAAATGTATAGTCGCTGACACTTGCAAAATAATTGGCGCTGGCATTCAATGTTAAATATTATTTGATGGAAATCGGCAGACACTATTTAGAAGTTACTCTTTTATTAATTCATTATAACGCAAGGTCTTACACAGATCGAGTTCTGCGAAATTATTTTTAAGAAGTCGGCATTCAAAGAATGTACTGGTCACCACTGAGTCTTGATTTGAATTCAATTGTGTACCTATGGAATACCTTTGATAGGCAACTTAGAGACATCCAGATTAGACTAGCCAATTTAGAAGAGATAGGACATCTGCGCTTGTTTAAATAAATATAGAAAATACAATAAGCTTATCAAAAACGTAATATACATGTGATAGATACTAACGTCCTCTTGAGTTGGAATGACTAATTTGATTAGCCTATAACGAGAGAAGCGCTTTGAAAAATTTACCAATTATTGTGATTCATTTGTATTTCTTACTGAAAAATTATTTGAAATTACAGTTGATATTCTTCCTAGATTATAGAAGTTTTCAAGTGTATATTTAAAATAAACTCCCTTGTAGTAAATGTCTGATATCAGGCACATTAAAGGATAATATTCCACCTAAATGTACACAAATTTTGTCTTATCTTGCTTATAATTGTTCTGGGTGCAGTCTAACTTGTACGGTAATATAAAGGCTCTTATTGCGCCACAGATAACCGGGAATGTCTTTATTCCAAGAGAAGTAAAATGACGGAAACATATAATCCCTTGAATATCCTATATTACATTTGTTATTTTAAGATGCTTCCTGCATAATTTTAGTTATGAAGAAAAATATACAACATGCCCCAGCTAAAACAGTATATCATGAATAAACTCGTATACGCTCGATTTCAAGAAAATCGGTGACATGCGTGAACAGTTCAAGCTACTTTAACATTCAAGCTATTTTATCGTTCAATCTACCGATCAAAAATTAATCAGTCTAGGTAACAGTATTAGGATGTCTCCAGATGGGTAATATTACGGCTGTGCTAAGAGTTCCTAGACTTTCATTAGATTTTAAAAGGTAAATTAATCTCGTATAGGGATTGAATGAGGACGATAATGACTACTGCAATTATTTGAGAATTTTAGTGAGACACTAAATAGTAATCCCAATTTCTTCTACAGTATGTGTTTCTTCAATGAACTGACATTTATTTTAATAACATGATGTTGCTGATATATAAGAAGCAAAAGATATCACGCATAAAGAATGCAAACCGTAAACTCATATGTTTCGGACTTGTTAATACTCATTGGCATGGTTATAGCTAAGTTGAAGGGATGGGAACAACTTAAGAAAGCGGCACAAAGGAAACTACTGACAGGAAGCCAGTCACTTGAATTTTATTTATTATTAATAAAAATGTATATGTAATTGAATAAGAATAAGCTTACGATTTTTCGTAAATCTTCAGTGATTGCCTAAATTACTAGTTTGCCCTGCTGTTAAATTGCTAGTATAAAATGAAGATTAAAACTTGATTTTTTTATGAAATGTGTTAATTCACAAAAACATAAAAAATTAAAATAAATAATTAAGAAAATAATTATAACAAATATCCAAGAATGTTACCATCCTCTTCGATGCATAATTTAATGGGCCGGTTAATATTATGAACTGCACGATTAATGATGCAAACGCATTCGGGATGCTCACCCTTAGTTTTTCTACTGTTTCTATAATTTCTTTAAACATAAAATTCAAAGATTACCAATGTCATTACATAGTAACAAGAAATAGAACCGTAGAGAAGATATTCATTCGAGAACTCCTCCGAAAAATGATTTTAACAATTTTAATATTTTACATTCTTGTGAATTATCATTGTTATTGTTGTGTATTAGCAAATTTTACACATTTTTATCGATTTTGCACCACAAGGAATTTTATGTAAATTTTTATGTCTACAGAATTCAATGTTTTTAATTTTTCTACATATTCTCCCTCAATTTATTATCGTCGTGCTTAGGTTTCCTTTATGTTTATTTGCCGCATACGCTCTTTGTCATATACAATAGCCTCCTTTCCACATTCTAGATAAACAACGTCAGTCTACAGTGTCGGATCGTCAGAAACACCTCGAGGAAAATTTTCATGTCTCATCTAATTTCAACAGTAATGCAACACAATGTATGTGTTTTATTACTGTAATCTTATCGTAAGTTCATCTTGTGAACTACATATATAGTTTAAATGCTTAAGAACATAAATCAAACAGTAAATTCTCTATATTTAATATTTTGTAACTCCCTCTTTTATCTTTTAGTTGTTAATTAATTAGTGCAACAATTTAAAGGACTAAATTGTCTAATTTCTGTGACGTTTATTATTATGAAAGTGCTCTTTAACCATGGATTTAACATTTATTTCTCATTTTATTTTATATCCTTTAAAAGAAAAATAATATTAATACCAATTATACTCACAACAATTTTTGTCATGGACAAAAAAAACTAAAAGCCACGAAACATCTAAAGAAAACAGACTAATCATTCATATTCTAGATTTACAATTTGCACAGTACGGATTCATCAACGCTTTTATTGTTACAGAATTATTAATAGATGGCGTCTTTATTAAACCATTAACATTGAACAATCACCACTACCTTATATCTAAAGAATTTAAAAATAACAAATAATCTAAACTGCCGTGATTTAAAATATGTATTCAGCATTTGGCAGTCGTGAAGGGTATAGTCCTCAGATTATTAATATGAAGATAAGTAACATCCATAAGAGATAGAGGTACGCTGATTATTATGACCAATACATAAACAACAATTTACATGTTTACATATCAACGTATCCAAAACAAACCAGGGGCGGCTCCAGGCTTCAGCGTTTATTAAAATGCTTTTGCATAACTTAAAACTTAATAAGTATACAAAATTTCTTTGCTTGAGTAATGTATTTTTCAATGCTATTCAGCTGTTGTTATTTTAATCTCTGTTGTTTCTAAGTGATAAATAATAATAAGATAAACTTTAGTTTTGTGTTATTGGGTACTGATTAGTGATGCAAATTCCCATTACTTTTTAGTAATCATTGGTAATCGTTACTTTTTCATTAAATAATCGTTACTAAGTATTCGTTACTGACTACCAAATGATTACCTACTTATGAAACAATCTAATAATAAGTATGTTCCTTCTAAAAAAGCGTAAATAAATAAATAAAAAAATAATAGTACTTATACAACTTATATAGGTACGCACTTATTCACTTAACTTCTTAACATCCCAATGAGCTAAAGAAAATACTAAGTAAATAAGAAAAAATATAAATATACCTACCTCTGTACGGGTGACGTCCTTCTTTGCAATGTCAAAGGAGCCGCAAATAAAGCCGTATTTTTTTATACCCGTAAGTAAATTTGCTGAATCTGTATGATGTATTATTAACAAAATACATCAACAATTCTCAACTAAGAAAATACTATTAAATAAAATTATAACATATTATCCCTTTATAGTTTTAGAATATTATTCATTATTTGAAGCTGTTTGAATTCAAAGACGGCGGCCACCTTTTATCTTTGTTTTCAATGAGAGCGATAAGACAATATATCGTCACCGATAACGGCCAGTCGGATCGACTGATGTACTGTATTGCACGCATTCAACATTTCGAAACTTGACACTTGACAAGCATACATGTAATCATATGTGAAATAGTAACGAATACTTTTCAGGTAATCACTGGTACTTCGGGTATTAGCGAGTAACGATTACAAAAGTAACGAATGATTACTACCCGTGCATCACTAGTACTGATTAATAATCGATATTTAGTTATAAAGATTTATTTAGTGAATATTTATTAAGAAACAATAAATAATAAAAGTGTAGCGTGCGGCCAAAGAGAAAAACAACGGGGTTATTTATCTTTTCACAGGTAAGTAAACAAAAAGATGAAGGTCGGCATAATGTATGAATGCGACAGTGTGAAAGCTCAAAAATAACTAAAATTAATGTTAGCTTTACAAAAAATGGAAAACATTTGATTCCATTTGAACAGTAAAAAAATCCACATTTAATTAAAAAAAGATACTTATACAAAAAAATATTTATTTTAACTTGAATGGAAAGTTCGTTTTAAGGGATCTCACAAACTGTAGATATTTTAAGGTCTGTTGATATTTTTAATTCAATTTTAAAGGTTGTTAGTAAAAAAATGTTTTTATTTTCAGATTTCCCGAGAATCTGGCGAGAAGAGAAGTTGGCTGAAAGTTATCAAAATGGAAAATACCAGTAGTGGCACTACGTGTGTTCAGAAGACTTATAAAAGTGATTATATTAATAAAAAGATCTGGATTAAAAGTCTTGAAAATCGGTACTGTTCTATTTTTCCCCTGACAACACTATCACCAGGTTCGTCACACGTACTGTCCAGGTTATTAGAGAATTATACTGAAAATTAATAATATACTGAGTAGTCACTCATTCATACCTCATGAGATAATATGAAGTAATACCTACAAAGCATCAACTGTTTTGTTGATATGTTACTTTTATAGCAGTGATGTAGGTTTGTATATTTCAAAGAAATCTCATTTATTTCAGCACTGAAAATTATATTCCTTCGCCACCATTGGTACCCAAGATAGCAAGGTATGTTAAATTTAAATATTCAGTGCAGTGATCCAAAAAAAATTTTTTGGATCACTGCACGATACATTTAAAGAACTTAAAAAATATCTATAATTTGATGTGCCGTTGTTTAAAAAAAAAGGACCAGGGGTTAAAGTGGCGGGCCCTATATATATAAATTTAACATACCTTGCTCTCTTGGGTAATAATGGTGGCGATAGAATTAAATTTTCAATGCTGAAACAAATAAGATTTCTTTGAAATATACAAACCTACATCACTGCAATAAAAGTAACACATCAACAAAAGAGTTGATGCTCTGTAGGTACCTATCTACTTGATATTATTTCATGAGGTATGAATGAGTGACTAGGTACTTAGTATATTATTAATTTTCAATATAATTCTCTACTAACCTGGACAGTACGTGTGACGAAGTGGTTAAGTGTTGCCAGGGGGAAGAAATAAAACAGTATTGATTTTCAACACTATTATTCCAGATCTTATAATATTATAATCACTTTTTTTTAAAGTGTTGTGAACACACGTTGTGGCACTTACTGGCATTTTCCATTTTGATAGCTTTCAGCCAACTTTCTCTTCTCTCCAGATTCTTAAGAAATCTAAAAATAAACATATTTTTTAATAACAACCTTTAAAATTGAATTAAAAAAATATCAATTGACTTTAAAACATCTACAATTTGTGAGCAATCTTATGAATGAAATTTCCATTGAAGTTATAATAAATATTTTTGTATAAGTATCTTTTTTGACAAAATGTAGATTTTTTACTGTTCAAATGGAATCAAATGTTGTTGTTTTTGTTTTTGTACAGCTATCATTAATTTTAGTTATTTTTGAGCTTTCACACTTTCGCATTATGCCGGTCCTGATTTGTTTTGTTTACTTACCTGTGAAAAGATAAACAACCACGTGGTTTTCCTCTTTCACCGCACACTACACACTTATTAGTCATCGTTTCTCAATATATATTTATAAATAAAGTTTTTATAATAAAAAAGTCAATTATTAATCACAGTACCAAATATCAAAACTTTAAAATCACTTAAAAATACGGATTAAAATGACAGACGTCATCTTACAGAACACTATTTGTTATCAAGACGGTGATAGATCGGGCATCGATAGGGGTTTACTCGTGCTGTGTTCATGATTCTTACCAATATATAGGAATATAACCTGCGATAAAATTTACGTATCTCGCAGAGATGTAGATAAATCGAACAACTTTTTATGTTTTGTTACTCATCTTCAAGTATTATTAATCTGAGGTAATTGAATGATTTCAATAATCGGAAAGTCGGTATTCGAATATTTCAATAATCGAATGATCGCTCAAATGTTTCTAGGGCGATATATGAGATGCGAAAACCGGGATTGATGCACAATCGACAACCGCTCACGTCGGGGTTGGGGTCTCGATTCTTTAGGATTCGGAAGATTACTTTTTATTTTACCAAAGACTAACAAAGACAATTCACTTATGCCGAAACCCTTTGTTGCGCATATTATGTACGAGTATATTTCTTAAGCACCAAAATTTCAGAAATAACATTAAAGATAAAACTGTATGTCATATTTGTGTTGCTTCTGATTTGTTATTAGAAATACAAAACTTTTCTTGTATTTGTGTCATAAAAAATAATATGCTGTTTATGGCTTAGTAAAATTTCGAATATACAAAATAGAAATACCTATATAATTAAAGTTGTTTTCTCTTTGATCGCAGTCACTTCAGTATATAGTAATTTGCAGATACTGTAGTCTTCCGTAGTATGGTTGTTTTATCTATTAGAGTCGAACTTCTCCATCTCGAGCCTCCTAAATATCCCCGAGACTCTTCGAGTTAAGAGAAAATTCGAGTTAAAGAAAAAACTTCTAAAACGAAATATACATCAAGGGCATAGAAACATATTCGGGTTGCAGAAAATTTTGAGATATAGAAGTTCGAGTTATAGAAGTTGGACTGTATATTTGTGTAGCTACAGTGACATAAGTAGATACTAATTCTCAAGAATTAAAAGTATAGAAAAAGAAGGTAATTATCTGCCTTTACAAACAGATTTAAAAATCAGAATGTATTTTCAAAACTAGACAGATGTTTTGCTGGAATAACGCGTCCACAATACCGTCCATCGTTTCCACGTCATGTGTAGTGTCCCCAGCTGGGACACCGAATTTGCGTGTAACAATCTTATACCCATGCCCCAGGGGTCATTGTCTACTTCACTACAGAGCCCTTTCCAGCAGCGAATTTGGCCTGCTTGATTGCAACGCGGAGCTCTTTTTTCGCGAGCCTATATTCGGCCGCACTTTGCTCCGCATCTTCAACTAAACTATTAGGTATTAACAATACTACTAACAGTACTTGTAAAAATTATTTTTTACTTGTGAAATACAAACGTAGTATCAGTTTTCACAGAATACTTGGCAGATAGCATTTATATATTTCATGCTGCACCATGCACCTATCTGTTTTGCAGATGGACTCATTGGTGTTTTCTTAACTTTTCTTATTACATTCCATATAAGATTAAAATGAATGTTGCACTGACAATTGTTATATTCCTTTCAGATATTCCCTTCCTTCAAACTACTCACTATTAATTTACACATACGACAGGAGCAAAGATTTGCGCGCACAGACAAAGTTTTCATTTTGTTATTATAATTTTAGTGAACGAACGTATTTACGCTCAAATCATTCGTACGCGCAAATATGGTTAAATGAATATACAGATTAAGATAATTTCCAATGGATCATTGCCGTTAATTGCAAGTTAACTAAATAGTTTAAAGTTGCGTATTTATTAGAGTATATTTGCGAGCACGAACAAGTTTGCGCGACAATATGATCAAATGGATACGGGGTATAAACGCATGCGCGCATAGTCCCAACGCGATCCGTAACGTGTCGGTATTTGTAGATGCTCAATGGGTATTTATGCGTAAATTTGCTCAGTGTGGATGGAATTTTGATGTATAGTCGCATGTATTTTATGTGGTAAATACATGGAAACAATTGTTATGTTTCTTTTAGACATTCCCTTCCGTCAAACCTCTCACAATGAAATTACACACATGACTGGAGCAAAGATTTGCGCGCACAAACAAAAGTTTTATTTCATTTTATAATTTTAGTGAACGAACGTATTTGCACGCAAATCATTCATACGCGCAAATATGATCAAAAGAATACGCAACATTAGAAACATGACAATCAACATGATGTAATCGAATTAAAATCTATGTTGATTTGATTTATGACTATTAATTTAATTCGATTCTTAGTGAAAGCGATTTTATCGAAAAATAAAAACTGAAGTATTAATCGTTTAATCTGTATGAACACTATATAATCAGTACCCCTACAAATAATTTTGAGAAAGCCGCAAATTACTTGGTATAAGTCGACTGCAAGTTATAGGCTCGTTCAATCACATCTTCCCTATCCTGTACATTCACTGTATTAGGATAAACGGCTCTTTGTGGAGTGAAGTTAATGGGGTCCCTATGTCTTTGAAATTACACACTAAATATTATATATGGGGGTAGGTGGGCTAACTAGTTAACTTTTATTGTTTCTATATAAAAAATAAAGTCTTTTTTGATTTTGAAATAAGTGATACATCATAAACTTAATTATTAACAGTGCAATTATTAAAATTAATTCCACTGACTTGGAGTTTAGCTCGCTTATAATCACATGCCTAAACTTAAAAAAATGTTAACCTGAAAAATGTTTGTTAGCTGCCTACCAAGTAACACCGTTATATCTAGAATATGTGATTTGTGTGAGAAATGAGGCTATACCCTACAGTTTATAACACTTTCTTGAGATAATTTAGTTTAAACATTTATTTGACAATGAGCGGGGCGTGAATTTTAGTGCAGGCAAATCTCAGCGCAAAATGGGTTTGGCGTGAAGTATTTCGGGACATTTATTTGTTTATCGCAATGGATAGCTCTATTAAAGTACAATAAGCACATAAAAGTTCCAAAAAATCCCATGTGAGCTAAAGCCGTAATTTAGAAAAAATGCCCGACAGAGCCATATTTTTTTAAAATCACATAACTCTGTAATATGTGCTCCGTTTTTAGATATCTTTTTTTTGTTCTATTCCTCATTGCACATTCTACAGAAAGTGTAATTACATATTTTACGAAAAATTTTGAGATAACGTTAGAAAAAAATATTCCAACTTAAATCTTACGAAAATTTAAACTTTTGTAAATTCAAACAGTTTGTATTGAAATTTTTCGTACATTTTCGGAAAAATTATTCAAATAAAAGTTTTATAGCACACAATTAGCTTTCATTTGCTTTTTATCTGATGTTTCCAGCTCAAGTATTAACGGAGTAATAGTTATTTATGTATAACGTTGCAGTCGCAGTAATATTCTAGCAGCATATTTATGATCTCGCACATACAATAGCGCATACTCTATTATAGGTATGTTATAATTACGTAGGTAGGGATATTATTTTAGTTAGCCAGTATTCATGTCTATGCATATCAATATTTAGAGGGTTATACATTATAATAATCAACAATGGATGTTTTAAATATTTGTGTGTTTTGTAATAAACCACTGAGTGACTCTAAAGTAGTAACTGTAGGACAAAAAGGGCTACAGTCAATTATAAGTGCGAGTAAACAGAAAAATGACAATGTTTTTGCGAAATTAAATAATATAACGAGCATTAAGGTGCATGTGTCGTGTAGAAAAAATTACACCCGTGAAAAATATCGTAAAAAAACAAAAGAAAACCTTACGAATAAAAGTGAGTCAACAAAAGTTGAGATCTTCGTCAAAGTCGTTTGATTTTAAAAGCAAATGTGTAGTTTGTGGGGAATATATTTCTCACGAGAGGGAAAAAAAGAAACCAAAACAATACAGACAAGAAATACGAAATATTACACAAGTTATTATGAAAGAAAAATTAGTGGAAATTTGCAAGAACAAGAGATGACGACATAGGAAGACAAATTTTACTTCGTCTAAGTAACGTTATAGATTTGGTAGCTGCCGAAGACAAATATCATTTGACTTGTTACAAGAATTTAATTCGTGACACTGCAAGTACTTCTAAGGGGCCAGAGGAATATAGTGAAAAGCAAAGTGCATTTTTTAAATTGTGTGAGTACATGGAAAGTAGTGGTGAGTGTCAGTTTTCCTCTCAACATTTGATTGAAAAAATTAAACTGTTTGGTAGTACCGAAGAAACATACTCTCCCCGTTGGTTATTGACAAAATTGCAACGATTTTTCGGTGAACGGATTACCATAACAACACGCCCAGGTAAAGTTACAATTATTACATTAACAGACACATTAGAAAATATTATTACTGAAAAATTTTATACCGAAAAATGTGAAAATGCCGAGCAAGAAAGATTAAAAATTGTTAGAACTACAAGTGAAATCCTTAGGGAAGATATACGAAAGCAAATTTACAATACAGAAAATTATCCTAATTTTACTGATAATATGCAGGAGGACTGCTTACAGCTTATTCCTGAATCTTTAAGGATATTTACAGATAACCTTCTAAAAACTTCTCAAAATGAAGGTTTAAAAAAGAAAGTCAATTAGTATTGCTCATGCTATTTTATCGGCAATTCGTCCAAACTCTTTTTTATCGCCTGTAAATGTTCTTAAGAAACATGCATATATGAATGACAAGTTGGTAGTATTTACTGAAGCTAATGCAGATATAGAGCAATTACAGGCTGTTGGTCATGAGTTCATGTTACTGATGTACGGACTGGAAGGTACTAATGACATCAATGAGGAAAGGTTCACATTGTACAATAAGAGCATAGCCAGACAAACATTGGACAAATCATTTAATTTGGCAACATTGCCATCTACAAGAGATGCACTGAATCAACACACATTAAGGTAAAATTCTCTTTCTAAGTTACTACTATGTGTATACTGATATATATGTATGTTATTCAATTTAGGACCTATCTACAAATCCAGTTTTGGCTATGATTTACCACCACAAGATTTCGGCTGGAAGGTATACAACTGTCAATTTTTCCCTGTTGCAATGCAGCAACCTATAGTACCATCAGAACTTTTAAACCTCTTATATTGTAAATGTAAGAATGGGTGCCAGAAAAATGTCCTGCTCGGCTGTTGGTCGTTGCAGCGCCATGTGTCAAAATTGTCATGGAATTGACTGTAAATGTGCATGCCTAATAATCGAAGAGAATGATTTATAATTTTTTTTATATTGTATTAAAAGCGATTACACAGTATTTAATTTCTTTTAATTCACTAATCACTATATATATTTCATAAAATGTTCAAGAAACAACCACATGACAAATTTACGTGACTCGTGCAAAAAGGTCCAGGTAATGTTCCTGAAAAAATTCGGTGCAGTTGTCTGAATAAAAAAATCATAACTCTGTTAATATCCAACCTGGGAACATGAATCAAAAAAACAAATGAAAGCCATTTGAATTCTCTAAAACTTTTATTTTTATTATTTTTTTCAAAAGTTACGTGATATTTTCGTAAAAACGTTTTATATTTACAAAACTTAAAATTTACGTCACGTTTAAATTTAAATATTTTTTCTGACTTTATCATTCAACTGATCGTTAAGGACATAATAATACTTTTTGTAGCACCTAAAAATCGGAAGAGAACAAAAAAAATATTTAACATCGGAGCAACGGTTGCCGAGATATGTAATTTAGAAAAAAACTACTCTGGCGGCCATTTTTTTCTAAATGTTGGCTTTAGCTCACATGGGATTTTTTGGGACTTTTATATACTCATTCCATGTTAATACAGCTGTCTATTTCGATAAACAAATAAATGTCCGGAAATACTTCCTACTCAAAACCGAATTTGCCTGATCTATTTGCACCTCTAGGTGTGTTTAGTTTACTAGCTAGATACGCTCCCTATCAGACTTACAGAATATGATATGCAAGCAAGTAATATAGGGTTGCAAGGTCAAAGAACCAGATTATTGAAATCAAAATAAATCGTTTTACCTAAAATCGTTAAGCATATTTAAAACCTTCTCATATTAAATAATATACTATCACCAAATCAACATTAAAGATAAAAGTCTTGATACTTCATTTAGTAATTTTGTGAATGGTGGTATAAATGCTATCAATAAGTCACAGGTGGCATTAGGGTTCTTTATTGGCTTCTTGAAGGCACTTGACTGCGTAGACCATTCCATTTTACTGTCATTTACTGTTATTAACAAGTACGATTCACAAGATTAATCACAAAATGGAGAATTATGAATAATGGTATAACACACTTTATGCAAATAAAGCAATATGTACACCCAAAATGTTACTCTTAGATCGATCCGACTCGTTGGCATAAGAACTGGTACTAGGTAGGTCAAGAACAAGATGTAGGTTAGTATATTACTCCCCTCTAATGGACATCACCCAATTACGCCAATGCCAAATTTCTGAAAACATTGCAGTACTTCTTGTAGCTATTAAAGGCGATTGAAAGCATCGCTCATCTGTTTTCATAAATACGAAATTTTTACTAGGGTTACATTTCTTCAGCTGTCCAACATGAAATTTTACGTAATTGTTAAAGTTTTTTGTGCTATTTTTGAACCAAAATAAAAATCAGGCTTATTAGTTAGAAATGACCCAAATGATTTACGCTGTTAATAAAATGTAGTTTAAGAAATCTAATTGCTCAGTGCGGCAATACTGTTTTAAACTAGTAGTAGCTTAGGGCTTTGCATGAGCAAAATATATGTTCTACGGTTTCCGCTTCTCCTGTACAGAAGCGACATACGTCGATTTCAGCTTTGCCAATTTTCTTGAGATGGTATATCAGTGGGCAATGACCTGTGAGACGGCAAGCAGTTACATAATATTTTCATCATATTTTTTTAAAAATCAAAACAAAATTATACATGGGAATTAAAAAAAAGTTTTAATGAGTTTCTACAGGTATCAAGAATCGGTGGTTTAAATATAATTACGTATTTAATACTCATCCTTACATTACAAATAGTTGACTGGTTATCGAGTTCTTTCCTCAAAAAGAATCAGGGTGAATCGCGGCGTCGAAAACGCAGTACTTAAATCAAATATATTTCTGTAAGATATGTAAAAAATTTTTAGCAATTTTTATTTTAAACTACTAAATATTGAAAAAAAAATCTTTCAAAGCATGATCTTTAGAAGTCTTAAAAGCTTAGCTTTATTTTTAACTAAACTATCTAGTACATCTACAATATTATTGTCTAGACATTCAAGAACTTGTTTGTACAGGGTGGTCAAAATTTCGATGTTGTATAGGGGTAACTGGATAACTGTAAGAGATACAAAAAAATAGAACACATTCTCGATATCTTCTTTTGAGACAAATTCACCGGCCAACACAATAATTTTCTATCGTCTTTTGTTTTCGAGTTATAAACAAAAGTTCGATTTTTCAACTTTTAGACACATGTCAATATCTTGGTTGTTTGTAAAGTTATAAAAAAACTACTTTTAAATTCTGCAGGCAATTTTTTCTGTATAATACAGTGGCGTGGAAATTTTTTAAAAAAAGGTGCAATTTCGAGTTATGGCATAAAGTTGTATTTTTTTAAATGGGAATTATAGTTGGCTATGGTTTAGTTAAAAAGAATTTTTTTTTCTTTCAAACTATATATCATATTTGGGGTCGCTTTTGATGTGTAAGTATTTAATTGCGAAAATAAACTTTTAGTAGATTACTTTTGCGTTTTTTATTTTCTTATAACTAATATAAGGAAGTATACTAATCGTGATTTTTTTCGACCTAGAGATTTTGATTGATTTATACGTTTTGAACTCTCCTGAATCCATTATGGCTATTTTCCGAAGGTTGTCCGTCGATGCGTGTGTGTATGTGTGGATGTGTGAGTGTGTGTGTTTGTGTGTATCCGCGATAACTCAAAAAATATTAATGGGAGACTTCCAAATTTGGCAGTTAAGATTGTCAACAACATTTTAGGTGACACATTTAATTTGGTGGTACCACCAGAAGAAACATAATGAATGAAAGAAGAACAAAGGTTCACTTACGGGAAAAAAACATAAAAATTTTTGTTGCATTTCTGGACGAATCTTGACGAATTATAATCAAGAAACATAACATTATAAAAAAAAATCTGTCCGAATGTCTGTAGTATCGTGATAGCAGCCACAGTTTTTGAGATAAAGCTTTCAAACTTGGTACACTTGTTCTAAAGGCCAAAGAAAATGAAAAATTTGGTGAAGAGCAAAAAATTGGCCTTCTGAAAGGGGACGCAAACTTTCTTGTATTTGACTTTACCAAAAAAATATTTTAGATGAAAGATTATAAATCATGTCTACCATATCAAGCGAATAAAATATATTTTCCAAGTACTTAAATAAAGCTGATGTAAACTGAAATATTTTACACATTAGGCCTCATAAAATGGGATTAGGCTAAATTTAACAGTTTGATGTTTGAAAGGTCTGATTTAGTTGTCGATGTTAATGTCAGTTACAAAAAATTATTAAAATATGACATGAATTATTATTGACAGCATCAAATGACACTGATAATTAATTATATAAAAATTTTAATGAAACATTTCAAGGTACGCTATTAAAATTTAACTGAGGTAAGTGAAGAATTAAATTGAACGAATTTTTTAGATCAGGATAATATATACTGGTATAAGAAAGTTATGTGCTGGCCACATCAGATATTTTATATTTATTCCCAATAGGCGTGTGTCATCTATGACAGTGTTTATCCGTTTGTCAGTAAATTGCATATTAATAATTTTGTTTCCATCCTCACTACACCCCAATTAAACGTAAAAGTGAAGATGTCTTACGATAATTACGAGAAATATGGTATCCTAGAATGTTTTATTCAAAATAATAACAATTGTGATATTGCATTCGAAATATATTTCTATCGCTATCCAGAAAGGAGACAACCTAATAAAGCTATTTTTAAGAGGTTAAAAGGAAATCTCATTAAATATGGGTCCCTCAACAAGCCATGACCAAAAAATTACAACATTGAAGATGCTGAAGAAACTTATATAACTGTAATTGGAATGGCGGTTGCAAATCCTTCAATTTCGAGTCATCAAATTGAAGCTGATTCTGGAATTTCAAGACGTCGAACTTTGGGTATTTTGAGGACACACAAATTTAGGCCTTATACAATAAGGAAACAACATCACCTGCAACCAACTGATCTTCAGCGACGATTGGAGTTTTGTATATGGTGTCGTCAAAAAAGTCAACAAGATCCATTCTTCTCTAGAAATGTTGTTTTGACAGATGAAGCCTACATTAGCAGTGCAGGAATTTTCAACAGGCATAACTAGCATTACTGTTCAGATATGAACCCTCACCGTACCGTTGACGTGCTATCTCAGGAATGCTTTGGCTTTAGTGTTTGGTGTGCTCTACGTGGTAATCGTGTTTTAACATATCACATAGATATATCAAGAAAATCTTAATGACCAACGGTACTACGAAATCTTAAACCAGAAAATTATTGAGGAATTTGAGGCAAAAAATCAACAAGATGGTATACCACCTCATAATATCAGGACCGTTTCAGTATTATTAAATACCAATTTTGGAAATAACTGGATGGGAAGTAATGGACCAGTGAGGTGGCCTCTACTATGACCTGACTTAAAGCCATTGGATTTTTTCTTTTGGGGCCACATTAAAGACAAATTATACACGAAAACCAGTATCGACATAAATGAAGTCGGAAAAAATTTTATAGACTGTGTGAATTCCATTTCAAATCTTCATATTTATAATGCAGTTTAGAGTGTTATGAAGAGGTGTAATTTATATATCGAATATAATGGACATCAGTTTGAACATACTTTAATTTGAATTTTTATTTTGTAATTGCAATGTATTATAAAATTAGATATAAATATCTGGTTTTTTGGTTTTAGCTTATTGAAGGATCCACAATTAATGAGATTTTCTTTTAACCTCTTAAAAATAGCTTTATTAGGTTGTCTTCTTTCTGTATAGCGATTGAAATATATTTCGGATGCAATATCACAATTGTTATTACTTTAAATAAAGCATTCTAACTCTAACATATCATATTTTTCGTAATTTTCGTAAGACATCTCCACTTTTACGATTAAATGGGGTGTAATTATGACGCAAAGAAAATTATTAATATGCGATTTACTGACAAATGGATAAACACTGTCATAGATGACACACGCCTACTTGGAATAAATATATAAAAAAACGCAAAAAATAATCTATAACAGATTATTTTCGCTATTAAATGCTTACACATCAAAGTGCCTCCACATATGATATATAGTTTGAAAGAGAAAAATTTCCTTCTTTAACTAAATCATGGCAAACTATGATTCCCATTTTAAAAAATACAACTTGTATGCTATAACTTGAAATTGCACCTTTTTTTTAAATTTTCTCGACGCCACTGTATTATACAGAAAAAAGTGCCTGAAGAATGTAAATATTGTTTTTTCATAACTTTACAAACAACCAAGATATTGACGTGTCTAAAAACCGAAAAAAATCGAACTTTCATTTATAACTCGAAAACAAGAGACGATAGCAAATTTTTATTTTCCCCAGTGAATTAGTCTTAAAAAAAGAAATCAAGGATGTGTCTTCCATTTTTTTGTATCTCTTACTTGGTTACTGAGTAACCTTAAAAAACATCGAAATTTGCCTACCCTGTACATATCATTATTCTCAGTTACCAATGAGAGAATTCCACCATGTTTGATTTAGGTTTTTATTTTACATTGAACATAAAGAGACAAGGAATTGTAAAATATTTTCACCAAAAAATAAAATGTGATGAAGCGCATAAAAAACAATTCACCGCTACCAAACAGTTCTCGTATTTATTCGCTTCAATGTAGTCAGCGAAGCCTTACGTTACAATTCTGTGTTCTTTATTTTCATTTTAATGGCATTTTTAGCTTCAAGGTGTCAGTAGCGTTTCGTATTCAAATAAATTGAAAATTTTAGATATGATCAACTACTTTATTCTGAAAAACACGACATTGTTGATGCACACAATGACTTCAAAAATAAAAATATGTCGATAATTCGATTGCGATAATACAAAAAAAATTAAAAAATTAAAAACGACATTTAAAACAAATTAATTTAAGGTAATAACTGAAGTTATTATAGTTAGTTTTTGTCTTCTGGTCTTTATATATATATATATATATATATATATATATATATATATATATATATATATATATATATATATATATATATATATATATATATATATATATATATATATATATATATATATATATATATATATATATATATATATATATATTATTAAATATGATTTGAAGGAAACAACTACTCAGCGGGCAAATACCCTGACCTGCATTGAATTACACCTTCAAATCATGATAGATGGAGTTAATATCATTTGTCACTCCTAACCAGACATAGATCGATTTCGAACTTATTTGTTCTCTTCAGTATGCCATAGGTTATGGAACAGACAAATGATAGTGGATAACCTGCTAGTTATATACTAACTAAGGTGAAGTGAATAGTCGTGAGAGGTATGAAACTCTCATATGGTTCGAATGCTACTATCCGACCGAGATCCCCGATAGGCTTGGAGGATGGCGACTGTATCACAGGGAAAAACTGAAAGGGGCGAGTGACACATAGCGTTCAGATGGACTAAACACGTTATTAAATATGATTTGAGAGGGACGGGGCGGGGAGGCCTTTAAGTCTTTATCCTCGACAGCGTATTGAATTACACCTTCAAATCATGATAGATGGAAAGCCAATATCATTTTCATACCTCTCACGACTATTCACTTCACCCTAGTTAGTATATAACTAGCAGGTTGGCTACTATCATTTGTCTGTTCCATAACCTATGGCATACTGAAGAGAACAAATTAAGTTCGGAAATCGATCTATGTCTGGTTAGGGAATTGACAAATGATATTGGCTTTCCATCTATCATGATTTGAAGGTGTAATTCAATGCAGGTCGGGGTATTTGCCACGCTGAGTAGTTGTTTCCTTCAAATTATATTTAATAACATTAGTTTAGTCCACCTGGGCTAGGGGTCGCCGCTCTCGGTACTTGCTGTGATGCAAGTCGCTATCCGCCACGAGACATCTAGGATGTCGGTCGGATAGTAGCATTCAGACCATATGAGAAGTTTCACATACCCTCACGAATATATATATATATATATATATATATATATATATATATATATATATATATATATATATATATATATATATATATATACGTATATATATATATATATATATATATATATATATATATATATATATATATATATATATATATATATATATATATATATATATATATATATATATATATATATATATATATATATACGTATATATATATATATATATATATATATATATATATATATATATATATATATATATATATATATATATATATATGTATTAAATTACGTTTCCGGGTATACTCCCGCGTAGGTGATAGGCCCCGAGAGGGACCGTGGAGGTCTGAACGACGTTTCGGCAGAATCTCATCTGCCATCTTCAGGTTCTAACAGATAACTGCTTACTGCGGCTTCTGGTAACTCGAACTGAACGTTCAGACAACCACGGTCCTCTGGGGCCTATCACCTACGCGGGAGTATACCCGGAAAACGAATTTGAACATTCACAACCTACGAAAACCCGAAAAACAACATATATATATATATATATATATATATATATATATATATATATATATATATATATATATATATATATATATATATATATGTTGTTTTTCAGTTTTCGCGGGTGGTGAATGCTAAACCTGTTTTCCGGGGTACTCGCGTAGGCCCCGAGAGGGACCGTGGTTATTCGAACGACGGTCCCTCTCGGGGCCTATCACCTACGCGGGAGTATACCCGAAAAACGAATTTAACATATATATATATATATATATATATATATATATATATATATACGTATATATATATATATATATATATATATATATATATATATATATATATATACGTATATATATATATATATATATATATATATATATATATATATATATATATATATATATATATATATATATATATATATATATATATATATATATATATTTCCTAATTTCGTGACCGTTAATATCAATTAATATTGATGGTTTTTTTTTTGTGGGTTTTTCGGCCGGGTATAATTAATTCCATTTTTTCTAACGTTTCGGTCCTATTTAATAATATCAGAGAACTACAATTATTATAATATTTTAAAAATGAATTATGGTTATTTTACATTAAAATTTACTTACACTATTAATTATTAGAATACGTTTTAAACTTTTGTTACGTTATTTAATTCTCCGTTTTAACGCAACCGAGATATTTTAACGTAACGTTTGCGGAGGGGTTTAAAGCTTTGTTTATGTTACAGATTATAATGTTGGAAATGTATGGTTTATTGTAGGTGTTTTGTTTTAATTCTTGAAAATAAAATATCTTATTATATATTCACTATTTAAGCAAAACACCTACAATAAACCATATACATTTCCAACGTTATTCCTGTAACATAAACAAAACTTTAAGAGCCCACAAACTATGTTAAAATATCTCAGTTGCATTAAAACAGACAAGAAAATAGCATGTAACAAAATTTAAAACACATTTCTAATAATTAATAGTGTAAGTAAATTTTAATGTAAAATAACCGTAAACTATGTTTTTAAAATATTATATTAATTGTAGTTCTCTGATGATGGTGTAATAAACCGAAACGTTAGAAAATAAAATTAAATTAGTTATACCTGACCGGTCTTTTTTATGCTTTTTTATTTTAAAGTAATGATGATTTCAGTTCCTTTTTATTGGTAATTGACAAATTTGATCAATTTATTGTCATTATTTCAGTTCTAAATACCCTTAAGAATGCCTAGAATTCATAGAAGAGTCAATTAAGTGACTTTGAGCGAGGCCGAATAATTAGTATAAAAAGATACTGGCTAATCATGTTGCTCGTAATGTCGCAACAGTAATAATATGTTAAGGTGGTTGAGGAAGGTCGACATAGTATGGTCATAATGAAATAGTGATTGGAGGCAGGAATGGCACCAACCAGTGTTCAGTGATGAGTTTCGATTTTGTTCGTGGGCTCATGATGAACGTAGGAGGGTGAGAGATGCCGACTTCAGACGGCTGTTACCAATGGTGTGATAACTTAAAATGAGATATACTATGGCAGTAGGTCACTGTTAGTCTTCATTTGGAGTAACTTGCTTGCTGCCAATTACATAAGAGATGTGCTAGCTATAGGGACCAAATAATCCAATTTTTCAGCCCCATATTCATACGGCAAGAATTACAACAAACTTCGTATAAGAAGCTAATATGGTGGTGCTTCCATGGTCGACAGGGTCACTCGGTCGGTCTCTGATCGAATATGTTAGAGATATGATTGTAGTGGCGGATTTAGGATTTGGCTAAGAGATGAGGGCGCAACAGTGGTGGATTTAGCGAAAGTAGTAGTAATAACTCAAGCAGCAATTTTGCGCCCACATCTGTCCAGAAGTTCCACAACCTCTTGCCGACTAGACGATGCGACGTGTAAAGTAAAAAATAGACACGTTTTAACAACGTCTTCAATACATGACTATGAACGTTGATGTTTTGAGCTTAATATTGACGTTGCGGAAACGTCATCATAAGACAAAATTAATTATAACGTATAACGTTCTCCAACATTTTATGGACGATGAATCGTGGTGTGATGAATGCGTGATAAATAGAGTAGAGGAAGAGGAACAACTAAACAAACATAACATAAGTTTTTGTTGTGTTATTCTATTATTGTCGTGACTTCTTTGTAGGATTCCCGCTCAGTCAGTATCAATAGAGAGAGACTAGTCATTCAAAAATTCAACCACTTTTTACAACTATGGTCGGATATAGTGCATATTTTAGAAGGTTTTATACATAAACACGGCCGAGGTTGCTTTTACACAACTTCGCCATTTTTTTAGATCAGCTGGAGGACAAACGTGCGTACAATTGTCCGCCATTGTTATGTTGACAACGTAAAAAATACAAATTTAGGAGATTTTGGTCAATGTCATTACACTATTAAATTTAAAACCACTAAGTAATCATTACATTCTGCATTGACAGTTAAATTAAAAAATTGTTTTCTAAAAACTCATTCCATATTTTACCATGACCACGTTGAAAAAAATTTAGTACCACAAAACTTTTAATATCTACTGAAATCATTAGAATGAAGCACATAGTGTGAAGCTTTACGTCCTATCATTCAAAGTTTAAATGGGAACAGCTGTGGTGTTGATTCCAGTAAGCACAAGTGGTTCAAACGTCTAATAGTAATGATTTTGAAAAACATACTTCGTCTTGCTGGACATTTTCAAAGAATCCTGCTTTTGCAAAGCATTTTGAAATTGTAGCTGACGAAACGTTTTTGCAGGCTGCTGATATCCAAACTAAAGCGCTGGTTAAATTAATGTTTTTTCTGTATCTTCAAATGAACTTTCGCTGTTTGTGAATGTTAGAAGCATTTTGATTAGAAATTTTCTATAAGCCATCTTAAAGTTATGAATAATCCGTTGATTCAATGTCTGACAGTAGGAAGTGGTGTTTGGAGGCAGAAAAACAATGTTCACGTTGTCTAGTGTCATTATCCAGAAATAATATGACCTTTCTATTTTGTTTCCTCATTTTTTCGTCAAATTTCTTTGGCCACGAAGTCATCATTTCTGTTGTCATCCAAGCTTTTTTATTGGATATCCATTCTAAAAGATAAAGGTTTCTTGTTATGAGATCCTTTAAAGCATCGAGGGTTTTTACTCTTCCCTATAATTAACGGGTTTTCCTTGTCACCGCGCAAAATAAAATGGTCAATCTTTGTTCTGCAGTTTTTTTACCGGCACACTTATCACTTTTTTAGAGCAAACGTTTTGTTAGGCATTGCAAGGTAAAAAGTCCGGTTTCGTCAGCACTGTACATATTTTTTGGTGAATAGTCTTTTAATATTACTTGTAACTTTGTTTTCCAGGCTTCAACACTATCCAGGTCAACATCAGCTAACTCACCGTAAATTGTTTTAAAGCCTATGTTATGTCTTTGACAAAATTTTTGTAGCCATCCATTTAAGGCTTTAAAACTCGTCATTTTTAAACTTTCGGCTGCTTTTAACGCTTTTTCTTTTATTAGAGGTCCAGATATGGGGAGGTTTTTATTTATGGATTTACAGAACCAATTGTAAACTACTTGGTCAATTGTCAGTCCTTCAGTTTTGGGAAATTTCTCTTCTGTTCTGGATTTGAACCTTCTTTAGAAAGAAAGAAGACAGAGTTTCTTTAAGTCGGATTTGCTTTTTATAATTTCGTAAACTTGTGTCCTTTCAATACCATACTTTTCAGCCAACTTTCGAGCACTAGTACTGAACTTTTCGCTTTCCACAATAATATCAATTTTGTCTTTAAGAGACAAACGTTTTCTTTTTTAGTGACATGATGATTGTAACAAAATCACAGTTGAACATAAACTAGTACAAAATCTATGAAATTACAGCCTTTTTATCGCTTAGGGTTTTGAAAATACTATGGGAAATACAAATAATTGTTGCATTTATAGAATTCTACCTACGAAGGGTCGAACAATTTTATGTACATATTTGCGAATAAAATTTATGACCGGTAATGGGAGGTACAATTGCAGGTATTTTATGAACAAAATTGTCTTTGAAGTGGCCGTGATCGTTTTCTGGGGGTGCCGCTATTATGGAGGTCATTAGTATGGGTATTCCCATATAATTGGTTTCGGAAATTTGAAAACTGGCCGATTTTAGAGATGGACGAATATACAGGTTTTACTGTATAAAACCTCATGACTGCATTTGAAATCGTGGTGAACCCAGTCATTAGACATTACTTAAATAACTTTTTTATTCCATATCTCACAATGTTGAAATTTCAGTCACTTTAATCACACAGTGGGGGACAACTTCAGAGAACATTTCAATTAAATTGCTCAACGAAATCATGGTGTTACATGAATTTTTTTTGTTTAAACCACTATATTTATGTCTATATACGAATATCCAACATAGGTATATTATAATGCAAAAAGAAGAAATTCTAGTAGAAATTTATCAAAGGTCATTTTTAATCTGGTTGTTAAAAGTCATTTCCACCCTGCTTGAATAGGTATATCATTCTTCACATGCCAATCCCAATTGTGCTCCATGCTATATTTTTCTGGATTCGCCACTTTTTTATAATATAATTAAGACATAATTCTAATTGGAATAAAAATAAGTAGCTGGTTTACCATCATGTTTATAAATGATTATTCTACTGATAGTCTAAAGACTAAAGCTGCTTTAGGAAGTGGTAACTATGAGAATGGTAAATAAGCATTAACTTTAAAAGGAATACTCGCAATGGCAAATAGCTGCAAAATTCTTCCAACCGAGTTGAATAATAAAGTTAACTAGATGAATATAATATAATTGTATTTTTTCCAAAAAGCACAATATGGAAAAAAGATCCCTTTACAAATAGCAAAAATAGAAAAAATTTGAAAATCAAATACTTTATTCTGTTAGTTTGTGATAAAATTAATGGAAAAAAACGAGGCACTACAATAAAAATGGACAGAATGTTTTTAACTATTAATCCCAAATTGAAAGAAGGCAGTTGGTATAAAAATATGCCATTGTGTATAAATACTTCTTCAAAGTGGAAGAAGCTTTTAGAAAAAAAAAAATTGACTGAAGACCAAAAAGTTAAAAATCGCAAACCGTATCATCGATCATCCGAGGTATCCGCTCTTAGAAGAAAGGAACTGGTGAACAATGGATGATTAAATTGACAAACCACGCGAATGTTTAATCCATTAAACATTAACTCTGGACTCTGAAATCTTTATGATTTTGATTTAAAGTTTGAAACTAATAATAACCTCATAGCAACTACCTCCAATACACTAAAACAGCGATCACCGCAACTACAACAGCAAGCACTCACAATTAAAATAGCAAGTCCATTACACATCCATTACTGCCATGGAAGAGGCTTATGGACAAATTCATACTCACAACAATTCTACGTTGAAAAAGTAAATTATAAATAATAAGTTGTCTATCTTTACACCAAATGGTATTTTGCCCCACCGATATGACTGAAACCTCGATTTGTCCGAGCAGGCCTCGATTTGTCCGAGCAGGCCATGCACTATTTACTCGCGTCTGTTGTTTTGAATAATTTCATTTTACTGTCAATGACAAAATTGCCAAGCAACTTTCTTAACAATCAGTAAATTTTCTTAGCAAAATCATACGAGATACCTGAGAAAATAAATTATAAAGACTCACCAGCCCTAACTTGTACGTCTCTACTGATAATTCTTCCGACATTACTTGCTTGCCACACATCTGTAGACTGTACTATGGATGTCTTGGCGGTAGGACTGGAGCAGCAAAGGGCTGTAGAAAAAGTGTGCCGTTCCTGAGAACCCTTCTGATACCAGACACGTCACCAACGGAGGTACCGTCAACCGAAAGCCAGTCAATTGAAGGCTGTGGACTGCCAGAGGCAGAGCAGTCCAACCAACCACCACTCGAGTTAGAAAATTCTAGTCTTGCTGGAGGTTCCATCACAAAGGAGGGACTCGTAAGTGGGAGTCGAAACTCATTGCAGATTCTGAAAATAAAAATGAACATTAGAAGTCATATATCACAAATTTGAAATTTACAATTACAATTTGATAACAAAACTAGTAGTTCAGTCAATCTGGTTGAAAAACCATAAACTTCCGGCTCATTAGGTCCAATATTTTTTGTAGGCAAGTGTGTATGACAAGTGTGGCTTCATGGTCAAGTAGTATTGACTTTCATCCTGAAGTCCCGGGTTTGATCCCCAGACGAGGAGCTAGGATTTTTTAAAACCAGAAATTAATTCTGGCATACTCGGACAATGGGTGTATCCATTGTCTCCCATACAAGGTACCTTTGAATTACCCTAAGGGACATGGGGCGTTGCGTTTAATTTTAGTTTTTTAAATTTTAATCGCAGGGAGATATTTGTAAAATACTCATTTTTAACACCAACTACGCGCTGTAAAAAATTTACGGACGATGAAATCATGGGGAACTTTCACATATTCACGACCAAATAAAAGTGCTTGGATTAGAAAAAAGATAATATTCTTACTCACTTTATAATTTCAATTATTCTGTTCTTTTTGAAGCTACTCATATTTACTACAATAGGATGTACTAAGATTCGTAGTTACTTTCTAGGTTATCAAAATGGTCATCCTGACGAAACAAATATGCAGAAACACGTGTCGGTGGATGTTTCAATGTTTTGAGGTGATTGTTCAACTGATGAGTACTTTTGTTTTATTTATTTTTGGTTTTACTGAACAGAGTAGTTAGAAATAAAATATTATTGAGCCAGTCGTACTGAACATAATGTGCATAATATGCATATGCATATTCAAAGATAATATTATCATCTTTGTTATTATCCAAGTTTCAGCGTTTTGGCAAACAGCCGGAGAAAATAATTGTTTAAAAAGATATATGTTATACTTATCTGAGATAATTTTGTAAAAGTTACAAAATAGGTAGTTATTTGTAGAAGGTACATAATGTACGTTATAACGTAATTACACTATCTCAGTTCTTTCCGGATTTTGTATAGGATTTATATACATTTCATTAATTACTCCAAAAAGTTGAGTGGCGCCTGCCGGTCAAAGTGCAGCAAATGTTGTTCTAGGACAAAATATATTAGGTTTGTTCGTAGAGACGATTTGTGATAGTTTTCTGACTATAGAGATGCGATAGCAAATGTTCTGATTGAACAAGCACATCTCTACAACAATGTGCGCATGCTTCTGACGGTTTTAAACGGTTAAAAACTGCTCTACAAACAAACCTATTGGCTGGCGCGGCAGGTCACGTGACTGTTCTGATGATCAAACGTGCGGTCGAGATCTTGCGTTTTTTGTACTGTCTACGGGTTAAATAAACAAATCTTTTCTATTTGCCCAACTTTACAGCAGTGTCAGAAATACAAGTACGTTGAAATAAGTACCTAATTTTTAAAATTTAAATCACTTATTCATGAATTAATCGAAAGCTACGAGACTAAAATAAACTTTCTCTGGTACCGTTGGAAAGTATTTTTCAAGTGCTTTTCAATGAGGTATCAGAAGCCATTTATGATTTTTGAGTTGGAGTAGCTGGGGTTGGAACGGGTGGGTGAGGGTGCATCACTTATTACATTATTCAAGTTCCCTTTTATATCACCGAAAGCTAGCTCCAAAAGATAGCTTCTAGTGATTTTTGATATCTTCATTACTTCAGGACATATAGCGAGTGCAAGATTTCAAATACCCCGTATATGACACAATATCTTACCTTGTGATTATTTTGACGAATTCGGTAACATCCAAAGTTAATACGAAGAGGACAAAGTATTGGTGAATGTAATACTAACACACACACATGTATTATTAAATAACAGCCACAAGAGTAAAAGTGGCTTAATACCTAAAGAAGGTGATATTAATGCACCCACTTAAAAACATTTGCCACCGTCCAACCGCAAGCATTGGTGACTTCATCCACGCTAATCCAGATGTGTTTGTCATTCAATTCAGAATAATTTTTTGTTTAATATTGTTACATCATATTTTCTTAGTGTTGTTTCCGATGGCACCTGAACATTGCTATACTGCTCACTAATATATGTGCAAAAATTGAGGACATTTTAAAAAAGTTAACTTCCGTTGTATTTAATTTCGCACTGTTTACGTACATGCTATTCACACAGACGTTTTATAAATATTACGTATTTAGAGTGTATTCCAATGACTTCGAAGTGTATTTATTCATTTTCAACATAGAGCAGTGGGCGCAAACACTTGATCCGTCTATATCTATCTATGAATTGCTATTGGACACTCGACAATAATAAGCCCTGTCTGTTAGTAAGTAATTATTTTTTATAGCTGTAAGCTTGATAAAAACCTTTAATTCTTTGTTCCCATTTAAAAAAAACAGATTTGTTGCATAATACATAAGAATATGTTATCATTTCATTTTGTTTGGGAGTGTTTCATAGGTGTTTATAATATAATATTATATCTACGTAAAAGTCGTCTTTGGAATCTATCGCTACCTCCCAATGTCTATTTACTAATCATTTCCGTTCTCATGTATATCAGTTTATTTTCTGATTCGAAATCTTCGTCGTTCTCTTCGGATACGAAGTGCCTAGCCGAACACTGATTTCTTCTGGTCTTTTAAGTTACTATTTGTATCATTGATATTTTCTGAATGCTTTCTCTAATAATAGAAATAAGTGGTATAATATCTTAACTTTCTTACATATGCAAATTATTTTAGAATTTTTTACAGGATATGGTGCTTAGAGTTACTGTGGAGCTTGATTTTTAGTGGCGAGAACGGAGTTCAAGCCGCACTATCCTCCTTTTCAAGCGCAATCCTGCGGATTGTAATTTCTTTTCCTATTGCTGATTTCATGGTTATGTTCGAATAGAATATTTTTAAAGCGCTGTTGTCCATGAAGCGGACGGCAAAAATGCGAGGTTGAACAATTTTTTTGAAGTATTGAAGTATTAAATCCTTCAACTTGTTTTTAATATTCTAAGCCCTGAAATGACAGTTTTATTTCTCGAATCTTATAAAACATTTTATTATCGTATAAAACAGGGAAATGTCCATTTACAACGAAGACTAATATATTGTTGGTAATATGTAAAGCAGATATTAGGGAAAATATACTTGCCCAAGTAAGGGTAACCATTTGTACATTTAATATAGTACATAAAATTGATAGGGACGCCTAGTGTTCTATAATTTGCACGAAATAATTTGACAGTTCACCCTTAGAACTTCCAAGGGTGTAATTATTGCTTCTGTTAATAATTTTACTTTGTAATATGCTGAATGTACAAATAGGCTTTAATTAAAAATTTTTTCAAATTAATTAAAATTTATTAGTTTTCAAGTATACATACATTACAATCAGATTTACATAATGCATAATTTATACAAAAGAAAAGAAAAATTGGTAGAGGAAAAATAATAATAATAATACAAAAATGAGGATATATATTCTTATTCTAACACCAACCTGTGATGATAAGGAGACCTAAGCACAGAACGGCTTATTTTGTGAAGTATACCATCGAATTTGGAGCAATTAGGGTGCATATACACATTTGTAATATACAAATCTACTCTATACTCATAAAGAACTTATTTACATACTCATACATGCACTGGTACGTACTTACACCCACGTTTTAAATTTTATAGTGAATTAATATTATTATTACTATTTAAAATATATCAATTTTCCAGAAAATGATCTATAATCAATATAATTTATGTAATTAGGGACTAAGACAGGTGGATTCATTTCATTTAATCATTCTAAGGAGAGATTTTTTTAAAAAAATTGAACCCAATACGGTCCCTTGTGGTACGCCCCTGAAAACAGTTTGTGGTTCACTCAAAATATTTTCAACTTTTACTCTTTGCTTTCTGAGATAATTTTTCAAAACACTCAAAGCAAGAACACGCGCACCAATATTTTTCAGTTTTTCTAGTAGGATATGATGTGACATTGTGTCAGAGCTTTAGCCAAATCAAGAAACACTGTCAAGCATTTTTTACTTGAATCCGAATTGGAAACTGTTTTGCTGATTAAATCTAGGACAGCATGTTCGGTGTTTTTGTTTTTTCTAAAGCCTAATTGTTTATTCATGATGACATCATACCTATCAAAAAACTTATTAATCTATTTTTAAGACACCGTTCGAAAGATTTTGCAAAATAATTTATGACTAATATAGGCTTATAATTACTTACATCTTTTTTATCACCTGATTTGTAAATTGTAAACTCTTTCCACTGATCGGGTAAAGTGCCTGTTGTGAATGAGAGATTATTTATATACTGGTGAATGAGTTTTATTAGTTTACTTGATATACCATCTCGACCTGTAGCAGATTTATTTTTTAGATTAGAGATGGTCAAAATAATTTCATTTTCTGTAGTTGGATGAAGAAATAAATTATTATGTATAATTTTGTTCTCACAAATAGTTTCCGGAATGTCTGTATTTTTTTCTATCTTTGTTGTTATTTCATTACCACTATTTATAAAATAATTATAATTAAATTATATAACACATATAGTACTAACTCCCTAGAAATATTGGAAGAAACTATTTTAAAACATGTTTTATCTGATGATTCGTTTTTGATGCAAATGTCATATATTTTTTTATTCTGATTGATATTCCATATATTTACATTGTTTTCTCATGTTTGGCGAGCGCGCCGGGCATATTTGGTGTGCGACAGCCTCAACCACGCTTTAGGGATTACTTGGCATTGCGAAAGTTTCTGTTTAAATAAAAATGTATATATGTAGAAATTAAAGATAATATTATCATAAATAATAAAATAAAACATTATTTATTATTATTTAAAATTAAATAAATATATATTTACAATAATTATTGTAACATAACGAAGAATGGAATGTGTCTATTGTTGAGGTTTATATTGACCTCTCTGTTTCATTTTTGATATTTATGTTTTTGATAAATACTTAGTATTTTTCAATTAAGGAAAGTTCATTACAGTTTACATTGAGTTATTTGTAATTAATATCTTTGTGAAATTGCTTCTTCTGGTTGTTAAAAGAAGTTAAAAGTTCATTATGAAAATACGGATTTTGGTGTTTTATTTGTAAACATAAAAAATATGGAATTTTCACAACAAAATGAAGAAAATAATTTTTCGACGGTGAAAAAATCTCTATATCCCTAAAAGGTCTAGGTTTCTATACCTCAGAAAAATCAGGTGACTTGGGCTGATGTACGTTAACCCTTTCACGCCTAATTGTCCCACTGACTTTCAAGTATGTCCAGAGGCTTCTCAAACCGTTTGATTAATACGCAGTCTTGTCCCACTCGTAAGTAGCAGTTATTTCATGCTTCCTTTATACACCTGCGCATTAAAAACATTCCTATAATTTAGTATCTAACCTATAAATTAATTCCGTACACTCGTTTTTTGCTCTGTGATTTATAATTGCTGTATATTACATAAACTGATAGGTATATTCCAACAAAAATAGATAGATAAGTGCAATAAACCTTGGATTACGTTACCATTCTAAAAGAAACCCATATTTTCTTCATTTTATGCACGTATTAAGCCATGGGTCGTATATATCCCACTCTTATCCCACTCTTATTTTCTGATTTATTTAATATAAAGCTTGGGTTACCATATTATGCCGATAATATATCAGATATTGAAGATGTGGAAGAGCTATTTGAAGATAGTGGATCTGAGTATTTGCTTTCTTTTATTGAAGAGAGCGATTTTGAAGTTCACAATGAGCCAGAGGAAAATGAAAAAATAATTATTTTGCAAAATATTGAAATGAAAAAAGCAGTCCAACAAAAAAAAAACGAATCATATAGCTCCCAAGTTACCAAAAATATTCTCACAGAAAACCGAATCAATATTAAAAATAACGTAAACTTAGAAGATACTGAAATCTTGAAATAACATTGAGTGGTGCAGCTCAGAGGATATAAATTTTGTTCCACGCAATGAATTATCTTCTGAACAAATAATTGTCAAACCACTAATTTCTCGCAACAGTTCATCTACTGAATTAGAAGTATTCCTAAAAGTATTTCGTAATAGCTTGTTTATGTTTATTGCGTGCACTGATAAGAAGTTAGACTTATTCAGAACACAGTCACAAAAATACAATTATTTCCAGAACTGATACAACATAATGTTGGCGACAGATTGTTTGTTGGTGATGGAATTACAATCATATTCCCAATTTATATGATTATTGGTCCAATGAAGTCCTTGGGAAACGAAATGATAAAATCGGGAGGATATCTAGAGGGCCTGTCCCTTTTATTTATTTCGGAAACTGTATTTTAACTCCCGGAAAAACCATCCAATTCCAGCAAATCATACTATACCAACGAATTGGTCCTGTGTCTGAAATATTCTTTTCAGAAAGGTAGAATCGAAGTAGGTTTTCAGTCGATTGATAATTGATGACAAAATTTAATGGAAGATCTACCCTAAAAACAGTACCGACCCCTGAAACCTATAAGAAAGGTATCAAGATTTGGCAAAGGCGCGACGCCTAAAAGGTTATGTCCATGATTTTAATATTTAAACAGGAATAGAAGTTGAAAAAGTGACTGAAATATTAGGAGAAACAAGTAGTTATTAAACTACACATCAACCATTGGAGATAATAATGTTACTTTGTTTCGATAGGTTCTTCACCTCAATTAATCTTTTAAATAATCTCTCAATCGCTGCGGTGGGAACTTGCATTTCTGTATCAGAAAATACCTACGGATAATGTCAAAGAAAACTCTCAAAGACGACTATGAATATTACTGCAGTAACAAAGGTGTATTAGTGGCTAAATAGAAGGATGCAAATGATGTTATCATTGCAAGTAATTTTCTAAACATGGGTTGGTGGGATAGAAAAGAAACAGAAGATGGAAAAAATTAAAATCCCATGTCCTGAAGCTATTTTAATTTATAATAAATATATGGGAGGTCGATCTTTCAAATCAGTTGGTTGGGTTACTCGAGATATACAGAAAGTCAACTAAATGGTAGAAAAAGTATACTACAAGTTATTACTGACATCAGTAGTTAATATTTATATCCTGTACAGGAGCATCAACGAAAATCATAAAATGCTAATGCAAAAATTTCTCGTATCATTGGCTGAACAGTTAATAGCTGCAGCTAGAGATAACGCAGGTGTAAAAAAGAATACAGTTATAAGGTAGACTGTCAACGTTCTAAGCAGTTATTGAATGTTGGTACACACTTACCGGTTCAAGAATATACGAGAAGGTGCCATGTCTGCCATTCAAAGAAAAAGAACAAAAACTTACTGTGTATAATGTAATATAGCCCCTTAGTGTGGACTGTTTCGCTAAATTTCATAAATAATTTTATTGAATAAAAATTTGTTATAATTTCTCATTTATATATTCTTTTGTGATATTTTTCAATACTATATTTATTTTTAATTGTGTGACAGGGACAATTTTCTCAACTTAAAATGTTGATGTTTTATCACTGGTGGGTCACATATTTCCATATTAGAAGCCTGAACGAGACATATGTGTCCCAGGACTATTTTTTAGAATATCAAATTTTGAAAAAAATTAGGAAAAGACACCCTAAATATGAATTCTAATAATGAGACCACTTTAAATAATTATAATTATGTAACGACATCTGTTCAGATGCCCAAAATATGTAAGAAAGTATATTTGGGCGTCGGAATAAATAACGGTGTTGGCTTTCGGATAGCTGGTTTGGAAAATTAATCCAGGATTCCTGTTATTTGTAAATAGGAAAACCCAAAGTATACATAACAGAGTTTATTTCATTAAAGCAACATTTATCCAAAACATGATGTTAAATAGACATAAAATCAGATTCTCTAATAATTAAACCAAGTCAAGTACAGTTAATAAATATTATATACATCGGTGAAATTAATTTACGAGGAGGTGTAATTCGGTGATTAAACGGTATGACGGTTGGCTTCAGCTCCACGTGCTGAAGGAAATAACCGGGACTCGATCCTACGATAAGTTCGATAATTATTTAACGGCGGCGGGTCCAGCTCAACACGCTTGAAGACTCACGGCAATAAATAATTAGAGAACTGGTGACGGTTGGTTTAGGCAATTATTTACTAACGGCGGATCCATCTCAACGCGCTGATGGCCCACTGCAATAAATAATCACTAGCCTGGTGACGGCGGTGCAGGACGGTAAAATGACCACCAACACCAGGAGGACGAGCTCAGCGCCCTAAAAACCTCAAGATGCTACCAGATATTCGGCCGGGCGGCGGCGTCGTCGTCGGATTCTGAATTCTAACCAAATGGAGTCAAGCTCAACGCGCCTAAAACTCCTCAACTGCCCAGCTCAACGCGCTGAAGGTAGCTGTCAGTAGAAAACTGAATTAACTTCCTTGGCTACGGCGATTCTATTTATACCAAAATTATGGCCCTTGGTGATGTCTCATATTTCAGGAAGTACGTGGCAGCACATGACAAACGGTAATTGCAGAAACCTCTAGGAATGAAAATTTGCATGATTCATCGCATGGCGGCAGGAAGTGCGCGGTAGCACAAGACGAACGGGAATTTCCGAAACTATAGTTATGAACGTATGTATGATCCATTATTATTTAACAAGAAAAAAGTCAGCACGAAACGGTTAAGAAACATTTCAATTTTTTTCTGAAACATTTTCAATTTATTAAAATTTACCGTTAACAAAACATTCTGTATATTCATGAAAATTAAGATAAAAATTTTAAATTTGATACGCTTAATAATAGAGAGATATGCTATTTTCAACTTGCTAATAATCCTATATAAATTTCTGGTTTGGCCAGAAGTGGCACAACTTATTTAATTTAATTTTTTTTGTTTCAGTAAAATCTTGCAATATTAACGTAATTCTGAAAAATTAAAATTGTGGTAGAACTAAGCAATTTGTTTGTTGATATAAAGGTTATCATGGAACAATTGTTAGAAAAAAAATTAATTATTTGAAACTATTTGAATATACAGGGTGGTTTAACAAGGGGCCCAAGGGGGGAAAATTCCCAAAAAAAAAAAACCCTTCCTTTTACCCCACCTCCTTTCAAAACCACAAAAAGAGGGACCCCCCCCCCCAAAACGGGGGGGAAAATGGCCCCCCTTCCCCCTCCCTCCCCGGGGGGGGGGGGGGGGCCAAAAAAAAAACCCCCCCCCCCCCCCCCCCCCCCCCCCCCCAACACACAAAAACCCCCCACTCCCCTTTTTTTTTTGGGGGTTTTTGGGGGGGGGGGGGGTTTTCCCCCCCCTTTTTTCTCCCCCCCCCCCACCCCCCCCCCCCTACCCCCCCCCCCCCCACCCCCCCCCCCCCCCCCCCCCCCCCCCCCCCCCCCCCCCCCCCCTTTTTCTTCTTTGTTCCCCCCCCCCCCCCCACCACTCACTGAGGGTTGGTTTGTCCCCAGTTTTTTTTTATTACCCCCGTTCTTTCCCCCCCCCCCCCCTCTTCCCCCCCCCCCCCCCCCCCCCCCCCCCCCCCCCCCTTTCTCCCCCCCTGTGTTGTGGTGGTTGGGTTTTTTTTTTTTGGGAAAAACACACCCCCCCCCCCCCAGCATCACCACAAAACCACCCCCCCCCCCACCCAAAACCCACAACACCCCACCTCACAACAAAACCCCCCCATCCCCCCCCCCCCCCCGCTTCCTCCCCCCCCCTCCCTTTTTTTTCCCTCCCTTTCTTCTTTCCTCCCCTCCTTTCCTCTTTCTCTCCCTTTTTTTTTTTTTTTTTTAAAACCTTTTTTTTTTTTTCCCCCCCCCCCCCCCTTTCCTCCCCCCCCCCCCCTTCAAAACACCCCCTCCTCTCTCCTTATATTTTACACCCCCCTCCTCCCTTTTTTCTCTCTTGGTGTGGTTTTTTATCCCCCTTTCCTTCCGGCTTGTCTTTCCAATCCTTTAGCTGAAAAAAAAAACCCCCACCCCAACCCCCCCCCCACCCCCACAAACCCCCCCTTTTAACCTCATACTTCCCCTCTTTTTCCATCTCCCTGTCCTCTTTCACCCCCTCTTTTTTTTTTTCTCTACAACCCCCACCTCCTCTTCTCCCCACCCATATTTTTTTTCTACCCCCACAAACCCCACCTTCTTCCCCTTTTCTTTCCCCTTTCTTCTTTTTTTTTTTTTTTTTTTTTTCTTTTTTTTTTTTTTTTTATTCCAACATCCTCTTCTTTTATACTCCTCCCTCCCCTTGAAACAAACACCTGCAACACCCCCCCCCCCCCCCCCCCCCCCCTCCTGGGCCTCCCCAAAAAACAACTCCCTCCCCCCCCCACCCCTCCCCCCCCAAACCCCACCACACCACCACCAACCCCCCAACCCCCCATCCCTCCAACCCCCCCTCCCCCTCCCCCCCCCCCTTCTTCCTTGCCCCCCCCCCCCCCCCCCCCCCCCCCCCCCCCCCCCCCCCCCCCCCCCCCACCCCCCCCCCCCCCCACCTCCCCCCCTTCTTTTCTTTTTTTGTTCTCTGTTTTCGTTTTTTTTTTCCCCCCCCCTTTTTTTCTCTCCCCCCCCTCCCCCCCCCTCTCCCCCCCCCCCTCCCCCCCCCCCTCCCCCCCCCCCCTCCCTTTTCCTCCCTCTCTCTCCCCCCCCCCCTTTTTCCTCCCTTTCCCCCTCCTCCCCCCCCCCTCCCTCTCTGTTCGTTTGTTTCTTGTTTTTTTGTTTCTCTTGTTTTTTTTCTTCTTGTCCCCTTTTTTCTCCTTTCTCTTCCCCTCTCCCTCCTCCTCCCCCTTTTTTTTTTTCTTTTTTTTTTTTTTTTTTTTTTTTTTTTTTTTTTTTTTTTTTTTTTTTTTTTTTTTTTTTTTTTTTTTTTTTTTTTTTTTTTTTTTTTTTTTCTTCTTTTCTTTTTTTTTTTTTTTTTTTTTTTTTTTTTTTTTTTTTTTTCTCTTTTTTTCTTTTTTTTTTTCTTTTTTTTTTTTTTTTTTTTTTTTTTTTTTTTTTTTTTTTTTTTTTTTTTTTTTTTTTTTTTTTTTTTTTTTTTTTTTTTTTTTTTTTTTTTTTTTTTTTTTTTTTTTTTTTTTTCTTTTTTTTTTCTTTTTTTTTTTTTTCTTTTTTTTTTTTTTTTTTTTTTTTTTTTTTCTTTTTTTTTTTTTTTTTTTTTTTTTTTTTTTTTTTTTTTTTTTTTTTTTTTTTTTTTTTTTTTTTTTTTTTTTTTTTTTTTTTTTTTTTCTTTTTTTTTTTTTTTTTTTTTTTTTTTTTTTTTTTTTTTTTTTTTTTTTTTTTTTTTTTTTTTTTTTTTTTTTTTTTTTTTTTTTTTTTTTTTTTTTTTTTTTTTTTTTTTTTTTTTTTTTTTTTTTTTTTTTTTATTTTTTTTTTTTTTTTTTTTTTCTATTTTCTTTCTTTTTTTTTCTTTTTTTTTTTTTTTTTTTTTTTTTTTTTTTTTTTTTTTTTTTTTTTTTTTTTTTTTTTTTTTTTCTCCTTTTTTTTTTAAAGACTTAAGGTAAAAAAAAAAAAATAAAAAAATTAAACAATGGTAACATTCTTTGAAAGTTTGATTTTGCTTTCTTTAAAAAAAATACCTTATTAGACAATTTTTGTAAATAGAAATTTATTTACCTTTATTAAAAAAAATTGTATCTGTTAATATTAGGTTTGTTCGTAAAGAAGATTTGTGATAGTTTCTGACCATAGAGATGCGATTATTACGACAGCTCTGCAATAACAAACATTCTAATTGAACAAGCACATCTCTATAATAATGTGCGCATGCTTCTGACAGTTTCGAAACGGTTGGAAACTGCTCTACGAACAAACCTATTAATAAAAACTATTTACTGACTCCTGTATCACCAGGTTGGTTTCGTTTGAACTTATTTCAAAATTATATATGTGTGATTATTAGATAGTAACTGAAAATAAATAATAAACTAATTACCGTGTTGACTAAAATCAATTTTATCTCCCGGAACATTTTTCGAAATGCCCAATAATTCATATATTGCCATGGTATCATCTGATAGCAATGTCGATAAACATATTTATTTACCATTAATTTTAGTATTCGACCTACATTGGGACGTAATATCTATTTAACGATCCAAATTATATGTTTTATGTGCAATAAAAATAGTGTTTGCAGTTTAATACCATTGATCGTCTTCACTATTTGCAAATTGAAACGATATTGCTAAAATACACAAATGCTGATGAGAAAATTAATTAAATTCGTCCTCAACATTTTGAACTGCAGTTTGTAATGATTATGAACAAATCGGAAATTGTAACACTGCCATACTAACTTTTAACTATAACATTAATTTTATTGCTTTGTCTTCTATTTTTAAGTCCCTCAAGGAGTCATCCGATATATTTGTCAAAAATATCTGTCTTGTTTTCGTTTCTATCTAGGTGTTGTTTATATTTAAAGAACTGATTATATTTTGTGCTAGAGTCTCTGGCAAGTTAAGCTCTTTTTAGGTAGCAAAAAAACATTATCTCACAAATCCCAGGCGTAACTATATTAAAATTTTTTAACATTTCTTAAATTTTTGAGAAACATTCATTGGATGTATCTAGATGTTAGATTGTCGAATGCATAGATTACTATACATTATAACGAGGGGTTTCTCTCGCTATTTAATTCACTTAGTTTGCGGAAATGAAACAAAATAAAAAACAAATACATATATTCATAATTTAAATTACAAAAGGCTCATTCAGGGCATGGTAGGCAAATAATTAACTAGGTTCACATAATCTTTTAAAATACAGAAATTATAAATCTCACTTAGTAAGTTTGTTTTTTCTCTTTTAGGGCGCCACCCGCCTTTCTTTCTCGTTTATATATAGTCTAAAAAAAGTTACACGCACTAGTGCCGTTGAAAGGGGGAAAGAACGGTTATTTTTTCTAAAATTGTCTCGCATAGCTCAATAGTAAAATAAAAACAAAGTGTAGGGGGCTTTCTCCCAGCTCTAGTTCATTAGATAGGCAAATCAGCCTGTTGATGCAAATTTGGTTTTCAAATTTTCCAGCTCGCACTCACAACGGAAGCTGGCGGGTTTATTAATGAATAGGTACTATTTTAATAATAAATGGAAGGAAGATAACCTTACCTTCTCACATAGTTCTTTATGTTACATACTTCGTAACTCCTTAACCATAACAGCTCAACCAGACAAAATATTGAACATAATGCCAGCAACGTACACCACTAACTCACTCGAAGCCCAGCTCTTGTCTCTAACGAAAATAAGATAACGTACTCAAGCACAACGTAAACATAGGTCCGCACTCGGCCGTGGCTCGGCAGAGTCCTGAAAAACCTAACCGTCTTAGTAAAAGCGTTCCCCTTGTCCCCACACACCGCAGTGTTCACGCTGGTGCACTAAAGGTCCAGTGGTCGCTTAGATTTTCAAAGATTTACAATTTAGTTGAGTTCTAGAATTTCTAAGGTTGACCTCAAACCAATTTATGCAATTAGCATTAAATAAAACGCAAGTTAATTGTATCTAAAAATGGACCGTTACAACATTTGAATGCTCTTAATAAGGTTATGACTAGAAATCGATAGAATCATTCCAGTGTCGTCCAGAGAAACCTTGATTAGAAATGAATCTGTTTACATTGTATACATTTTTATATAACCCTATAGAAATTAATTCGTTTATGCATTTTCATTAATCATGTAATTTAAAAATCCATGTCTAAATAAATAAGTTTGACTATAAATCAAATTTCGTTTAATAATATAAAACTGTTAGTGAATACAACCTAATGAAAAAAATGTGAATTAGCATTTAATTTGCATTATTCTCACAGGCAGAATGTTATTCAGTGTTTTTAAAGGCAAGAGAATTCCAACGATTTGTTCACGAACTTCTATCCAATATAACACAGCCTACATTAACAAGATATGCGGAACTTGACTGAACGCTGCATCGTATTACTACAGAAAATTAATCGATATAAACATATTCGTGCTACAATTAGCCACTAAAGGAGTAGTTGCTATTGCAAATGCTCAAGAATCATATTGTCGAACCAAGCATCCAAAGAGATTTATTATACACTCAAGGTTTTCTACCAACTCTCTCGTTATATATCAACTAAAACGTTGACCAAAAATTGGAGAATTTACCATAATCGAAGCCGATTATGGTAAATTAAAATCTTGGTTTTGAGGATAATTGATTGCAATTTGGGATATCTTATATACATAATAAGCAACACTCTTTTGACATACAAGTGATTTTTCTTCACTTCCGGTTTCACCGAAAGTGACACTAACTTTTGATTTTTAAATGGAACACCCTGTACATTATTATTGCATTTTTGAAATCTGCATAATTTTCTGAATCCGACGATACCAAATAAGTGACATTTCAAACGTCAATATTTTCTGTATATCATATTTTTTAGTTTTCCATTTAACTGTACCGTGACGGTTCCGATTTATTCTAAATGACCCGTGTAATCCTATAAAAATCGAAACCCGTCATAAATATTAAATTACGTGACTAAGAGCAAATAAAAGTTCATCAAAATGGTTTTGGGGAACTCAATTTTTTCAAATGGAACCATATTGGTACCGTGGTACCGTACATTAGTTCTATAATAAGGAATTTATTCATATGTGTGGAAATAAATGTGCGATAAATACAAACAAAATTACAGCTAAAAAGAAAATACGAAAAATACAATTTTGTGCTAATTACCTTGTTATACAAGGTGGCTTTGGAATACAAAAAATGAACACAAAATATTACAACAGTTGTTTAAGGCTGTCCATTAACGTCAACTACACCTTCTGAACGCCTGGCATAGCAGTTTCTTGAGGAATGTTCGCTAATTGCTGGGCCGTTATACAGTTACTAATTGCGCGTCTTACTCGTAGCTCAAGGTTTTCACGGGTTGTGGCGGTTGCGTAGACAATATTTTTTAAATGACACCAAAAAAATAAATCAAGGGTTGTTAAATCAGGTGACCTTGAAGCCAATTCCACAGGACTATTTGTCGAAATTACGTTTTTCTCCGAATTTCCAATCAAGGTAATCTACCATTATCCTTGAATTATGGAGAGGGAGCGCCATCTTGTCGTAAATAGAAAGGTAATCCAGCTAAACTGTCCTCAATTTCATTTTGCAGAAATCCCAGTATCTGGCACCAGTCAGGGGTCCTTCAAATATTATTGACCAGTAATTCTACTACCGACATTCCAAGCCAAACACCAAAACAGAATCGCAATGTAAAAGTTATCCTCCTGTAATAAATTTTGATTTTTTCAGACCATTATTTTGTATTTTGTCTGTTAAATAATCCCCAATTTGTAAACATAGACTCAGTCCGAAAATAAAATCATTCCCAAAAATCATTGTTTGGCTACACGTTATTCTGCAAAAACCAATTCCAATATTCTATCCTACAGTTCGTAATCATTTTTGTACAAGTGTTGGTGCAATTTTCATTTTAAAGATTTATAGTTGTATTTGTGTAAAATTCGGCTTACTGTTTGGTGACTGATTTCCAAATCAAACGCAATTTGCTCCAAAGAAACAGTCTTTATCAACTTCTACTTGAGCCAAAAACATTAATTTCTGTTCCTTCGTCAAGAATGAAATTTTCTTCGGGATCACTGTTGGGCTCACTTCGGAATTAATTTTCATGACGATTAAAATAATTCCTCGCTGGACATTGTCTGCTAGGGTATTGTTTGGCATAAAGGTGTCTAGTCGCAACGGCATTTTTTCTACATTCCCCATAAATAATTAATATGTCTATTTTTTCATCTCGTGTATAAATTTGCGGCATTTGAACACAATTAACAAGAATTTTAAATAATTTTTTAAAGACACAATAAAAACACCGGTAAACCAACAAATGTTTGACAAGCTAAATATTTCATTGTTTTCAAAGCCACCTTAGTTATTTCTTAACATTTTAATTAGAATAAAATTATATTTTCTTATATTCTTTTAGCTGTAATTTTGTTCATCGATCGAGTAATACATCACTTGGAAAGATCTTTTAACCGATGATGACGAGTAAGGTTTGCTTTGAATTCGGGTCTGGTTATTGGGCCGGAGTTGAAAAACTGTTTTAATCGAGTTCTGATAGGCCACTGATGTAGAATTAGGAGTTATTTATCATTGATATGTGTTGAGGAAGACCTTACATGTCCTGGATGTGGGAGCAAGGAAGAAACGTCATACCATTTCCTGGGGCAGTGTGAAACGTTCGGGCTCCTGATGCATAGTATTTTCGATAGTGAGGCGTTTCTAAGGGAGATGAGCAAAATAAGTACATGACTGACGTGACGCCTGGGGAGTGGTTGAAGAGGGTTCGTCTGCGGGCCTACTTATCAGACGTTAGCCTCCCACATCATTTCCATTACCATTGCCATTGCCAAGGTCGATTCGTATTGAGATATTCGATAATGAATGTTATAATCTTATAACTCTTATAAGTACCTAGTGCTAGGAATAACTGACGATTTACTTTTACCCAAGTTCTAGGCTTTTTAAAATTTGACGGAAATAATTCCAGAGTATTCAGAGCGAGTGTTCAGAAATGCTCAATTGCAGTCCCTCAGGTACGAGCCATTGTCACTTTTTAATTATTCAGTAAACAGTAGACATCGCAAATGTTGAAAACTTAGGTTATTTGAAAAGTAATCCACAAGCAGATAATGTTCACAATAGTTCGTCTGAGTTGAATGAACTTATATCCATGCTTAAAATTATACTACACTTGGATAAGGAAAGCAGGAGGTGCAAAACTGTAGTAAAGCAAGAAATGCATATTTCGATTTTGTAAATGAAGGCATACAATTTGGTGACTATGTTTCGGGAAGGGAAAGAAGTAGCGAGTCCCATCGACATGACATAACCTTTGTTTAAAATATGAATAAGTGCGAACGGAAGATGTCGTCGGTTCAATTCTTTTGGAAAGTACATCTAGTAGATTTGATATGGCATTATATCCTGGTAGACCGTGATTCTCCTCCAGGGGGCGAATATCCACGCAATTTACTAAAAAATGAGGTACGTAGGATTTACATGCGTAATAGGAAGTGCGATATATTTAAACACCACATTGTGCAAATTATCCGAAGTAGGCGCAGAGATTTACGAGCGAATACCTATATACGGTGTTTGTAAATAGATATACTGATATTTAATGGTGACAAAAACTATTTAACATCACAAAATTATATTGTAATACTATAGTAAATTCCTTAGATGGTTAGTGGCATGCTCTTTATTGATGTTAAGGATTTAGCTTACAAAAGAAAAAAAAAGGATTTTTTAACTAATCTACTTTTGTCAATATTTGAATATTTTTTAGAGAGCTACAGAGTTGAGAATCTATTTTTGACGGCTTAAAAATTTTATAAATAAACATTTCAAAAAGTTGGAGGAAATACATCGAACCAAATCATTTGATAATGGACACTTGCGTTAATGGTGCCCGGGACGCCATCAACAAATTAAGAGATGAAGATGAAAGCGCCCCATTCAGAATAGGCACTTGTAGCTTTAACACATTGCTTCTAAATTTTACCCTCTGTCAAACAAATACGTATTTTATTTTACAAATATACCGACCCCCAAAGTAACGCACGCATCTAAAGTTTAGAATACAGTTTAAATTTTTTTTTTCTAATCTAAAATCCAGATTTTGATGTTTTTTTTTTTTTTCGTAGGTTAAGGCGGTAGGAACGTTACCATGCTACCGATATTAATATTTTAAAATTTAGTGTTAGCGGAATACCCAGGGCAAGAACAATTGGATGCTTTTTTAAAAATTCAGAACATCCCGTGGAGTGCATCAGAATAACAGCAAACTAAAATTAAAAACACCGGTACACAAAAAAAGAGTTGTTCCTAAATTTGATGCCACTCACTTCCCAACATGTATTTCCCGACCCGCTGAACTTTAATTTGAAGTCAGGTTTGGACCAGTTCACCTCGTTTATCGAGTAAATTGAAAACCGTAAAATAGTGAAGATAATCAGGCGTTTCTGGTATTAAAAAAATTTTGTGGATCTAAACCAAGTTTCTAAAAAATTTTGCGTGTTTCGATCCGCTGAATACGAATCTAAAGTATATTTAGACCGGAAGCTTTGCTCGGTCCAAGTAAATTGTAAGAAACCCTCGAAAATTGCTAAAATGGCAAAAAATTGTGACTTATGTTCCTAAAAAGGAATTTTGTAGACCCGGATCGAAGAGGATTATTAGGTAATTTGATCCGTTGAATCCGAACCTTTGGTGTGTTATATTTGGCCCATTAATCCCTCAAAATCTCAAAAAATCGCAAAAAACCGATAAAATAGCAAAAAATTGCAGTTGAAAAAATTTAAGAAAATCTACAAAACAAACGATTAAATACGTTTCTTGTATTTTTTATGCATAAAGAACATGTTTAGAATTTGAAAATGTAAAAAATTGCTAAAATCTATAAAAGATGACGTATAAACAGAATGAAAATTTTTTTCTTCAATATAATTGCACAATTTTTTGCCATTTTTAGCAATCTTGAGGCTTTTTACAATTTACTTAGATTTAAAACGGCTTATGGTCTAAATATACTCTAGATTCGTATTCAGCGGATCGAAACACATAAAACATAGACACTGGTTTAGATCCACAAAATTTTTCGTAGTACTGAAACACCCATTTTCGCTATTTTTTACGGTTTTTCAATTTACTCGATATTTGAGGGTGTACGGTCCAAACTGCTTCAAATTCGGATTCAGCGGGTCGAAAATACATGTGGGGAGGTAGGGCGTCAAATGTACAAACAACTTTTTTTTGTGTGCCGGTGAAATTAACTTTAGGTTCAATCTTTTCTTAATATTTTTATTTCTTGTTTCAAGTTTATTATCTTTTGTTATCAAAGTAGATATGCAATTTTATTATAAAACAGTTTTTTTATTGAAAGGTTGTAGTTTTGCAATAGAAAAGTTTAAATGAGTGAAGCATGGTTTTGAAAAGGAATGAGATTAAAAGTAATGCTGACAATTTAGCAAGTGATTAGTTTATTTCCATGTGCATTATTTCTTTTAAGCTATATTTCTTGTTTTAGGTTAATTCTATAGTTCATAATTTTTGGAAAATGGACTGTGTTACGAGAAAACTTAAACCCGACTCTCGTACCAGCGGTTACTTGGATTAATGAAGCCTTGAATAACCGTATCGAAAGTTATATTTGAGATTTTGGAGTTCCTCATTTTAACAATATCTCGAGTTGTTCAACGTTTTAGTAAACAAATGACCATAACCAACGCCAAGGTCAAGGATACTCTTCGATTAACAAATAGCAGTATAAGATCGTTTCACACATTTACATACTATTAAAAATTTTTTTAAAAATTACCAGAAGTTTTCAACCCAAGTATAGAGTAGTATCATAATGTGCAACTGAGGATACTGTACTCCAACCCTAAAAAGAACAAGAATTTGCACATAAGAATGTCCCCTGCAATAGGACCTAAATTAAACGACAATTTTTTTTTTTTTTTTTAAAAAAGAGAACATCTGAACTAGAATCTTGTAACGGTCCATTTTTCGAATTTGTATTCATCAGCATTCGTTAGTTGATTATCTAAATACCTAACCCTACTTTTCCTTACACACTAGCTTAAACAATTTTATTATAAATTATCTGTTATTTTCTATAGTGACTGTAGCACAGCATCAACACCTCCACCCACCGTAGTAAGACAATTTTTAAAGTTTAAAGTGGTAATGTGACTTTGATTTTGTTAAATATTAAGAATATTTTTTACATTTCTAGTAAAGGTTCACATCACTATTCTGGGAGCAGTCTCATTTTGTTAGCTGTTTTTTGAATACCTAACAAAACGAAGTTTAGTTGGAAGTTACGTTTATTCAAAAACAACAACAAAATGGAGACTGCTTTTCCCAGAGCGGGAAACTAATGAAGACTAGAAAATGTAAAAAATATTCTTAATATTTAACAAAATCAAAGTCCGCAGTTGCCCTTAAACTAAAATTGTCTTACTTACTTTTAATGAGTGTAACCCCGTGTCATTCGCACAATAGCGTCACTACATAGGAGAATACAGTAATTTATAATAAAATTGTTTTAAGCGAGTCTGGAGGTTAAAGTATAATTCAAACCATTTTAGTTAATCAATAACGAATGTGGTACTAATTACAAATTCAAAAAATGGACCGTTACAAGGTTCTAGTTCAGATGTTCTCACGGCAAATTCCTAACCTGGCCCTACGGTGGTCAGAGTTTAATTTAGGTCCTATCGCAGGTATTCTTATGTGCAAATTCTGTTCTTTAAGACATTGGCTTACAGTATCCACACTCAGTTGCACATTATGAACTCCTCTAAACTGCATCGAATTTTTCTGGTACTTGGTAAACCGTTCTCTTAAAGTATGTAATGTAATGAAGCGATCTTGTACTGCTGTTGTTAATCGAGGCCTTCCTTGTCCTTGCGTCTATTATGGTCATTTGTTTCCCTAAAACGTTGAACAACTCGAGATATTGTAGAGTGAGAAACTCCCAAGTATCTCAAAGCTATGGCACGGTTGCTCAATCCTTCATTTTCTGAACCAAAGTAACCGCTTGAACACACATCACGGTTCAGGTTTCTCGTAACACGGTCCATTTTTTCAAAAAATTATGACAACTTATAGAATTAAGCTAAAACAAGAAATATAACGAAAATAATGCACATGAACAAACTGTCACTTTCTAAATTGATGGCATTACTTTTAATCTCATTCGTTTTCCAAAGCATGCCTACTTATTTAAACTTTTCCATTGCAGGACTAAAACCTTTCAATAAAAACTTGTTGTCCTATAAAATTGCATATCTACTTTGATAACAAAGATAATAAACTTGAAAACAAGAAATAAAAAATATTAAGTAAGATAGAGCTAGAGTTAATTTCACCGGCACACAAAAAAAGTTGTTTGTACATTTGGCTTCGCCTACCTCCCCATGTATTTCGACCCGCTGAATCCGAATTTGAAGCAGTTTGGACCGTACACCCTCAAATATCGAGTAAATTGAAAAACCGTAAAAAATAGAAAATGGGTGTTTCGGTAATAAAAAAAATTTTGTGGATCCTAAACCAATCCTAATTTTTATGTATTTCGATCCGCTGAATACGAATCTAGAGTATATTTAGACTATAAGCCGTTTTAAATCTAAGTAAATTGTAAAAAACCCTCGAAAATTGCTAAAAATGGCAAAAAATTGTGATTATATTGAAGAAAAAAAATTTTCATTCTGTTTATACGTCATCTTTTATAGATTTTTACAATTTTTCACATTTTCAAATTCTAAACTTGTATTTTATGCATAAAAAATACAAGAAACGTATTTAATCGTTGTTTCATAGATTTTCTTAGAATTTTTTTCAACTGCAATTTTTTGCTATTTTATCGGTTTTTTGCGATTTTTTGAGATTTTGAGGGATTAATGGGCCAAATATATTTCAGATTCGGATTCAGCAGATCAAATTACATAATAATCCTCTTCGATCCGGGTCTACAAAATTATTTTCATCAACATAATCACAATTTTTTGCCATTTTTAGCAATTTTCGAGGGTTTCTTACAATTTACTTAGATTTAAAACGGCTTATGGTCTAAATATACTTTAGATTCGTATTCAGCAGATCGAAACACATAAAAAATCTAGGGCTTGGTTTAGATCCACAAAATTTTTTTTAATACCGAAACACCCAGTTGTCGCTACTTTTTTTACGGTTTTTCAATTTACTCGATATTTGAGGGTGTACGGTCCAAACTGACTTCAAATTCGGATTCAGCGGGTCGAAATACATGTTGGGAGGTAGGTGGCGTCAAATTTACAAACAACTCTTTTTTTGTGTGCCGGTGTTTTTAATTGTAGTTTGCTGTTATTACTGATGCACTCCACAGGGTGTTCTGAATTTTAAAAAAACATCGAATTATTCTTACACCCGGTATTCATATAACACTAAATTTTAAATAAATATCAGTAGCATGGTAACGTTCCTAAAGCGTAAACCTACAATTAAAAAAAAAACATCAAAATCGGACTTCAGAAAGATTCAGAAAAAAATTTAAACTTATAGTAAACTTTAGGTGGTGCGTTACTTTTTGCTGGTCAGTGTATTTGTAAAATAAAATACGTATTTGTTTGACAGAGAGTAAAATTTAGAACCAATGTGTTAAAGCTACAAGTGCCTGTTCTGAATTAAATGCTTCTATCTTCATCTCTCTATTTGTTGATGGCGTATTTTTCACATTAACAATGTCCATTGTCAAATGATTTGGTTCGATGTATTTCCTCCAACTTTTTGAAATGTTTATTTATGAAATTTTTTTAAGCCGTCAAAAATAGATTCTCAACTCTGTAGCTCTCTAAAAATATCATTAAATATTGACAAAAGTAGATTAGTTAAAAAAAATTTTTTTTTCCTTTCTTGGCTTAATCCGTAACATCAATAATAGAGCATGCCACTAACCATCTAAGGAATTTACTATAGTATTACAATATAATTTTGTGATGTTAAGCAATTAATGCCACATTAAATATCAGTATATCTGTTAAACCACCGTATATATTCGCTCATAAATCTCTACGCCTACTTCCGGATAATTGCACAATCTGGTGTTGTAATATATCGCACTTCCTATTACGCATGCAATTACAAAGTACCTCATTTATAACGAAAGTTGCGTGAGTATACGCCCCCTGGAGGAGAATCCACGGTCTACCAGGATATAATGCATATCCAATCTACCAGATGTATTTTTAAAAGAATTGAACCGACACGGCATCTTCCGTTCACACTTATTGTATTTTAAACAAAGGTTGTCATCTCGATGGGACTCGCTACTTCTTTCCCTTCACGAGCATAATCTGCAAATTGTATGCCTTCATTACAAAATCGAAATATGCATTCTTGCTTTACTACAGTTTTGCACCTCCTGCTTTCATATCAGTGGTACGAGTATAATTTTAAGCAGGATATAAGTTCATTCAACTCAGACGAACTATTGTTTATTATCTGCTTGTGGATTACTTTTAAATAACTTAAGTTTTCAACATTTGCGATGTCTACTGTTTACTGAATAATTAAAAAGTGACAATATTTCGTACTATGAAGACTGCAATTGAGCATTTATGAACACTCGCTCTGAATACTCTGGAATTATTTCCGTCAAATTTTAAAAAGCCTAGAACTTGGGTAAAAGTAAATCGTCAGTTATTCCTAGCACTAGGTACTTATAAGAGTTATAAGATTATAACATTCGTTATCGAATATCTCTAATACGAATCGACCTTGGCAATGGCAATGGTAATGGTAATGGTGTGGGAGGCTAACGTCTGATAAGTAGGCCGCAGACGAACCCTCTTTAACCACACCCCAGGCGTCACGTCAGTCATGTACTTATTTTGCTCATCTCCCTTAGAAACGCCTCACTATCGAAAATACTATGCATCAGGGGCCCGAACGTTTCACACTGCCCCAGGAAATGGTATGACGTTTCTTCCTTACTCCCATATCCAGGACATGTAGGGTCTTCCTCAACACATATCAATGATAAATAACTCCTAATTCTACATCAGTGGCCTATCAGAACTCCGATTAAAACAGTTTTTCAACTCCGGCCCAATAACCAGACCCGAATTCAAAGCAAACCTTACTCGTCATCATGGTTAAAAGATCTTTCAAGTGATGTATTACTCGATCGATGAACAAAATTACAGCTAAAAGAATATAAGAAAATATAATTTTGTTCTAATTAAATGTTAAGAAATAACTAAGGTGGCTTTGAAAACAATGAAATATTTAGCTTGTCAAACATTTGTTGGTTTACCGGTGTTTTTATTGTGTCTTTAAAAATTATTTAAAATTCTTGTTAATTGTGTTCAAAATGCCGCAAATTTATACACGAGATGAAAAAATAGACATATTAATTATTTATGGGGAATGTAGAAAAAATGCCGTTGCGGCTAGACACCTTTATGCCAAACAATACCCTGGCAGACAATGTCCAGCGAGAAATTATTTTAATCGTCTTGAAAATTAATTCCGAAGTGAGCCCAACAGTGATCCCGAAGAAAATTTCATTCTTGACGAAGGAACGGAAATTAATGTTTTGGCTCAAGTAGAAGTTGATAAGACTGTTTCTTTAAGGCAAATTGCGTTTGATTTGGAAATCAGTCACCAAACAGTAAGCCGAATTTTGCACAAATACCACTATAAATCTTTTAAATAAAAATTGCACCAGCACTTGTACGAAAATGATTACGAACGTAGGATAGAATATTGGAATTGGATTTTGCAGAATAACGTGTAGCCAAACAATGATTTTTTGGGAATGATTTTATTTTCGGACGAGTCTATGTTTACAAATTGGGGATTATTTAACAGACAAAATACAAAATATTGGTCACAAGAAAATCAAAATTTATTACAGGAGGATAACTTTTAATTGCGATTCTGTTTTAGTGTTTGGCTTGGAATAATCGGTAGTAGAATTATTGGTCCAATAATATTTGAAGGACCCCTGACTGGTGCCAGATACTAGGGATTTCTGCAAAATGAAATTGAGGACAGTTTAGCTGAATTACCTTTCTATTTACGACAAAGATGGCGCTCTTCCCCATAATTCAAGGATAGTAATTGATTACTTTCAACGGAGATTCGGAGAAAACGTAATTTCGACGAATAGTCCTGTGAGGTGGCCTCCAAGGTCACCTGATTTAACAACCCTTGATTTCTTTTTTGGTGTCATTTAAAAAATATTGTCTACGCAACCGCCACAACCCGTGAAAACCTTGAGCTACGAGTAAGACGCGCAAATAGTAGCATAACGGCCCAGCAATTAGCGAACATTCCTCAAGAAACAGCTATGCGAGTTCAGAAGTGCATTGACGTTAATGGACAGCATTTTAAACAACTGTTGTAATATTTTGTGTTCATTTTTTTGTATTCCAAAGCCACCTTATGTATAACAAGGTAATTAGCACAAAATTGTATTTTCGTATTTTCTTTTAGCTGTAATTTTGTTTGTATTTATCGCACATTTTATTTCCACATATGAATAAATTCCTTATTATAGTACTAATAAACGGTACCACGGTACCAATATGGTTCCATTTGAAAAAATTGAGTTCTCCCCAAAAACCATTTTGATGAATTTTATTTGCTCATAAATCACGTAATTTAGTATTTTTGACGGGATTTCGATTTTTTTAGGATTAAACGGGTCATTTAGAATAAATCGGAACCGTCATGGCACATTTAAATGGAAAACTAAAAATTATGATATTGAAGATATTGACGTTTGAAATGTCACTTATTTGGTATCGTCGGATTCAGAAAATTATGCAGATTTCAAAAAAATGCAATAATAATGTACAGGGTCTTCCATTTAAAAATCAAAAGTTAGTGTCACTTCCGGCGAAACCGGAAGTGAAGAAAAATCACTTGTATGTCAAAAAGTGTTGCTTATTATGTATATAAGATATCCCAAATTGCAATCAATTATCCTCAAAACTAAGATTTTAATTTACCATAATCGCTTCGATTATGGTAAATTCTCCAATTTTTGGTCAACATTTAAGTTGTTCTATAACGAGAGAGATTGGTGAAAACCTTGAGAGTATAATAAATCTTTTTGGGTACTTGGGTCGACAATAGATTATTGAGCATTTGCAATAGCAACTACTCCTTTAGTATCCAATTGTAATACGACTATTTTTATATCGACAAAGTTTCTGTAGTAATACGATGCTGCGTTCAATCAAGTGCCGCATATCTTGTTAATGTAGGCTGTGGTATATTGGATAGAAGTTCTTGAACAAATCGTTGGAATTCTCTTGCCTTTAAAAACACTGCATAACATTCTGCCTGTGAGAATAATGCAAATTAAATGCTAATTCACAGTTTTCATTAGGTTGTATTCACTAACAGGTTTATATTATTAAACGAAATTTGATTTTTAGTCATACTTATTTATTTAGACATGGATTTTTAAATTACATAATTTATGAAAATGCATAAACGAATTAATTTCTATAGGGTTATATAAAAATTTATACAATGTAAACAGAATCATTTCTAATCAAGGTTTCTCCGGACGACACTGGAATGACTCTATCCGATTTCTAGTCATAACCTTATTAAGAGCATTCAAATGTTGTAACGGTCCATTTTTAGATATAATTAACTTGCGTTTTATCTAATGCTAATTGCATAAATTGGTTTGAGGTCAACCTTAGAAATTCTTGTACTAAATTGTAAATCTTTGAAAATCTAAGCGACCACTGGACCTTTAGTGCACCAGCGCGAACACTACAGTGTATGGGGACAAGGGGAACGCTTTTACTAAGACGGTTAGGTTTCAGGACTCTGCCGAGCCACGGCCGAGTGCGAACCTATGTTTACGTTGTGTTTGAGTACGTTATCTTATTTTTGCGTTAGAGACAAGAGCTGGGCTTCGAGTGAGTTAGTGGTGTACGTTGCTGGCATTATGTTCAAGATTTTGTCTGGTTGAGCTGTTATGGTTAAGGAGTTACGAAGTATGTAACATAAGAAAGCTATGTGAGAAGATAAGGTTATCTTCCTTCCATTTATTGTTAAAATAGGTACCTATTCATTAATAAACCGCCAGCTTCCGTTGTGAGTGCGAGCTGGAAATTTGAAAACCAAATTTGCATCAACAGGCTGATTTGTCTATCTAATGAACTAGAGCTGGGAGAAAGCCACCTAGACTTTGTTTTTATTTTGCTATTGCGCTGTGCGAGACAATTTTAGGAGAAATAACCGTTCTTTCCCCCTTTCAACGGCACTAGTGTGTGTTACTTTTTTTAGACTATATATAAACGAGAAAGAAAGGCGGGTGGCGCCCTAAAAAGAGGAAAAAACAAACTTACTAAGTGAGATTTATAATTTCTGTGTTTTAAGATTATGTGAACCTAGTTAATTATTTGCCTACCATGCCCTCAATGAGCCTTTTGTAATTTAAATTATGAATATATGTATTTGTTTTTTATTTTGTTTCATTTCCGCAAACTAAGTGAATTAAAATAGCGAGGAAAAACCCCTCGTTATAATGTATAGCAATCTATGCATTTGACAATCTAACATCTAGATATATCCAATGAATATTTCTCAAGAATTTAAGAAATGTTAAAAAATTTTAATATTGTTACGCTTAGGATTTGTGAGATAATGTTTTTTGCTACCTAAAAAAGAGCTTAACTTGCCAAGACTCTAGCACAAAATATAATCAGTTTTTTAAATATAAACAACACCTAGATAGAACGAAAACAAGACAGATATTTTTGACAAAATATATCGGATGACTCCTTGAGGACTTAAAAATAGAAGACAAAGCAATAAAATTAATGTTATAATTAAAAGTTAGTATGGCAGTGTTACAGTTTCAGGATGATTGTTCATAATCATTACAAACTGCAGTTCAAAATGTTGAGGACGAATTTAATTAATTTTCTCATCAGCATTTGTGTATTTTAGCAATATCGTTTCAATTTGCAAATAGTGAGAAGACGATCAATGGTATTAAACTGCAAACACTATTTTATTGCACATAAAACATATAATTTGGATCGTTAAATAGATATTACGTCCCAATGTAGGTCGAATACTAAAATTGATGGTAAATAAATATGTTTATCGACATTGCTATCAGATGATACGATGGCAATATATGAATTACTGGGCATTTCGAAAAATGTTCCGGGAGATAAAATTGATTTTAGTCAACACGGTAATTAGTTTATTATTTATTTTCAGTTACTCTCTAATAATCACACATATATAATTTTGAAATAAGTTCAAACGAAACCAACCTGGTGATACAGGAAGTAAATAGTTTTTATTAATAGGTTTGTTCGTAGAGCAGTTTCTAACCGTTCGAAACTGTCAGAAGCATGCGCATATTGTTATAGAGATGTGCTTGTTCAATTAGAATGTTTGTTATTGCAGAGCTGTCGTAATAATCGCATCTCTATGGTCAGAAACTATAACAAATCTTCTTTACGAACAAACCTAATATTAACAGATACAATTTTTAATGAAAGTAAATAAATTTCTATTTAAAAAAATTGTCTAATAAGGTATTTTTAAAGCAAAATCAAACTTTCAAAGAATGTTAGCATTGTTTCATTTTTTTATTTATTTTTTTACCATAAGTCTTTATATATTCAAATAATATTTTTTTTCTAACTAATTGTTCCATGATAACCTTTATATCAACAAACAAATTGCTTAGTTCTACCACAATTTTAATTTTTCAGAATTACGTTAATATTGCAAGATTTTACTTGAAACATAAAAAATTAAATTAAATAAGTTGTGCCACTTCTGGCCAAACCAGAATATTTATGTAGGGTTATTAGCAAGTTGAAAATATCATATCTCTCTATTATTAAGCGTATCAAATTTAAAATTTTTATCTTAATTTTCATGAATATACAGAATGTTTTGTTAACGGTAAATTTTGTTAATAAATTGAAAATGTTTGAGAAAATATTTGAAATGTTTCTTAACCCTTTCGTGCTGACTTTTTTCTTGTTAAATAATAATGAATCATACATACGTTCATAACTATAGTTTCGGAAATTAGTCTTGTGCTACCGCGCACTTCCTGCTGCCATGCGATGAATCATGCAAATTTTCATTTCTAGAAGTTTCTGCAATTACCGTTTGGCATGTGCTGCCACGTACTTCCTGCCATCATGAAATATGAGACATCACCAAGGCCATAATTTTTGTATAAATAGAATCGCCGTAGCCAAGGAAGTTAATTCAGTTTTCTAGTGACAGCTACCTTCAGCGCGTTGAGCTGGGTAGCTGAGGAGTTTTAGGTGCGTTGAGCTTGACTCCATTTGGTTAGAATTCAGAATCCGACGACGACGCCGCCGCCCGGCCGAATATCTGGTAGCATCTTGTGGTTTTTAGGGCGCTGAGCTAGACCTCCTGGTGTTGGTAATTATTTTACCGTCCTGCACTGCCGTCACTAGGTTAGTAATTATTTATTGCCGTGGGCCATCAGCGCGTTGAGCTGGATCCGCAGTTATCAAATAATTGCTAAACCAACCGCCGTCACCACTCCTCTAATTATTTATTGCCGTGAGTCTTCAGCATGTTGAGCTGGACCCGCCGCCGTTAAATAATTATCGAACTTATCGTAGGATCGAGTCCTGGATATTTCCTTCAGCACGTGGAGCTGAAGCCAACAGTCGTACCGTTTAATCATCGAATTACACCTCCTCGTAAATTAATTTCACCGATGTATGTAATATTTATTAACAGTACTTGACTTGGTTTAATTATTAGAGAATCTGATTTTATGTTTATTTAACATCATGTTTTGGATAAATGTTGCTTTAATGAAATAAACTCTGTTATGTATACTTTGGGTTTTCCTATTTACAAATAACAGGAATCCTGGATTAATTTTCCAAACCAGCTATCCGAAAGCCAACACCGTTATTTATTCCGACGCCCAAATATACTTTCTTACATATTTTGGGCATCTGAACAGATGTCGTTACATAATTATAATGATTTAAAGTGGTCTCATTGTTAGAATTCATTCATTCAATTTTTTTCAAAATTTGATTTATTTGATATTCCAAATAATAGTCCTGGGACACATATGTCTTGTTAGGCTTCTAATATGGAAATATGTGACCCACCAGTGATAAAACATCAACATTTTAAGTTGAGAAAATTGTCCCTGTCCACAATTAGAAAAATAAATATAGTATTGAAAAATATCACAAAAGAATATAAATGAGAAATTATAACAAATTTTTATTTAAAAAAAATTATTTATGAAATTTAGCGAAACAGTCCACACTAAGGGCGATATTACATTCTACACAGTAAGTTTTTGTTCTTTTTTTCTTTGAATGGCAGATATGGCACCTTCTTCTCGTATTTTCTTGAACCGGTAAGTGTGTACCAACATTCAATAACTGCTTAGACGTTGACAGTCTACCTTATAACTGTCTTCTTTTTACACCTGCGTTATCTCTAGCTGCAGCTATTAACTGTTCAGCCAATATTATGAGAAATTTTTTGCAATGGCATTTTATGATTTTCGTTGATGCTGCTGTACAGGATATAAGTACAGATATAACTACTGATGTGAGTAATAACTTGTAGTATACTTTTTTCTACCATTTAGTTGACTTTCTGTATATCTCGAGTAACCCAACCAACTGATTTGAAAGATCAACCTCCCATATATTTATTATAAAAGAAAATAGCTTCAGGACATGGCATTTTAATTTTTTTCCATCTTTCTGTTTTCTTTCTATCCCACCAACCCATGTTTATGAAAATTACTCGCAATGATAACGTCATTTGTAGCCTTCCATTTAGCCACTAATAAACCTTTGTTACTGCAGTAATGTTCATAGTCATCTTTGACATTAAGTTTCTTTGACATTATCCGTACGTATTTTCTGATAGAAATGCAAGTTCCCACCGCAGCAATTGAGAGATTATTTAAAAGATTAATTGAAGTGAAGAACCTATCGAAACATAAAGTAACATTATTATCTCCAATGGTTGATGTGAGTTTAATAACTAGTTGTTCTCCTAATGTTTCAGTCACTTTTTCAACTTCTATTCCTGTTTAAATATTAAAAACATAGACATAATTCGTTAGTCCGTCGCGCCTTTGCCAAATCTTGCTACCTCTCTTTATAGGTTTCAGGGGTCGGTACTGTTTTAGGGAAGATCTTCCTTTAAATTTTGTCATCGAATCATCAATAGACTGAAAACCTACTTCGCTTCTAGCTCTCTGAAAAGAATATTTCAGACGTGAGACCAATTCGCCGGTATAGTATGATTTGCTAAAATTGGGTGGTTTTTCCGGAAAGTTAAAAACACAGTTTCGAAAGAAATAATAAGGGCCTGTCTCTAGATATCACCGATTTTATCATTTCGTTTCTCAAGGACTTATTTGTGGACCAATAATCATACAAATTGGGAATATGATTGTAATTCATCACCAACAAACAATCTGTAGCCAACATTATCTTCGAGGTATCAGTTCTGGAAATAATTGTATTTTTAGACTGTGTTCTGAATAAGTCTAACTTCTTATCAGTGCACTTAGCAATAAACATAAACAAACTACGAGGAAATACCTTTAGGAATATTTCTAATTCAGTAGATGAACTGTTGCAAAAAAATCAGTGGTTTGGCAATTATTTGTTCAGATAATAATTCTTTGCGTGGAACAAAATTTATATCCTCTGGGCTGCACCACTCAATGTCATTTCCAGATTCAGTATCTTCTAAGTTTACATTATTTTTAATATTGTTTTGGTTTTCTGTGAGAATATTTTTGGTAACTTGGGAGCTATTTGATTCGTTTTTTTTTTGTTGGACTGCTTTCTTCATTTCAACATTTTGCAAAATAAATATTTTTTTCATTTATCTCTGGCTCATTGTGAACTTCAAAATCGCTCTCTTCAATAAAAGAAGGCAAATACTCAGATCCACTATCCTTAAATAGCTCTTCCACATCTTCAGTATCTGATATATTATCGGCATAATACTGCAACTCAAGCTCGTCCAGTGTTCATTTTCTAAAAAACATGTATGTTGATATTCATATTGAATAAATCAGAAAATAACAATGGGATATATACGACCCATGGCTTAATACGTGCATAAAATGAAGAAAACATGGGTTTCTTTTAGAATGGCAACGTAATCCAAGGTTTATTGCACTTATCTATCCAATTTTGTTGGAATACACCTATTAGTTTATGTAATATACAGCAATTAAAAATCATAGAGCAAAAAACGAATGTACGGAATTAATTTATAGGTTAAATACTAAATTATAGGATTATTTTTAATGCGCAGGTGTATAAAAAAAGCATGAAATAACTGCTACTTACGAGTGGAACAAGACTGCGTGTTAATCAAACGGTTCGAGAAGCCTCTAGACATGCTTGAAAGTCAGTGGGACACATGTTACCAATTAGGCGTGAAAGGGTTAACGTACATCCGCCCAAGTCACCTGATTTTTCTGAGGTCTAGAAACCTAGGCTTTTTACGAATATAGAGATTTTTTCACCGTCGAAAATTTATTTTCATTTTGTTGTGAAAATTCCATATTTTTTTATATTTACAAATAAAACACTAAAATCCGTATTTTCATAATGAACTTTTAACCCTTTTAACAACCAGAAGAAGCAATTTCATAAAGATATTAATTACAAATAACTCAATGTAAACTGTAATGAACTTTCCTTAATTTTATTGATAAATACTAAATATTTATCAAAAACATAAATATCAAAAATGAAACAGAGAGGTCAATATAGACCTCAACAATAGATACATTCCATTCTTCACGTTGCGCGTTGGTAAGACTGTATTTATTTATGTTGCAATAATTATTGTTAATATATGTATTTATTTAATTTTAAATAATAATAAATAATGTTTTATTTTATTATTTATGATAATATTATATTTAATTTCTATATATACATTTTTATTTAAACAGAAACTTTCGTAATGCCAAGTAATCCCTAAAGCGTGGTCGAGGCTGTCGCACACCAAATATGCCCGGCGCGCCCGCCAAATATGAGAAAACAAAGTAAATATATGGAAATATCAATCAGAATAAAAAAATATATGACACATGCATCAAAAACGAATCATCAGATAAAATTCGTTTTAAAATAGTTTTTTTCTAATATTTCTAGGGAGTAATACAATACTACCGTGTTATATAATTTAATTATAATTATTTTATAAATATTGGTAATGAAATGGCAACAAAAATAGAAAAAAATACAGACATTCCGGAAATTATTTGTGAGAACAAAATTATACATAATAATTTATTTCTTTATCCAACTACAGAAAATTTAATTATTCTGACCATTTTTAACCTAAAAAATAAATCTGCTGCAGGTCGAGATAGTATATCAAGTGAACTAATAAAACTCATTCACCAGTATATAAATCTCTCATTCACAACAAGCACTTTACCCGATCAATGGAAAGAGTCTATAGTTACACCAATTTACAAATCAGGTGATAAAAAAAATGTAAGTAATTATAGGCCTATATCAGTCATAAATAATTTTGCAAAAATTTTCGAAGTGTCTTAAAGATAGATTAATAATTATTTTTGATAGGTATGATGTGATCACGGATAAACAATTTGGCGTTAGAAAAAACAAAAGCACTAAACATGCTGTCCTAGATTTAATAAGCAAAACAATTTCCAATTTGGATTCAAGTAAAAAATGCTTGACAGTGTTTCTTGATTTGGCTAAAGCCTTTGATACAATGTCACATCATATCCTATTAGAAAAACTGAAAAATATTGGTGTGCGTGGTCTTGCTTTGGGTATTTTAAAAAATTATCTCAGAAAGCAAAAGAGTAAAAGTTAAAAATATTTTGAGTGAACCATAAACTATTTCCAGGGGGAGTACCACAAGGGACCGTATTGGGTCCAATTTTTTAAAAAAAAATCTCTCCTTAGAATGATTAAATGTAATAAATCCAGCTGTCTTAGTCTCCAATTACATAAATTATAATAATTATAGATCATTTTCTGGAAAAATTATATATTTTAAATAGTAATAATAATATTAATTCACTGTAAAATTTAAAACGTGGGTGTCAGTACGTACCAGTGCATGTATGTAAATAAATTCTTTATGAGTAGAGTAGATTTGTATATTACAAATGTGTATATGCACCTAATTGCTCCAAATTCGATGATATACTTCACAAAATAAGCCGTTATGTGCTTAGGTGTCCTTATCATCACAGTTTGGTGTTAGAATAAGAATATATATCCTCATTTTTGTATTATTTTTTTTCTCTACCAATTTTTCTTTTCTTTTCTATGAATTATGCATTATGTAAATCTGATTGTAATGTATGTATACTTGAAAACTAATAAATTTGAATTAATTTGAAAAAAATTTTAATTAAAGCCTATTTGTACATTCAGCATATTACAAAGTAAAATTATTAACAGAAGCAATAATTACACCCTTGGAAGTTCTAAGGGTGAGCCGTCAAATTATTTCGTGCAAATTATAGAACACTAGGCGTCCCCTATCAATTTTATGTACTATATTAAATGTAGAAATGGTTACCCTTACTTGGGCAGGTATATTTTCCCTAAAATCTGCTTTACATATTACCAACAATATAGTCTTAGTTGTAAATGGACATTTCTTTATTTTATACAATAATAAAATTTTTCATAAGATTCGACAAATAAAACTGTCATTTCAGGGCTTAGAATATTAAAAACAAGTTGAAGAATTTAATACTTCAATACTTCAAAAAAATTGTTCAATCTCGCATTTTTGCCCTCCGCTTCATGAGCAACAGCGCTTTAAAAATATTCTATTCGAACATAACCATGAAATCAGCAATGGAAAAGAAGTTACAATCCGCAGGATTGCGCTTGAAAGGAGAGAAAGTGCGGCTTGAGATCCTTCTCGCCACTAAAAATCAAGTTCCACGGTAACTCCTAAGCACCATATCCTGCAAAAAATTCAAAAAATAATTTGCATATGTAAGAAAGTTAGATATTCTACCACTTATTCCTATTATTAGAGAGAGCATTCAGAAAATATCAATGAAACAAATAATAACTTAAAAGATCAGAAGTAGTCAGTGTTCGGCTAGGCACTTCGTATCCGAAGAGAACGACGAAGATTTCGAATCAGAAAATGAAACTGATATACATGAGAACGGAAATGATTAGTAAATAGACATTGGGAGGTAGCGATAGATTCCAAAGACGACTTTTACGTAGATATAATACTATATGATAAACATCTATAAAACACTCCCAAACAAAATGAAATGATAAAATATTCTTATGTATTATGTAATAAATCTGTTTTCTTTTTAAATGGGAACAAAGAATTAAAGGTTTTTTATCAGGCTTGCAGCTATAAAAAATAATTACTTACTAACAGACAGGGCTTATTGTTGTCGAGTGTCCAATAGCAATTCATAGATAGATATAGGCGCATCGGGTGTTTGCGCCCACTGCTCTATGTTGAAAATGAATACACTTCGAAGTCATACACTCTAAATACGTAGTATTTATAAAACGTCTGTGTGAATAACATGTACGTAAACAGTTCGAAATTAAAGACAACGGAGGTTAACTTTTTAAAATGTCTTCAATGTTTGCAAACATATATTAATGGGCAGTATAGCAATATTCAGGTGCCATCGGAAACGACACTAAGAAAATATGATGTAACAGTATTAAACAAAAAAAAATATTCTGAACTGAATGACAAACACATCTGGGTTAGCGTGGTTGAAGTCACCAATGCTTGTGGTTGGACGGTGGCAAATGTTTTTTAGTGGCTGCATTAATATCAGTAATATACTTTTACTTGTTCTCATCTTCTTTAGGTATTAAGCTACTTTTTCTCTTGTGGCTGTTATTTAATAATACATGTGTGTGTGTTAGTATTACATTCACCAATACTTTGTCCTCTTCGTATTAACTTTGAATGTTACCGAATTCGTCAAAATAATCACAAGGTAAGATATTGTGTCATATACGGGGTGACAATTTGAAATCTTGCACTCGCTATATGTCCTGAAGTAGTGAAGATATCAAAAATCACTAGAAGCTATCTTTTGGAGCTAGCTTTCGGTGATATAAAAGGGAATTTGAATAATGTAATAAGTGATGCACCCTCACCCACCCCTTCAACCCCAGCTACTCCAACTCAAAAGTCATAAATGGCTTCTGATACCTCATTGAAAAGCACTTGAAAAATACTTTCCAATAGTACCAGAGAAAGTTTATTTTGGTCTCATAGCTTTCGATTGATTCATGAACAAGTGATTTAAATTTTAAAAATTAGGTACTATTTCAACGTATTTGTATTTCTGACACTGCTGTAAAGTTGGGCAAACAGAAAAGATTTGTTTATTTAACCCGTGGATAGTACAAAAAACGCAAGACCTCGACCGCACGTTTGATCATCAAAACAGTCACGCTACCTGCCGCGCCAGCCAATAGGTTTGTTTGTAAAACAGTTTCCAACCGTTTAAAACTATCAGAAGCATGCGCACATTGTTGTAGAGATGTGCTTATTCAATCAGAACATTTGTTATTGCAAAGCTCTCGTAATAATCGCATCTCTATAGTCAGAAAACTATCACAAATCGTCTCTACGAACAAACCTAATACATTTTGTCCTAGAACAACATATACTGCACTTTTACCGGTACGCGCCATTCAACTTTTTGGAGTAATTAATGAAATGTATACAAATCCTATATAAAATCCGGAAAAAACTGAGATAGTGTAATTACGTTATAATGTACATTATGTACCTTCTCATTACATACTCCCTATTAGGCAATAACTACCTATTTTGTAACTTTTACAGAATTATCTCAGATAAGTATAACATATATCTTTTTAAACAATTATTTTCCCGGCTGTTTGCCAAAACGCTGAAACTTGGATAATAACAAAGATAATAATATTATCTTTGCATATGCATATGCATATTATGCACATTATGTTCAGTACGACTGGCTCAATAATGTTTTACTTCTAACTACTCTGTTCAGTAAAACCAAAAATAAATAAAACAAAAGTACTCATAAGTTAATCAATCACCTCAAAACATTGAAACATCCACCGACACGTGTTTCTGCATATTCGCTTCGTCAGGATGGCCATTTTGATAACCTAGAAAGTAACTACGAATCTTAGTACATCCTATTGTAGTAAATATGAATGGCTTCAAAGAACAGAATAATTGAAATTATAAAGTGAGTAAGAATATTATCTTTTTTTATAATCCAAGCACTTTTATTTGGTCGTGAATATGTGAAAGTGCGAAGTTGGTGTTAAAAATGAGTATAGTGCAAATATCTCCCTGCGACTTAAATTTAAAAAACTAAAATTAAACACAACGCCCCATATCCCTTAAGGTAATTCAGGGTACCTTGTATGGGAGACAATGGACACACCGAATGTCCAAGTATGCCAGAATTAATTTCTGGTTTAAAAAACCCCTAGCTCCTCGTCTGGAGATCAAACTCGGGACTTCAGAGTGAAAGTCAATACTACTTGACCACACTTGTCATACATACTTGCCTACAAAAAATATTAGACCTAATGAGCCGGAAGTTTATGGCTTTTCAACTAGATTGACTGAGCTACTAGTTTTGTTATCAAATTGTAACTGCAAATTTCAAATTTCTGATATATGACTTCTAATGTTCATTTTTATTTTCAGAATCTGCAATGAGTTTCGACTCCCACTTACGAGGTCCCTCCTTTGTGATGGAACCTCCATCAAGACTAGAATTTTCTAACTCGAGTGGTGGTTGGCTGGACTGCTCTGCCTCTGGCAGTCCACAGCCTTCAATTGACTGGCTTTCGGTTGACGGTACCTCCGTTGGTGACGTGTCTGGTATCAGAAGGGTTCTCAGGAACGGCACACTTTTTCTGCAGCCGTTTGCTGCTCAGTCCTACCGCCAAGACATCCATAGTACAGTCTACAGATGTGTGGCAAGCAATAATGTCGGAAGAATTATCAGTAGAGACGTACAAGTTAGGGCTGGTGAGTCTTTATAATTTATTTTGTTAGGTATCTCGTATGATCTTACTAAGAAAATTTACTGATTGTTAAGAAAGTTGCTTGGCAATTTTGTCATTGACAGTAAAATGAAATTATTCAAAACAACAGACGCGAGTAAATAGTGTATGGCCTGCTCGGACAAATCAAGGTTTCAGTAAATATCGGTGGGGCAATATGCCATTTGGTGTAAAGATAGACAACTTATTATTTATAATTTACCTACTTTTTTCAACGTAGACTTGTTGTAGTATGAATTTGTCCATAAACCTCTTCCATGGCAGTAATGGAAGTGTAATGGACTTGCTATTTTAATTGTAGTGCTTGCTGTTGTAGCTGCGGTGACTGCTGTTTTAGTGTATTGGAGGTAGTTGTTATGAGGTTATTATTAGTTTCAAACTTTAAATCCAAATCATAAAGTGTTCAGAGTCCAGAGGTATGTTTAATAGATTAAACATTCGCGGGTCTTGTCAATTTAATCATCCGTTGTTCACCAGTTCCTTTCTTCTAAAGAGCGGATACCTCGGATGATCGATGATCGGTTTGCGATTTTTAACTTTTTGATCTTCAGTCAATTTTTTTTTTCTAAAAGCTTCGTCCACTTTGAAGAAGTATTTATACGCAATGGCATATTTTCTTCTTTCAATTTGGGATTAATTGTTAAAAACATTCTGTCCATTTTTATTGTGGTGCCTCGTTTTTCCATTAATTTTGTCACAAACAAACAGAATAAATTATTTATTTTCAACATTTTTTATTAACTGTTTGCTATTTGTAGAGAATCTTTGGTCCATATTGTGCTTTTTGGAAAAAATACAATTATATTATATTCATCTAGTTAACTTTATTATTCAACTCGGCTGGAAGAATTTTGCAGCTATTTACCATCGCGAGTATTCCTTTTAAAGTTAATGCTTATTTACCATTCTCATAGTTCCTAAAGCAGCTTTCGTTTTGTATCTCGCATTTGTTGCTACTTTAAAGCGGATATCCAAAAAATGCATTAATTTTGATGCCAAATTCACTATAGTACTTTTTCTCTACTATTTGCCTACATTGATGTACTGCTTTTGGATGTATTGACCGGAATTCTGTTAGAAATTGTTTTTTTAATATTTTAGAAAGATTCTTCAGCAAATAAAGTCTTTAGACTATCAGTAGAATAATCATTTATAAACATGATGGTAAACCAGCTACTTATTTTGGTTTCAATTAGAATTATGTGTTAATTATATTATAAAAAAGTGGCGAATCCAGAAAAAATATGGCATGGAGCACAATTGGGATTGGCATATGAAGAATTGATATACCTATTCAAGCAGGGTGGAAATGACTTTTAACAGCTAGATTAAAAATGACCTTTGATAAATTTCTACTAGAATTTCTTCTTTTTGCATTATGATATACCTATGTTGGATATTCGTATATAGACATAAATATAGTGGTTTAAATAACAAAATCATGTAACACCATGATTTCGTTGAGCGATTTTATTGAAATTTTCTCTCAAGTTGTCCCCCACTGTGACATTAAAGTGAATGAAATTTCAACATTGTGAGATGTGGAATAAAAAAAGTTATTTAGGTAATGTCTAATAAATGGGTTCACCGCGATTTCAAATGCAGTCAGGAGGTTTTCTACAGTAAAACCTATATATTCGTCCATCTCTAAAATCGGCCTGTTTTCAAATTTCCGAAACCAATTATATGGGAATACCCATACTAATGACATCCATAATAGTGGCACCCCCAGAAAACGATCACGGCCACTTCAAAGACAATTTTGTTCATAAAATACCTGCAATTGTACTTCCCATTACCGGTCATAAATTTTATTCGCAAATATGTACATAAAATTTTCGACCCTTTATAGGTAGAATTCTATAAATGCAACAATTATTTGTATTTCCCATAGTATTTTCAAAACCTAAGCGATATAAAGGCTGTAATTTCATAGATTTTGTGCTAGTTTATGTTCAACTGTGATTTTGTTACAATCATCATGTCACTGAAAAGAAAATGTTTGTCTCTTAAAGACAAAATTGATATTATTGTGGAAAGCGAAAAGTTCAGTACTAGTGCTCGAAAGTTGGCTGAAAAGTATGGTATTGAAAGGACACAAGTTTACGAAATTATAAAAAACAAATCCGACTTAAAGAAACTCTTTCTTCTTTCTTTCTAAAGAAGGTTCAAATCCAGAACAGAAGAGAAAATTTCCCAAAACTGAAGGACTGACAATCCAAGTAGTTTACAATTGGTTCTGTAAATCTAGAAATAAAAACCTCCCCATATCTGGACCTCTAATAAAAGAAAAAGCGTTAGAAGCAGTCGAAAGTTTAAAAATGACAAGTTTTAAAGCCTCAAATGGATGGCTACAAAAATTTTGTCAAAGACGTAACATAAGCTTTAAAACAATTTGCGGTGAGTCAGCTGATGGTGACCTGGATAGTGTTGAAGCCTGGAAAACAAAGCTACAAGTAATATTAAAAGACTATTCACCAAAGAATATGTACAGTGCTGATGAAACCGGACTTTTTACCTTGCAATGCCTAACAAAACGTTTGTTCTAAAAAAGTGATAAGTGTGCCGATAAAAAAACTGCAGAACAAAAGATTGACCATTTTATTTTGCGCGGTGGCAAGGAAAACCCGTTAATTATAGGGAAGAGTAAATACCCTCGATGCTTTAAAGGATCTCATAACAAGAAACCTTTATTTTTTAGAATGGATATCCAATAAAAAAGCTTGGATGACAACAGAAATTATGACTTCGTGGCCAAAGAAATTTGACGAAAAAATGAGGAAACAAAATAGAAAGGTCATATTATTTCTGGATAATGCCACGTCCCATCCTAAAGTGACACTAGACAACGTGAACATTGTTTTTCTGCCTGCAAACACCACTTCCTACTGTCAGACATTGAATCAACGGATTATTCATAACTTTAAGATGGCTTATAGAAAATTTCTAATCAAAATGCTTCTAACATTCACAAACAACGAAAGTTCATTTGAAGATACAGAAAAGGCTTTAATTTAACCAGCGCTTAGTTTGAATATCAGCAGCCTGCAAACGTTTCATCAGCTACAATTTCAAAATATTTTGCAAAAAGCAGGATACTTTGAATATGTCCAGCAAGAAGCAGGTTTTTCAAAATCATTACTCTTAGACGTTTGGACCACTTGTGCCTACTGGAATCAACACCACAGCTGTTGCCATGTAAACTTTGAATGATAGGATGTAAAGCTTCACATTATGTTCTTCATTCTAATGATTTCAATAGATATTAAGAGTTTTGTGGTACTAAATTTTTTTAACGTGATCATGGTAAAATATGGAATGCGTTTTTAGAAAACAATTTTTTTAATTTAACTGTCAATGCAGAATGTAATGATTACTTAGTGGTTTTAAACTTAATAGTGTAATTACATTAACCAAAATCTCCTAAACTTGTATTTTTACTTTATTTGTCAACATAACAATGGCGGACAATAGTACGTACGTTCGTCCTCCAGCTGATCTTAAAAAATTGCGAAGTTGTGTAAAGCAACCTCGGCCGTGTTTCTGTATGAAACCTTCTAAAATATGCACTATATCTGACCGTAGTTGTAAAAAGTGGTTGAATTTTGAATGACCAGTCTCTCTCTATTGATACTAACTGAGCAGGGAATCCTACATAGAAAACCACGAGAATAATCGAATAACACAACAAAAATTTATGTTATTTTTGTTTAGTTCCCTCTTCCTCTACTCTATTTATCATGCACACATCACACCACAATTCATCGTCCATAAAATGTTAGAGAATGTTATACGTTGATAATTAATTTAGTCTTATGATGACGTTCCTGCAACGTCAATAATAAGCTCAAAATATCAACGTTCATAGTCATGTATTGAAGACGTTGTTAAAACGTGTCTATTTTTTACTTTACACCATCGTCTAGTCGGCAAGAGGTTGTGGAACTTCTATGCAGATGTGGGCGCACAATTGCTGCTTGAGTTATTACTACTACTCTCGCTAAATCCACCACTGTTGCGCCCCCATCCCTTAGACAAATTCTAAATCAGCCATTACAATCATATCTCATACATATTCGATCAGAGACCGACCGAGTAACCCTGCCGACCATGGAAGCACCACCATATTAGCTTCTTATACGAAGTTTGTTGTAACTCTTGCCGAATGAATATGGGGCTGAAAAATTGGATTATTTGGTCGTTATAGGTAAGGCAGTGTAACGGATCCTAGCGTATCTCTCATGTAATTGGCAGCAATCAAGTTACTCCGAATGAGACTAACAGTGACCTACTGCCATAGTATATCCCATTTTAAACAATCACACCATAGGTAACAACTGTCTGAAGTCGGCATCTCACTCTCCTACGTTCATCATGGGCCCATGAACAAAATCTAGACTCATCACTGAACACTGTTTGGTGCCATTCCTGCCTCCAATCACTAGTTCATTATACCATACCATGTCGACCATCTTCAACCACCTTAAATAAATAAATAAATAAATAATCTCTTTATTTTTCAGTAGACATGCATTACATGTATAGAAAAACGTCAAAAATTAGTAAGAAGTTATCAGAAAAAAGTTATTGATAACCTAAGTCAGTAAAAAATCTAAAAAACAATTACAAAGTATAAAATGTGTATAACGAATAATATAAAATCTGTACATAAATAAAAAAAGGAAATAAAAAGTATATATATATATATATATATATATATATATATATATATATATATATATATATATATATATATATATATATATATATAAACAAAAAATATGTATATGAACAAACACATGCAGTATAAGAACAAACTGTGGTCATATAAAAACAAACTACAAAGTATAAAAGTGTAAAAGCATATTATGGTTGTGTGAAAAATAAAAGTAAATAATTGTCGATGCCAGGGTGGCACTAAAAAATTCTTCTGAAGTGTAGAAGGAATGATGTACCAACAATTTTTTTAATTTTGATTTAAATAACTTTAAACAAGATATTTCTTTCAGGTAGTTGGGTAGATGATTGAATATTTTAATGGGCATGATAGATTAGCAACAACAGACAATTTATGTTTTGGTAACAGAATGTTATTGGTATCTCTTAGACTGTAATTTATGTTATGATCTGTAAACAAAGTGAACTTGTTAATATTAGATTTAACAAACAGACAACATGATAAGATGTATAAAGATTGTAGCGTGAGTATATTGAGAGAGGGAAAAAGGTCCCTACAGGAATAGGTAGAATGCTTGAACATCATGGTTCTGATGATTTTTTTTTGCATTATGAACAAATCATTCATTCTACTAGAATAGCCCCAGCATAAAATGCCATAATTTAATAATGATTGCACATGTCCAAAGTAATACAATTTAAGTACATCGAAATTAACATAAGAGCGAAGCTGCCGTAGAACATAGCAACTAATAGAAATTTTTTTTATTAAATAGTCAATATGATCAAACCAATTTAAGTTATGATCCACTGATATACCTAACAATATGACTGAGTCACTATTTTTTATAGATAAATGATCCATTTTAGATAATAAACTAAAATCAGGAGTAATATGGGTAAATATTAACATTTGAGTTTTTGACCCGTTAAGTTTCAAACCAAAATCATTACAATATCTGTCCATTACTGAGGTACAAATGTTTGCGTTTCGCGATAGATCTGGAACATTATTTGCCACAGATGCAACTGCCACATCATCAGCAAATTGAATAACGTGAAACTCATTCGACACTTTAATAATTAATACTGTTGTGACATTACGAGCAACATGATTAGCAGTATCTTTTTATACCAATTATTCGGCCTCGTTCAAAGTCACTTAATTGACTCTTCTACGAATTCTAGGCATTTTTAAAGGCATTTGGAACTCAAATAATGACAATAAATTGAACAAATCTGTCAATAACCAATAAAAAGGAACTGAAATAATCATTACTTTAAAATAAAAAACCATAAAAAAGACCAGAAGACAAAAACTAACTATAATAACCCAATTATCCTTTAAGTTAATTTGTTTTAAATGTCATTTTTAATTTCTTAATTTTTTTTTGTATTATCGCAATCGAATTATCGACATATTTTTATTTTTTAAGTCATTGTGTGCATCAACAATGTCATGTTTTCAGAATAAAATAAGTAGTTGATCATATTTAAAATTTTCCAATTTATTTGAATACGAAACGCTACTGACACCTTGAAGCTAAAAATGCCATTAAAATGAAAATAAAGAACACAGAATTGTAACGTAAGGCTTCGCTGACTACATTGAAGCGAATAAATACGAGAACTGTTTGGTAGCGGTGAATTGTTTTTTATGCGCTTCCATCACATTTTTATTTTGGTGAAAATATTTTGCAATTCCTTGTCTCTTTATGTTCAATGTAAAAATAAAACCTAAATCAAACATGGTGGGAATTCTCTCATTGGTAACTGAAGATAATGATATGTACAGGGTGGGCAAATTTCGATGTTTGTATAGGGTAACTCGGTAACCGTAAGAGATACAAAAAAATGGAAGACGCATCCTTGATTTCTTTCTTTTAAGACTAATTCACTGGCGGAAACAAAAATTTGCTATCGTCTTTTGTTTTCGAGTTATAAATAAAAGTTCGATTTTTCGGCTTTTAGACACGTCAATATCTTAGCTGTTTGTAAACTTCTGTAAAAATAATATTTACATTGTTGAGGCACTTTTTTCTGTATAATACAGTGGCGTCGAGAAAATTTAAAAAAAGATGCAATTTCGAGTTATGGCATAAAGTTGTATTTTTTTAAATGGAAATCATAATTGGCCATGAGTTAGTTAAAGAGGAAATTTTTTCTTTTTCAAACTATATATCATATGTGGGGTCACTTTTGATGTGTAAGCATTTAATAGCGAAAATAATCTGTTGGTAGATTATTTTTTGCGGTTTTTTTTAAATATTTATTCCAAGTAGGCGTGTGTCATCTATGACAGTGTTTATCCGTTTGTCAGTAAATTGCATATTAATGATTTCCTTTGCGTCATAATTACACCCCATTTAAGCGTAAAAGTGGAGATGTCTTACGAAAATTACGAGAAATGTAATATGTTAAAATGCTTTATTTAAAGTAATAACAATTGTGGTATTCATGATAAATCAAATAGAAAAATTCTCATAAAATTCCTTTATTAATGTGACCGGTTTCGTGAACAAGTAATTACTTCACATCATCAGACACAGGACTACAATAGAAAATGAGTATGGTGGTTACATACATACATAAATAAATGTTAATAAGTTAATAAAACTTAAAAAACAGGAATACAGAAGACAATTATTTAAATTTTTTTACTAGTAAAAACTTATTGATAAAAAATTGTGATATTGCATCCAAAATATATTTCATTCACTACCCAGGAAGAAGACAACCTAATAAAGCTATTTTTAAGAGGTTAAAGAAAATCTCATTAATTGTGGATCCTTCAACAAGCCAAAACCAAAAAAATCAGATATTTATATCTAATTTTATAATACATTACAATTACAAACTAAAAATTCAAATTAAAGTAAATGTTCAAACTGATGTCCGTTATATTCGATACATTAATTACACCTCTTCATAACACTCTAAACTGCATTATAAATATGAAGATTTAAAATGGAATTTACACAGTCTATAAAATTTTGTCCGTCTTGATTTATGTCGGTACTGGTTTTCTTGTATAATTTGTCTTTAATGTGGCCGCAAAAGAAAAAATCCAATGGCGTTAAGTCAGGTGATAGTGGAGGCCACCTCACTAATCCATTACTTCACATCCAGTTATTTCTAAAATTGGTATTTGATAATACTGAAACGGTCCTGATATTATGAGGTGGTGCACCATCTTGTTGGAAGAACTGATTTTTTGCCTCAAATTCCTCAATAATTTTCTGGTTTAAGATTTCGTAGTACCGTTGGTCATTAAGATTTTCTTGATATATCTATGTGATATGTTAAAACACGATTACCACGTAGAGCACAACAAACACTAAATCCAAAGCATTCCTGAGATAGCACGTCAACGGTACGGTGAGGGTTCATATCTGACCAGTAGTGCTAGTTATGCCTGTTAAAAATTCCTGAACTGCTAATGTAGGCTTCATCTGTCAAAACAACATTTCTAGAGAAGAATGGATCTTGTTGACTTTTTTGACGACACCATATACAAAACTCCAATCGTCGCTGAAGATCAGTTGGTTTCAGGTGATGTTGTTTCCTTATTGTATAAGGCCTGAATTTGTGTGTCCTCAAAATATCCAAAGTTCGACGTCTTGAAATTCCGGAATCAGCTTCAATCTGATGATTCGAAATTGAAGGATTTGCAACCGCCATTCCAATTACAGTTATAGAAGTTTCTTCAGCATCTTCAATGTTGTAATTTTTTGGTCTTGGCTTGTTGAGGGACCCATATTGAATGAGATTTTCTTTTAACCTCTTAAAAATAATTTTATTAACTTGTCTCCTTTCTGGATAGCGATAGAAATGTATTTCGAATGCAATATGACAATTGTTATTACTTTGAATAAAGCATTCTAGGATATCATATTTAGCGTAATTATTGTAAGACATCTTCACTTTTACGATTAAATGGTGTGTAGTTATGACGGAAATAAAATTATTAATATGCAATTTACTGACAAACGGATAAACACTGTCATAGATGACGCACGCCTATTGGGAATAAATATAAAATATTTGATGTGGCCAGCACATAACGTTCTTGTACCAGTATATATTATCCTGATTTAAAAATATCGTTCAATTTAATTCTTCACTTACCTCTGTTAAATTTTAATAGCGTACCTTGAAATGTTTCATTAAAATTTTTAATAATTAATTATCAGTGTCATTCGATACTGTCAATAATAATTCATGACATATTTTAATAATTTTTTTGTTATTGACATTGTCATTTTTGTAACTAAATCAGACCTTTCAAACATCAAACTGTTAAATTTATTGTAACCCCATTTTATGAGGCCAAATGTGTAAAATATTTCAGTTTACATCAGCTTTAGTAAAGTACTTGAAAAATATATTTTATTCGCTTGATATAGTAGACATGATTTATAATCTTTCATCAAGATTTTTTTTTTTTGTAAAATCAAATACAAAAAAGATTAGGTCCCCTTTCAGAAGGCCAATTTTGCTCATCACCGAATTTTTCATTGTCTTTGGCCTTTAGAATAAGTGTACCAAATTTTAAAGCTTTATCTCAAAAACTATGGCTGCTCTCGCGATACCACAGACATGAGGACAGATTTTTTTTTTCATAAAGTTATGTTTTTTTCATTATAATTCGTCGAGATTCGTCCAGAAATGCAACAAAAATGTTTAATTTTTTTTTACCAAAAGTGTACCTTTTTTCTTCTTTCATTCATTGTGTCTCTTCTGGTGGTATTACATTCACCAAATTTAATGTGTCACCTAAAATGTTGTTGACAATCTTAACTCTCAAATTTGGGAAGTCTCCCATTAGTATTTTTTGAGTTATCGCGGATATACACAAACACACACATATACATCGACAGACAACATTCGGAAATAGTCAGAATTGATTCGAGAGAGTTCAAAACCTGTAAATCAATCAAAATCTCTAGGTCGAAAAAAAATCACGATTACTAGACTTCCTCATATTAGTTATAAGAAAGTAAAAGGCGCAAAAAGTAATCTACTAAAAGATTATTTTCGCAATTAAATACTTACACATCAAAAGCGACCCAAAATATTATATATTGTTTGAAAGAGGAAACAATTTTCTTTTTAACTAAACTATGGCCAACTATAATTCCCATTTAAAAAAAATACAACTTTATGCCATAACTCGAAATTGCACATTTTTTTAAAATGTTCTCCACGCCACTGTATTATACAGAAAAGATTGCCTGAAGAATGTCAAAGTTGTTTTCTTATAACTTTACAAACAACCAAGATATTGACATGTGTCTAAAAGTCGAAAAAATCGAACTTTTGTTTATAACTCGAAAACACAGGGCGATAGCAAATTTTTGTGTTGGCCGGTGAATTTGTCTGAAAAAAAGATATCGAGAATGTGTCTTCTATTTTTTTCTATCTCTTACAGTTATACAGTTACCCTATACAACATCGAAACAAACTGTACAAATAAGATAGATAGATAGATAGAAATATTTTATTTCCCCACAGTATATATCTTATAAACTACAATAATTGTTATAGTGTATACATGTATTATGTTATGGGATAGATACATACTTCTGGCTTTTTTCGAGCCTTAGAGAAAATATATTGCATAGTTCGGTCTGTAGATTCAAAGGATTTTTTATATCTGATCATATGATACCTAATAATACATTAAAACAGCTACCTTAAAGTACAGAATTGAATTAAATTAAATAAGCATACATTAAATATGAGTGGTGTTGATTTTTTTTTTGTGTATGTACTCGGGTTACAAAAAATACAAATAACCTGTTGTTTTAGTTAAAATCACCATCAAAGAATTCATTTAAATTATAGAAGACCTTGGCTTTTAGGATATCTTTCAATTGCTTTTTAAATAGATTTAAAGATGGTTTATGCTGAACTGTTTCTGGTAGATGATTAAATATTTTTACACCTGCATACACGGGTCCTCTTCTGTTTACATCCAAGTTGTATGATGGCGTTCGGTATATGTTTTTGTATCGCGTATCATGGTTATGCGTATCAGCGGGTGTGGAAAGGCTTTTTTGTTCTTTGTATACCCATTATACTGATTTTATATATGTATAAATTCGTTAGCGTAAGTATAGAGTGCTTTTTAAAGTAATATCTACATGAGTCCTGAGTATTTAGATTGAATAATGCTCGGATGGCTTTTTTTTTGTACTGAGAATGTTGTCTTGGCGTTGGTTGAGTTTCCCCAGAATTCTACTCCATATTGCATAAGAGAATAGAAGTATGCATAATACACTGTTTTATCAACATTGAAGCCTATATTTTTCCTAATTATTGTACTTATGGCATAAACTGCATGGCTTAATTTTTTATTTAATTCTATAATGTGGGTCTTCCAGTCTAACTGTTGGTCCAAGTGAATTCCGAGGAATTTAACGGTAGATGTAGGGATGACATCTCCACTGTTTGTTGAGATAACAGTATGAGCTAGAGTTTTATTTGCTTGGAATAGAATGTTAAAAGTTTTATTGACATTTAAAACCAGCTTATTTGCTGCGAACCAGTCGCTTAAATCCTCTAGTAAAATCATTGTTATACTAATTAAATCGTCTAAATTTTTGTGCTGTAGAGTGATACTTGTATCGTCAGCAAATTGTGAGAATTTCGCGAGTAGGAAATTTGCTGTTACATCATTTACGTAAATTAAAAATAACGTTGGTCCCAGGATAGAGCCTTGTGGAACCCCACATTTTATATAGCCCAGGTTTGTTGATAGTTTGTTTATTCGCTCCCCCTCAATTGCTGTTATCTTCACAAACATAGTGCGGTCATTTAAATAGGATTTAAACCAATCATGAACAATACCCCGTATACCATAATGCTCCATTTTGTCAAGTAAGATTTTGTGGTCGACGCAATCGAAAGCCTTCGATAAATCGCAAATGACAGTAACTGGTATGTCTCTATTTTCTAATATTTCATTTATATTACAGATTAGATCGAAGGTAGCTGCCGTTGTGTTTTTTCCAGTTCTAAAGCCGTACTGACTATCTGAAAATATTTTATTTTTTTCTAAGTATTTGGTAATTTGCTCCTTAACAGCAGCCTCCAGGATTTTAGATATTACTGATAGAAGTGATATTGGTCAGTAATTTGAGATTTCAGTTTTTTCGCTTTTTTAAATAGCGGTTTAACTACTGCATGTTTAAGGCAACTTGGAAAAGTTCCTGTTATTAAAGATAAGTTAACTATGTAAGTTATTAGTTTTATAAGGTGGTCAGCTACATCGCTTATTATTGTTATTGGAATATCATCCGACCCTGTACTGTTTCTTTGTTTGAAATTTTTTATCATTTGTTTTATATCTGCTTCTATCAATGGTGAAAAGAAAAATGAGTTACTCATATTGGATTTTACTGCTGTTACGTAAGCCATAACTTGTTTTTTGCTGGTTCTATTTTTTGTTAGTTCTTTCCATACATTTAAGTAGAATTTTTGAAATTCTGATGCTACGGCGAGTGGATTCGTGATTAGTTCATTTTCTTGGTTTAGAACATTAATGTTATCGTGTGTCTTAGCCGTTTTTTGTTTTACGTTTGAGTCAATTAATCGCCAGGTCGATCTTATTTTATTCGATGAGTTTGTAATACAATTATTTGCTAAACGTTGCTTTGCAATGATGACGATTTTTTCCAGAATTTTACAGTAGTTGCTCACGTAATTTTTAAAGGATGTATTTGTGGTATGGAATTTTTTAATATGTAATAAAGAACGTTTGTTACGGCATGATGTTTTTATTGCCTATGTAATCCAACCCGGACATATATTTTCATGATTGATATTAATAAGTTTAACTGGAAAAGCCACATTAAAGCACCTATTGAAATAATCGTAAAAAACCTCACAAGCCACATTTACATCAGTTTCTGTGTACAGCGTGCTCCAGTCAATTTCAGAAATTAGATTTTTGAAAATGATTTTATTTTTTGGGGCTGAAAATTCTTTTTTTCTATTTTTAGAGGTTCAAGACTGAGGGATGCGCATTGGAGGGTAATTTTTTGCCCTTGGTGATCGCTGAGACCGTAATCGTTATTTGAAGTTTTTAGTACTTTTCCTGTATCATTGATCAGTATGTTGTCTACTAGAGAGTTAGAGTTGTTTACAACCCTTGTAGGAGTGTTGATGGTGGTAGATAAATTAAATACATTTAGCAGCGATAGGAAGTCGTTTGTCTGTTGATTATCTTTTTTCAAAATGTATATTAAAATCGCCACATATCACCAGCACATAATTTGGGGAATGAATCGTTTATTTCTAATAATAACGTGTAAAAAAGATCGAAGAAAATGTTATATGACTTAACCTGACAAGTTGAAGACCTGTACATGCAAATTATAATCATTTTCAAACTTTTACTTACAATTGCAGCATATTCAAATTCTTTTTTCTATTGTTTGTGTCCGCAGGTTATTTATATTTTCAAAATCTAAGTTATCTTTTGTTAAGATTATTACTCCACCATGTGTGCTCGATTTTCTGCAGTAACATGAGATTAAATTATAAATATTAAATGGTGCAATGGTGGTTCTTGAATGTCTCGACAATAATATTGTAGATATACTAGATAGTTTAGTTAAAAATAAAGCTAAGCTTGTAAGACTCTAAAGATCATGCTTTGAAAGGGTTTTTTTTTCAATATTTAGTAGTATAAAATAAAATTTGCTAAACATTTTTTACATATTTTACAGAAATTTATTTGATTTAAGACCTGCGTTTTCGACGCCGCGATTCACCCTGTTTTCTTTTTGAGGAAAGAACTCGATAACCAGTGAACTATTTGTAATGTAAGGATGAGTATTAAATACGTAGTTATATTTAAACCACCGATTCTTGACACCTGTAGAAACTCATTAAAACTCTTTTTTTAATTCCCATGTATAATTTTGATTTGATATTTAAAAAATACGATGAACATATTTTGGAACTGCTTGCCGTCTCACATGCCATTGCCTACTGATATACCATCTCAAAAAAAATTGGCAAAGTTGAAATCGACGTATGTCGCTTCTGTATAGAAGAAGCGGAAACCGTAGAACATATATTTTGCTCATGCAAAGCCCTAATCTACTACTAGTTTAAAACGTGTTGCCGCACTGAGCAATTAGATTTCTTAAACTAAATTTTATTAACAGAATAAATCATTTGGGTCATTTAGCACAAAAAACTTTAACAATTACGTAAAATTTAATGTTGGACAGTTGGAGAAACCGTAACTCTAGTAAAAATTTCGTACTTATGAAAACAGATGAGCGATGCTTTCAATCGCCTTTAATAGCTACAAGAAGTACTGCAATGTTTTCAGAAATTTGGCTTGGCGTAATTGGGTGATGTCAATTAGAGAGGGAGTGATATGGAGAAGCGTTATACTAACCTACATCTTGTTCTTGACCTACCTAGTACCAGTTCCTATGCCAACGAGTCGAATCGATCTAAGAGTAACATTTTGGGTGTATATATTGCTTTATTTGCATAAAATGTGTTATACCGTTATTTATAATTCTCCATTTTGTGATTAATCTTGTGAATCGTACTTGTTAATAACTATTTAGTTCTGCATTGTGTAAAAAAAGTTACTTAATCAAACATTGAAAGAGCGTTAAGCTACTTCTGTCAATACATTGGAAAGTTTATGTGTCCGTGTTGAAAATGCAGCAGAAACAATTCGTCAACATCCAGAAGTGTTTGACCAACATTTATTCTAGATGACGTTGATGAAATACACAGGTTCTAAGGACCTCTTTTATAAAATGATTCATATTCACTTGTTTTTTTTTTCTTGAAAATAAATTAAGTCATACAATTTTATTTTTATTTTTTGTTGAATTTAAAAACTAATAAAAATTTAATAATTGTAAGAACGCTGGCAACGTTGCCTTGATTAACAAACAGCACATTTTTCGTTTCTATGAGACGTTGTTTAAAGTTATCCAGTGGCTACCAAATTGTTTGTGGCTCAGAGCCAAAAGAATTAATCCAGATTCAAATGTTTTTTTTTGTTTTAAAAGAAATTAAATAGTGACAATCAATTAAGTGTGTTCTATATAACTAATCAAATTATTAATAAAGATCATAAGCAATGTTAACCCCAGGATATATACTTGAGGAACTCCAGTACTGACAGTTCTTAAGGTGATATACATTGTTGTTTACTTTAACCCATTGCAATCGATTTGACAAAAATGAATTAAACCATGCATTAGTTACATCTCTAATCCTATGTGTCTCTAATTTTGACAGTAAAATGGAATGGTCTACGCAGTCAAATGCCTTCAAGAAGCCAATAAAGAACCCTAATGCCACCTGTGACTTATTGATAGCATTTATACCACCATTCACAAAATTACTAAATGAAGTATCAAGACTTTTATCTTTAATGTTGATTTGGTGATAGTATATTATTTAATATGAGAAGCTTTTAAATATGCTTAACGATTTTAGGTAAAACGATTTATTTTGATTTCAATAATCTGGTTCTTTGACCTTGCAACCCTATATTACTTGTTTGCATATCATATTCTGTAAGTCTGATAGGGAGCGTATCTAGCTAGTAAACTAAACACACCTAGAGGTGCAAATTCACGCCCCGCTCATTGTCAAATAAATGTTTAAACTAAATTATCTCAAGAAAGTGTTATAAACTGTAGGGTATCACCTCATTTCTCACACAAATCACATATTCTAGATATAATGGTGTTACTTGGTAGGCAGCTAACAAACATTTTTCAGGTTAACATTTTTTTAGAAGTGTAGGCATGTAATTTATAAGCGAGCTAAACTCCAAGCCAATGGAATTAATTTTAATAATTGCACTGTTAATAATTAAGTTTGACGTATCACATATTTCAAAATCAAAAAAGACATCATTTTTTATATAGAAACAATAAAAGTTAACGAGTTAGCCCACCTACCCCATATATAATATTTAGTAAGTAATTTCAAAGACTTAGGGACCCGTTAACTTCACTTCGCAAAGAGCCGTTTATCCTAATACAGTGAATGTACAGGATAGGGAAGATGTGATTGAACGAGCCTACAACTTGCAGTCGACTTATACCAAGTAATTTGCGGCTTTCTCAAAATTGTTTATAGGGGTACTGATTATATAGTGTTCATACAGATTAAACGATTAATACTTCAGTTTTTATTTTTCGATAAAATCGCTTTCACTAGGAATCGAATTAAATTAATAGTCATAAATCAAATCAACATAGATTTTAATTCGATTACATCATGTTGATTGTCGTGTTTCTAATGTTGCGTATTCTTTTGATCATATTTGCGCGTACGAATGATTTGCGTGCAAATACGTTCGTTCACTAAAATTATAAAATGAAATAAAACTTTTGTTTGTGCGCGCAAATCTTTGCTCCAGTCATGTGTGTAAATTAATTGTGAGTGGTTTGACGGAAGGAAATGTCTGAAAGAAACATAACAATTGTTTCCATGTATTTACCACATAAATACATGCGACTATACATCAAAATTCCATCCACACTGAGCAAATTTACGCATAAATTCCCCATTGAGCATCTACAAATACCGACACGTTACGGATCGCGTTGGGACTATGCGCGCATGCGTTTATACCCCGTATCCATTTGATCATATTGTCGCGCAAACTGTTCGTGCTCGCAAATATACTCTAATAAATAAGCAACTTTAAACTATTTAGTTAACTTGCAATTAACGGCAATGATCCATTGGAAATTACCTTATTCTGGGTAGTCATTTAACCATATTTGCGCGTACGAATGATTTGAGCGTAAATACGTTTATTCACTAGAATTATAACAAAATGAAAACTTTGTTTATGCGCGCAAATCTTTGCTCCTGTCGTATGTGTAAATTAATTATGAGTAGTTTGACGGAAGGGAATATCTGAAAGGAATATAACAATTGCCAGGGCAACATTAATTTTAATCTTATATGGAATGTAATAAGAAAAGTTAAGAAAACACCAATGAGTCCATCTGCAAAACAGATAGGTGCATGGTGCAGCATGAAATATATAAATGCTATCCACCAATTATTCCGTGGGAATTGATACTACGTTTGTATTTCACAAGTAAAAAAATAATTTTTACAAGTACTGTTAGTAGTATTGTTAATACCTAATAGTTTAGTTGAAGATGCGGAGCAAAGTGCGGCCGAATATAGGCTAGCGAAAAAAGAGCTCCGCGACGCAATCAAGCAGGCCAAAATTCGCTGCTGGAAAGGGCTCTGTAGTGAAGTAGACAATGACCCCTGGGGCATGGGGTATAAGATTGTTACACGCAAATTCGGTGTCCCAGCAGGGGACACTACACATGACGTGGAAACGATGGACGGTATTGTGGACGCGTTATTCCCCACCCACCCCCTAAGAGAAGAGACGGACCCAATCATTGTACCTGAGGATATCCCGGCCTTCAGCGTAGAAGAGCTGACGAAGGCAGCAGGATCTCTATGCAACAAAAAAGCACCAGGCCCAGACGGTGTGCCAGTGGAGGCGACAAAAGCTTCAGTAAATGCCTGTCCGGAAGTAATGCTGGATATGTATAACTGCTGTTTGAGGGCGGGTGAACCCCTAATCACAAATATGGACGGGGGACGTAGGGAAGCGACGAAAGATAGATGGCGTCACAAAGACGGTAATGGATCAGACTGATGTAATGCGAAAGCGGTTCCGGTCTGGTCTCTCCTCGGGGAATTCAGGAGGGCCTCTTGCTCCGGTTAGCTAACGTGCCGGCTACACCCTCCCAAAAAAAATACCTAATAGTAATAATTAGTTATTTTAATGGTAACATAATAATTCTTGAGAGAAATAATGTTTAACCATAATACCTACTCAATATTCATACACGTATTCCAGCAAAACATCTGTCTAGTTTTGAAAATACATTCTGATTTTTAAATCTGTTTGTAAAGGCAGATAATTACCTTCATTTTCTATACTTTTAATTCTTGAGAATTAGTATCTACTTGTGTCACTGTAGCTACACAATATACAGTCCAACTTCTATAACTCGAACTTCTATATCTCAAAATTCTCTGCAACCCGAATATGTTTCTATGCCCTTGATGTATATTTCGTTTTAGAAGTTTTTTCTTTAACTCGAATTTTCTCTAACTCGAAGAGTCTCGGGGATATTTAGAAGGCTCGAGATAGAGAAGTTCGACTGTAATAGATAAAACAACCATACTACGGAAGACTACAGTATCTGCAAATTACTGTATACTGAAGTAACTGCGATCAAAGAGAAAACAACTTTAATTATATAGGTATTTCTATTTTGTATATTCGAAATTTTACTAAGCCATAAACAGCATATTATTTTTTATGACACAAAATACAAGAAAAGTTTTGTATTTCTAATAACAAATCAGAAGCAACACAAATATGACATACAGTTTTATCTTTAATGTTATTTCTGAAACATTGGTGCTTAAGAAATATACATAATATGCGCAACTGTGATATTATTTATGGCGTTTTACACTATTTTTGACATCTTACACATCTTTTTGCATGTGAGGTATTCATATTTAGTATTTGTATAAATAATTATGAGTAAATAATATAAATACACCTATTTTAAAAATTTTATTTAAATATTTTAAAACCATGGTTTTGTAGTTTTTTAATTTTATATTGCTCTGAACGAAAATTTCATGAATTATCGAAGTATATTCAATTTCGACAAAAAATGCCAATGTAGCGTTATTCTGAAGCAAAACAATATATGATTGGGACTATGTTTAAGTTTAACAATTATATTTCATTCAGCTTATATTAATATTGGAAAAATTTATGTTGCACGTATGGAGTTTTCCAATTGATTATATCTTCAAAATAGTGAACTGAGTAAAAATTCCATATGATTTTTGCGGGCTAATCCACCACTGTGCAATTAACAATTTTGCGAGTCCGTATATGGGTCTACGCTTGGTAACGTCTAGTATGACTGTGGTCACCTCACGAGGCATGTGCGAAAGGGGAATTAGGAGGGGAAACTGTGGCCACAGAGATGAAAGGGTTTCGGCATAAGTGAATTGTCTTTGTTAGTCTAGTAAAATAAAAAGTAATCTTCCGAATCCTAAAGAATCGAGACCCCAACCCCGACGTGAGCGGTTGTCGATTGCGCATCAATCCCGGTTTTCGCCTCTCATATATCGCCCTAGAAACATTTGAGCGATCATTCGATTATTGAAATATTCGAATACCGACTTTCCGATTATTGAAATCATTCAATTACCTCAGATTAATAATACTTGAAGATGAGTAACAAAACATAAAAAGTTGTTCGATTTATCTACATCTAATACGAGATACGTAAATTTTATCGCAGGTTTTATTCCTATATATTGGTAAGAATCATGAACACAGCACGAGGAAACCGCTATCGATGCCCGATCTATCACCGTCTTGATAACAAATAGTGTTCTGTAAGATGACGTCTGTCATTTTAATCTGTATTTTTAAGTGATTTTAAAGTTTTGTTATTTAGTACTGTGATTAGTAATTGACTTTTTATTATAAAAACTTTATTTATAAATATATATTGAGAAACGATGACTAATAAGTGTGTAGTGTGCGGTGAAAGAGGAAAACCACGTGGTTGTTTATCTTTTCACAGGTAAGTAAACAAAACAAATCAGGACCGGCATAATGCGAAAGTGTGAAAGCTCAAAAAATAACTAAAATTAATGATAGCTGTACAAAAACAAAAACAACAACATTTGATTCCATTTGAACAGTAAAAAAATCTACATTTTGTCAAAAAAAGATACTTATACAAAAATATGTATTATAACTTCAATGGAAATTTCATTCATAAGATTGCTCACAAATTGTAGATGTTTTAAAGTAAATTGATATATTTTTTTTAATTCTTTTTAAAGGTTGTTATTAAAAATATGTTTAATTTTAGATTTCTTGAGAATCTGGAGAGAAGAGAAAGTTGGCTGAAAGCTATCAAAATGAAAAATGCCAGTAAGTGGCACTACGTATATTCACAAAACTTTAAAAAAAGTGATTATAATAAGATCTGGATTAAAAGTATTGAAAATCAATACTGTTTAATTTTTTCCCCTGGCAACACTTCACCACTTCGTCACACGTACTGTCCAGCTTAGTAGAGAATTATATTGAAAATTAATAATATACTAAGTAGTCACTCATTCATACCTCATGAAATAATATTAAGTAGATAGGTACCTACAGACCATCAACTGTTATGTTGATATGTTACTTTTATTGCAGTGATGTAGGTTTGTATATTTCAAAGAAATTTTATCTGTTTCAGCATTGAAAATTTAATTCCTTCGCCACCATTAGTACCCAAGATAGCAAGTATGTTAAATTTAATTATACAAAACCCGCCACTTTAAACTCCTTATTTTTTTTATATTTTAAGCAACGGCCATGTCCGGTACATCAAATTGTAGATATTTTTAAATTCTTTAAATGTAGCGTGCAGTGATTCAATATTTTTTTTGGATCACTGCACTGTATATTTAAATTTAACATACCTTGCTATCCTGGGTACTAATGGTGGCAAAGGAATATAATTTTCAATGCTGAAACAAGTAGATTTCTTTGAAATATAAAAACCTACATCACTGCAATAAAAGTAACATATCAACATAACAGTTGATGTTTTGTAGGTATTTACTTGATATTATTTCATGAGGTATGAATGAGTGACTATTCAGTATATTATTAATTTTTAATATAATTCTCTAATAACCTGGACAGTACGTGTGACGAACCTGGTGATAGTGTTGTCAAGGAAAAAATAGAACAGTACTGATTTTCAAGACTTTTGAACTAGATCATTTAATAGTATAATCACTTTTTTTTAAGTATTCCGAACACACGTAGTTCCACACTGTCGCATTCACGCATTATGCCGACCCTGATCTGTTTCGTTTACTTACCTGTGAAAAGATAAATAACCCCGTTGTTTTTCTCCTTGGCCGCACACTACACATTTATTATTTATTGTTTCTCAATAAATATTCACTAAATAAATCTTTATAACTAAGTATCAATTATTAATCAGTACCCAATAACACAAAACTAAAATTTATCTTATCACTTAAAAACAGCAGAGATTAAAATAGCAACAGCAGAATAGCATTGAAAAATACATTACTCAAGCAAAGACATTTTGTATACCTATTAAGTTTAAAGTTATGCAAAAACATTTTAATAAACGGTGAAATCTGGAGCCGCCCCTGGTTTGTTTTGGATACGTTGATATGTAAACATGCAAATTGTTGTTTATGTATCGGTTATAATAATCAGCGTATCTCTTATGGGTATTATTTATCTTTATATTATTAATCTGAGGACTATACCCATCACGACTGCCAAGTGCTGAATACATATTTTAAATCACGGCAGATTAATTGTTATTTTTAAAATCTTTAGATATAAGGTAGTGGTGATAGTTCAATGTTAATGGTTTAATAAAGACGCCATCTATTAATAATTCTGTAACAATAAAAACGTTGATTAATCCGTACTGTGCAAATTGTAAACCTAGAATATGAATGATTTGATTAGTCTGTTTTCTTTAGATGTTTCGTGGCTTTTATTTTTTTTGTCCATGGCAAAAATTGTTGCGAGTATAATTGGTATTAATATTATTTCTCTTTTTAAAGGATATAGAATAAAATGAGAAATACATGTTAAATCCAAGGTTAAAGAGCACTTTCATAATAATAAACTTCACATAAATTAGACAATTTAGTCCTTTAAATTGTTGCACTAATTGATTAACAACTAAAAGATAAAAGAGGGAGTTACAAAATATTAAATATAGAGAATTTACTGTTTGACTTATGTTCTTAAGCATTTAAACTATATAGTTCACAAGATAAACTTACGATAAGATTACAGTAATAAAAACACATACATTGTGTTGCATTACTGTTGAAATTAGATGAGACATGAAAATTTTCCTCGAGGTGTTTCTGACGATCCGACACTGTAGACTGACGTTGTTTATCTAGAATGTGGAAAGGAGGCTATTGTATATGACAAAGAGCGTATGCGGCAAATAAACATAAAGGAAAACCTAAGCACGACGATAATAAATTGAGGGAGAATATGTAGAAAAAATTAAAAACATTGAATTCTGTAGACATAAAAAATTTACATAAAATTCCTTGGGGTGCAAAATCGATAAAAATGTGTAAAATTTGCTAATACACAACAATAACAATGATAATTCACAAAAATGTAAAATATTAAAATTGTTAAAATCATTTTTCGGAGGAGTTCTCAATTGAATATCTTCTCTAAGGTTATATTTCTTGTTACTATGATAATCTTTGAATTTTATGTTTAAAGAAATTACAGAAACAGTAGAAACACTAAGGGTGAGCATCCCGAATGCGTTTGCATCATTAATCGTGCAGTTCATAATATTAGTAGTAGTTGTAGCAACTTATTTTACTAGGCAAGTAGGCCACATCGGGCCATTTTTACCTAGGGACCTACAGTTTAGCGTGGACTCCGAACCACGGTCTCGACTGTCAACTAACCCACCGCCTGGGCCTGCCCGCCTGCACCGCTAGCAGAGTGGCAAACCTCCTGGGTAGGTCTTTTTGACCCTCCACCCGGGCTCGCCTCTCTGCCTGCATCAGGCTAGCGGCCTTCCCGGGATTGTCTGTTGACTGCTTACCGACTGTTAGACGAGCTATCGTTCATCCATCCAATTGCCGGACTCGATTAGTGCTGCTTAACTTCACTGATCGAATATCGGAAATTAAACGGATGTCCATACCCCATCCCCAGTTCATAATATTAACCGGCCCATTAAATTATGCATCGAAGAGGAAGGTAACATTTTTGAATATTTGTTATAATTATTTTCTTAATTATTTATTTTAATTTTTTATGTTTTTGTGAATTAACACATTTCATAAAAAAAATCAAGTTTTAATCTTCATTATATACTAGCAATTTAACAGCAGGGCAAACTAGTAATTTAGGCAATCACTGAAGATTTACGAAAAATCGTAAACTTATTCTTATTCAATTACATATACATTTTTATTAATAATAAATAAAACTCAGGTCCATATTTTGAACAGTTTTGTAAAAATGGATTTTGAAAAACAACATGTCAGAAAATTTAAAAAAAATTCGTATATAATTGTGTTTTGGAGGTATGAAGTTGTTAAATAAGTAAAATAAATATCCAGGTCCGTATTTAAAAAAATTAAGTTGGTGATGATTCTGAAGCAACGAAATGTCGTACAGAAAATTTGTCGTCATATTATTCAGCATAAAATTCCGCAATTTTTCCCTAATTTAACGTTGTTTTTATGTCTTACGGTTTACGAGAGTCTAATGATGAGGTTCAAATTTGATTAACCCCCGTATTAGTAGGAATAATTTCATTTTGAGTTGGTTTTGGGTATCTAGACATATTGTACTCAAATACTACCGACCTCCATACAGTGGTACAGTAGATATCGAAACATTTCGTACGTTTTCCAGACTCAATGTGCAACATTCTTAAATAATTCTTTCACGTAATTTTTCAAGATATTCTTATTTAGTGATTTGGGTTATAGATAGTACCCACAAAGAAAAAAATATGTGGAGTAAGGTCAGGCTATCTAACTGGCCACTCCACTGATAATCTCTGGGTCAGGAAACCTATCATTCAGGAATTCGCGGACTGGGGCAATATGATGTGAGAAATCCTTATTCTGTTAAAACAAAATTTCGTTCTCCAAAAGGTTTTCAGCTCCTTCAAGTACTTCAATGATGTCACGTCGATGTATTTTACTCCATTTAAATTGTTTGGAATGAAGAACTTACCTAAAATAATGTCGCTTAACATCCCTGTCACAATATTCTATTTTTTAAAACCGTTGTGTATGCATTTCCCAAATAACTGTGGACTGATGTCACTCCAATATCTGCAATTATGTTTGTTGATCTGTATATTAATATAAATAAGAAGTAGAAAATATCACGGGTGATGCCCGCAAAAAAGATGCAAACAGTAGACACATTGTGTTTATGACTTTTTTAGTCCTCATCGGCACGGCTATAGCTCATTTGTGGCTGTAATTGAAGTGACTGGCTTCCTGTCAGTAGTTTCCTTTGGGCCGTTTCCTTAAGTTGTTCCCATCCCTTCAACTTAGCTATAACCATGCCAATGAGTATTAACAAGTCCGAAACATATGTGTTTACAGTTTGCATTCTTTATGCGTGATATCTTTTGCTTCTTATATATCAGCAACATCATGTTATTAAAATAAATGTCAGTTCATTGAAAAAACACATACTGTAGAAGAAATTGGGATTACTCTTTAGTGTCTCACTAAAATTCTCAAATAATTGCAGTAGTCATTATCGTCCTCATTCAATCCCTATACGAGATTAATTTAACTTTTAAAATCTAATGAAAGTCTAGGAACTCTTAGCACAGCCGTAATATTACCCATCTGGAGACATCCTAATACTGTTACCTGGACTGATTAATTTTTGATCGGTAGATTGAACGATAAAGTAGCTTGAATGTTAAAGTAGCTTGAACTGTTCACGCATGTCACCCATTTTCTTGAAATCGAGCGTATACGAGTTTATTCATGATATACTGTTTTAGCTGGGGCATGTTGTATATTTTTCTTCATAACTAAAATTATGCAGGAAGCATCTTAAAATAACAAATGTAATATAGGATATTCAAGGGATTATATGTTTCCGCCATTTTACTTCTCTTGGAATAAAGACATTCCCGGTTATCTGTGGCGCAATAAGAGCCTTTATATTACCGTACAAGTTAGACTGCACCCAGAACAATTATAAGCAAGATAAGACAAAATTTGTGTACATTTAGGTGGAATATTATCCTTTAATGTGCCGGATATCAAACATTTACTACAACGGAGTTTATTTTAAATATACACTTGAAAACTTCTATAAAGTAGGAAGAATATCAACTGTAATTTCAAATAATTTTTCAGCAAGAAATACAAATGAATCACAATAATTGGTAAATTTTTCAAAGCGCTTCTCTCGTTATAGGCTATTCAAATTAGTCATTCCAACTCAAGAGGACGTTAGTATTTATCACATGTATATTACGTTTTTGATAAGCTTATTGTATTTTCTATATTTATTTAAACAAGCGCAGATGTCCTATCTCTTCTAAATTGGCTAGTCTAATCTGGATGTCTCTAAGTTGCCTATCAAAGGTATTCCAGAGGTACACAATTGAATTCAAATAAAGACTATGGTGACCATTACATGCTTTGAATGCTGACTTCTTGAAAATAATTTCGCAGAACTCGATCTGTGTAAGATCTTGCGTTATAATGAATTAATAAAAGAGTATAACTTCTAAATAGTGTCTGCCAATTTCCATCAAATAATATTTAATATTGAATGCCAGCGCCAATGATTTTGTAAGTGTCAGCGACATTTGAATAAAATTTAATTAAACTTTGGCGTCATTTATCTTTTTAGTAAAATACTTTTGTTCATCAATATATGTAGCGAATCGAAATGTCCAATATATACCTGTGAATGTTATGATTGGCATTATTATAAATTACCAGCTCCGTGCAGATAGTCAATGAAATTTCACCCCAAACCATTTTCAAATCGCCTCCAAATAATGTTGTGTTGATTACGTTGTGCTGTGCATATCACTTAGTTGGGTGTCGATAAATAAGAACAATATAAACATGTCTATCATAATTGTACAGGCAGCAACTAGACTTGTTTCCAATCAGCTTCAAACCACCCAACCAAATAATGTCTGTCTGCGATGTTCTATACTCAATACTCTATCTCTTGCAGTCACTCGTGTGTTCAATTTGTCTTCTACCAAACGATGCCATTTCAGTCTTTATTATAATTCCTTTTTGCCTCATAAAGCTTCTTTGTGCTTCTTGTGGTCACAAAATTTTCTGTCAAAACAAAGATTTTTAAAAATGTGTTCTCAGCAGCAGTTGTTGCTTAATAGCTGCCCTATTCTGAAAATTCTTCAAAAGTTATCGCTACTTTCTAGAAATGTTTATTTTACCAGGGACATTGATGTATGGGAAATATCGAACCTTTGAACTTTTTACGACAAATCCAACTTTTTCCATGTAATGGCACTTTGAATAAAATTTCTTATTTCACGTTTTATTTTGTGTATTAAAAGAAATAATCTGAAAGTTTTATACTGCTCTCTAAAGAAACAAGCTTTAAACTGATAATGTACACAATTATTGGCGCCAGAGCTTCTTACATTATATATTTTTTTTTTGTTCCAGAAAAAGCTAACAAATTAGCAATATATTCTATATATGATGTTACCAAAATAACACAAAATATTCAAATTCAAGTTTCACTTAGTATCATAAATTGGACAGCTGGGGGTTGGTAAAAAGGGCCCGTCTGTGGCCTATTTGGCAGGCGTCAGCCTCCCCCACTATTACCATTACCATAAATTAGAAAATAATTAGTAGTGCATAATTTTTTGGAAAAATGTATTTGCGCTATTGAGTCCAAATCTTCATTTGTTTCAATAATTTCTTGCATCTTAATCTAGATAAATATTTCATGAATCATAATTAATACTTTTTTTCAGTGGTTACTCAGGCTTTCAAAGTTGACGTAGAAGTAATAGCCGCAGCACGTGGTTGTACAGCTGTGTTGAAGTGTATAGTGCCAAATTTTGTAAAAGACTTAGTAAGAATCATATCCTGGGTTCAAGAACCAACGTTTTATATCTACCCTTCTCTACAAGGAGGTGAGTATATATCTAAATATTAGGAAGATTAATAAATAAAAGAATATTACCCTAGAGGAAATCATTTTGTTAAATAACTTTTAGTTCAACACTGACGTAGCTTTCCATGAAACAACCAAATACTATACACTGTTTTCAACGCGCGTTTCGCCAACTAAGTTGGCATTACATGGAAATGATTAAACTAACCTTATACTAACAATGTATCCTATTTAGATCTAAACTGTTGTCACGGTTCGGTGAACCTACTTTACTAAATAGCTGGATGCTGTGACAACAGTTTAGGTATAAGATTGTTAGCATAAGGTTAGTTTTAATCATCACCAGATGATACCAACTTGATTAGTGAAACGCGAGTCGAGTGCAGTGTATGGTGTTTTGGTGTTTCGTGGAAAACTACGTCAGTATTATCTTCACATCAAAGGTTCCAAACCACTTCAGAACTTTTAGTTTTACATAAATTTTATTTGTTATACTGAATTAAAATAAATTTACCTTATATATAGACACAAACCTGTAATTAACAAAAAAATTAATTGTGTATTTTCTACCTAAGGTTTTTTACTTCAACGTTATTAAAGGACGTAACCTAACATAGTAGGAGGTTAAATGTGAAATTAATCCCAAATGGAATAATATATATCTGACTATTTACCTCACATTACCAACCATTAAAATAGCAAGATCTTGAAAATTCAGACCAATAAGAACAAACTTTCAGCAAAAATTGCACTTCACGTGAAAATTTTACATAAAATGACAGCAGCGAAAATTGTACTAGGCTTCACAGCTTAAAACGTCACTGGAATCAGTATAACGTTCTTATACCTAATAAAAGGAAGTATAATTATCGTGATTTTTTTCGACCTAGCGAATTTGATTGATATATACGTCTTGCACCCTTCTGAATTCATTCTAACTGTTTTCCGAATGATGTCTGTCGATGCACGCGCGCGCGCAAGTGTGTTTGTGTGTATGTGTGTGTGTGTGTGTGCGCGTGCGTGAGTGCGTGCGTGCGTGCGTGCGCGTAAACGTGGGCGTGTGGGTGTGCGAGTGCGGGTGCGTGTGCGTAATTAAGGACTCAAAACTGAAATAATATATACTTTGAATGAAAAAAAAATCACATATTTCATTTAAAGTGAAGATATCGCCACTGTTGCAAAAAACGAAAAAAACTGAAAATAAGCAAAAACTTCTTGTGGTTCCATATTTCAGGTCCTAGTTACGAGTCCTCTCGCATCAATCACTCCGTAGCATCTTCTTGACATGTTAAAAATGCAGTTGTCGATATGCTGCTGTAATATTTTCTCCCATAAAATGTCAGCATCTCCGAAAACTCCAAAATGGTCGTGGGTGGTTGTGCGGGCGTCTTTGGAGGAAATTGCATACATGCTCGATGAAATTAAGGTCGGGTGAACGTTCGTTCTATGGGAACTAGTGTTATCGTCTAAAAAAAAATAAAATTTCCAACACCAACTTCGTTGCGACGATTTAAAACATGCCTCATGATGATTTGCTCCCTATAAATTTGCCCTGTTACCGATCTATCGAACACATGAAAAGCTGTTCTTCATCCAAGATAAATGCCGGCCTACACTTTTACTGTCGGAGAATGAAGACCCGTGGAAAGAATGTGATTTCTGCATTTCATTCATAATAATTAAACGTAAATAAAATAAATGAATTAGTGCATGGCAAATTTTTGTGATCGTTTGCATCCGCACCTACTCATTGAGAAAGGTATTATATTCCTAGTATATGGTTTCGCAAAAAGCTGACGACTTATCGACAATGCTCTCTTGCCGTGCAGGCTGTCTTTCGCCGGCTGGACAGTACGCCACCTTCTACAAAAGGAATTACTGGTTGGGTATCGTATACTGTGACAGCAGCTTCTTTCTTTCTACTACCAATCTTAGCTAACCTAAGTTGTTCTACGGTTACACTGTGTAAATAAAACAAAAAATTTCTTTTGATGCAGTCTCCGTAACCGTAAAACAACTTAGCTAAAACTGGTTGTAAAATGAAAGCACATAATATGCGAGGACTTCGACACATGTAGACGTCTGCTATCGCTGTGGAGACAATATTATTACCTTGACTCGTCGGCAAAGAGAATATCACCGCAGGGGGTTTCTTCTAAGAGTCTTTGTTGTACGTACTCTACTTTATCCCTTCGATTAACTGCTGATAATGATGGACGCCTTAATGAACGATAGGATGTTACCCCAACTTCGGCTAATCGATTTCGGACAGTTTGGTCCGAAATTACAGTGTTTGAAGTAACATTGTGGAAATCAGTTTAAAGCTGAGAAGCTAAATTAACTTTACTAATTTGATGTTAATACTATCATAGCACATAAATCAACGTAAATAAAATTACTATGGCAAGAGAACCATCCAAGATAAAAGGCAAGTAGTGGAACCAGCAACATCCTTATTCAGTTGTTACTAGTTTAGATAACACATAAAACTTTATAGAACTCAGACTCACACCAACAGATATTTAAAGTTAAATTCTAATCAACACATTACCGAAATAAAATATCTGATGTGGCCAGCACATAACTTTCTTATACCAGTATATATCATTCTGATCCAAAAAAATCATTCTATTTAATTATTTACTTACCTCAATTAAATTTTAATAACGGACCTTGAAATGTTCCATTAAAATTTTTAAATAATTAATTATCAGCGTCATTCGATACTGGCAATAATAATTCATGTTTAATATTTTAATAATTTTTTGTTATTGACATTTTTGTAACTAAATTAAACCTTTCAAATGTCAAACTGTTAAATTTATCCTAACCCCATTTTATGAGGCTAAATGTGTAACACATTTCAGTTTACATCAGCTTTATTTTAGTACTTGGAAAATATATTTTATTCGCTTGATATAGTAGACATGATTTATAATCTTTCATCAAGAATATATTTTTTTTGTCAAATACAAAAAAGTTTGGGTCCCATTTCAGAAGACCAATTTTGCTCATCACCGAATTTTTCATTGTCTTTGGCTTTTAGAACAATTGTACCAAATTTGAAAGCTTTATCTCAAAAACTGTGGCTGCTATCGCAATACTACAGACATGCAGACAAATTTTTTTTTATAAAGTTATGTTTTTTCATCATAATTCGTCGAGATTCGTCCAGAAATGCAACTCAAATTTTTATTTTTTTTCCCGAAAGTGTACCTTTTTTCTTCTTTCATTCATTATGCCTGTTCTGGTGGTACCACATTCACCAAATTTAATGTGTCACCTAAAATGTTGTTGACAATCTTAACTGCCAAATTTGGGAAGTCTCACAATAGTATTTTTTATCGCGGATACACACACGCACGCGCACGCTCACGCTCACACACACACACACACACACACACACACGCACGCACGCACGTACGAACGCACGCACGCACGCACACACACACACACACACACACCGACAGACATCATTCTGAAAAATAGTCAGAATGGATTCAAGAGGGTTCAAAACGTATAAATCAATCAAAATCTCGAGGTCGAAAAAAATCACGATTACTATACTTCCTTATATTAGGTATAAGAAAGTAAAAATTTGTTAGTTTCTTCTTGCATTCGAATGAAAATTAGATACACGGATGAAAATGTTTTTCATACTCGTACAGTTGCCGGCTTTGCCTCGTCCGACATTTTTCGTAATCGTACTAAAAACTGCATTTTTTGGTCCTTGTGTCATAAATAACTATTTGTTCAGCACATAAAATAATGTCCATTTTAATATTGTACAAAATACTAAGATTTCTAATTTTAAAAAACTTTTCAAATTTAACTTTTTTGTAATTATGCTATATCGAGTACGACCATTCTTTACACATTTTTAATAAGAACAATGCCTATAAAAAACTCATTTTTTCGAAGTTACTTTTTACAAAATACATAAATAATTATGAGAATATTTTTTCTTCTTTTATTATTAACATTAACTAATACATATCTGGAATATCTGTATGATTTTTAGATATAAGATGCATATTAATTTAAAGAGCAATAAGTTCAACATCATAATAAATATGTGTATAATATTAACAGTAAACAAAATAATCATTTAAATCCCTGGAAGTTAAATTTCAATTCTCAATAATTTATGTAATATTCTCATAAGGTAATAATAATAAATATAACACAAAAACTAGAGTAGAATATTTCTACAGATTGACTAATATGCTTCGTTTGATATATATGGATATATTTTATTATTTATTCTGTTAAATTGGCCGTAGAGAAGGCTAAATTTTATAACCCCATGTGTCATCTGAAACTCTGAAAAGTTCACCCGTAAAAAATACTATTTCTGTAAATCTTTTCTCTCGAGAGCGACTGAGACTATACAAACAAGTAAGGCGTATATGTTATAACGTTTCTTTATGGACAAATGGATCCCTATCTGATGCAACTGAATGTGTTATATTTATACAATGAAATGTATGTATGCATTGCACTATAATGTGCATGTTTGCGAAACAACTAAAATGGATATCTACCACGACCTGCATAAAATATAGAAGCTGTACTTTGAATGTCAGGTTTAAACCAAGTTTTGAATAAAAAGTAACTTATGGCATAAAAAGTATATTGTCTGAACGTTATTTGTAACATTTTCTAAATTTTTCTTTTTCTTTCTTGGGACTTACTACCACATGAATAATTCTTCTTTATCTAAAAAATATAGTTAGTTACCCAGTAGTTACTGGAAAAAATAAACCTCTGCGCTTGTGACTTTACGTCAAAAGATTAGTCAGAGGGTGTTTTTGCCAACTAATATGAGACACAAATATAATAATATAATTCTCTAACGTTTCGGAAAACGAATCCTTTTTCAAAATTATTTATCTTTTTTTATATGTCAAGCGTGAAATTTTACACATGTATTATTTATTTATGTAATATCCATAGGTACTTAGAGGTTTATTTTTTCAATAACATACTGGGTAACTATATTTTTTAGATAACGAAGAATTATTTATGTGGTAATAAGTTCAAAAAAGAAAAAGAAAAATAAAAAAGGTATTTTACGATTATACAGGATTAAATTTCTTTTCGATAGGATTTCAACAGCAGTTTTAAAAAATCAGTAGCAGCTAGGTGCATCTTAACAGTATTTTCTCTTCATTATATTGAATTTGAAGGAAGTAAACAATTTCATTAAAACTATTAATTTCGTTTTATGCTTATATTTATTGATGAGATTTGTCCGCATTTTTGGGCAACACTTAATCTGACGAGAAATTCGCGAGCAGCCTTCAAAAGCTTTTATTCCTCCACTAAAATTTTTTTTGAAATAATTTTTCATGCGACGCAAAATTATGTTTAAATATTCACGAGAAGTGCCCTGGTGTACTGATTTCACTAATATTGTAATGCTAATACGGCGACCTCTAAATATTTTCAATAACTACATTACCAACATTAATTTTGAGGTTACATTTATCCCAGGTACAAAAAGTCTGAGTCCGAGGACTGTGAGGCTAGATTGTTTTTTATGTTCTATGTTGTGGATGTCTGCTTTTAACGTTATATAGACAAAGATTACGCAATGAATCGGTCATTTAAAAAATCTGATGACGTGAACCACTACATGCTGTTGTTTGACTTGAGATTTTCTTCTTGCCTTCTTGAATATAACATCTCACCAGGCCAGACCTATCGAGTTGAGCACCAACATCCAGCCGATAACTCAAAAATTAATAGTTTATATTACTACAATGAAATAGTGATGGACTATCAATGACCAAATTAAAAATAATGCACTAGAATACACAATGCATTAGGAACAAAATTGAACACATGGAAATAATTTTAAATTAACATACTATAGAGTTTGTTTAACAAAACCTTGGCTAAAAACTCAGAGATTAGTTCCCTTAAAATCAGTGATTATAAAGTATCTACTATGTTCTGTCGAACAGAATATACATATGAATGGTGGAACTATGATTTTATCTAAGAATAGTCTTAATATTAAAATAAAAAGAAATAACTCACATATCAAACTTATGTCAAAAAAATTATGGAGGCATGTGGAGTTGAATTACAATTAGACAAAAAATATAATAAAAATTGTTTGTATATATAGATCACCACTTTCAGATTTAAACGAATTTCTTGTATTATTTGACTCATTAAACTGTATTAGCAAAAACAAACTGTGTAAAATTATAACTTGTGGAGACCTTAATATAAATTATTTATCTGATACCTATATAAAGAAACGATTCTGATATTTTAGAAATGTATAATATTAATATGCGAATTAATGAACTTACAAGATACTCTGTAAACTCTAATAGCTGTATTGATTATATTTGCAGTAATTTTTTCGACACTGCATATACAAGTGCATAGTTGACCATAATTATTGTATATTATACATATATTGTTTCTCCTCCTCCTTCAAAGTGATGTTATTCTCCGCAGGTGCCGAGAACTCAATGACAAACATCACCTTGAGTTGATGGTCGAGGAGGACTATGTCAGGCTTGTTGGCTTGGATAAGCCTGACAGTCGGGAACGACTAGTTCCAGTAAATCCGGCATTTCTCGTTCTCGACAACGGGCTCAATATCCGGGGACGTAAGGCAGCACTAGTGTCTAGTCCACCCCGTACGAGTGCTTTAGATGGTAGTATAGCACTCGTAACGCCGCGTTATGTCGGTGGATGTAAGTCGAAATCGCGTATACAGGGCCTGCAGATAGTTTATGCATGAGCGATTCCGACGCCTGATGGCAGGTCCTGCAGTTGATGTCAGGAACATCTACACGCCACACGCGGCTACGGTAGACCAAGGTGTTGATAGCACCATATTGGCATGCCATAATGAATCTCTCAGTCTCCGACTTAAGTCCGGCTGACCTTGGAAAGGCGAATGTCAGCCTGGTCGATAAACCCCGTGTTTCTATGTTCTTATAGAAGACACCATGCTGGGGTTTATCGACGTGCTGCCGAAACTGATTTTCTGTTCAGCTCTGATTCGGCTTTTACGCGATTTGACTGAAGTTCAGTCGACTGACTCTACATCAGCACCTCGCCGGCCTCTTGGCCTGATGTCAAATGCGAGACCGAGTTCATCTGCGGCTCTTTTGCTGCCTTGAACAATCCTGCTCCCATTCCTATAGTTTCGTGGTGTTTTACAAACCATACTCAGTACTACTCGCCATGCGTACACCTAGACCTCAAGAGT
>JANEYF010004176.1:0-137053 GCA_029963845.1 Rhamnusium bicolor
CTGCAGCGTAGGTTTCCTGGCGTGCGTGGCCAAGATGTCCTAGGCGTCCGGCCGGTGTCGTGGCCCTGGTGGCTAAGCGAATGCCCCTTTTGTTGGTAGGCGGTGAGGTAGTTATCTGAGGAAGATTTAGGTTTGGGGTAAGTGGGATGTTGGAATGACGAGGTAGTATGTTATGTCAGTCGTTATGTGTGTAGTATTAACGTTATTCGTAGAAAATCGGCAAGTTTTCATGGATTAGTCTGTGGGTATGTTGGTAGCCGTGGTGGTGTCTAATATCTGTAATGTGTGCTGTGAGTACTGAGTGATGTATGTCGGTTGACGAGCGGATAAAGACGAAGTAGAGCCATGTAGGCCCTGTTTAGGGTCTTAGTTATGTGTGGCTTGAAAGAGAGCCGCTGGTCCAGGTGGACCCCAAGATATTTCACAACTTTTGTCTCCTCAATAACTCTGTCGTTTATAGTTAGTAGTGTAAAAGTCCGTATGTTTGTAAATTTTTTAGTAAAGTTAATTGTCTCTGTTTTCGTCTCGTTAATCACTATATTCCAGTCCTTGTAATACTTGGCAATTTTGTCTAAGTGATACCGCAACTTGGTGGTTGCGGTTTGGGCGTAGAAGGACTGGGAGTAGATCGTCGTGTCGTCCGCGTACATAATAGTCTGTGTAAGTGGATGTGTCGGGATGTCTGCGACATATAGGTTAAATAAAACTGGAGACAGCACCGTCCCTTGTGGTACACCAGCCCTTATTTGGTGTGAACCAGAAAGGGTATTGTTAATTTTTACGGAGAACGTTCTGTCCTCCAGGTATGATTTGTAAAAACTCACAGTATACGGGAAGTTTATGCTGTTCAAGCAGCTTATGCAGGAGGCCTGCATGCCAGACCGTGTCAAATGCCTTCTGGATATCCAGGAGCAGCATTTTGGTACAAGGACCGTTGCGTTGAGTACACCGATAGTTTAAGCATTTAATGGTAGAAGTCAACCGCTTCTACCTGATTTTATAGTTCAGTGCAAAAGTGACCTAGTTCGGGCAACACCTGGCGTGGGTGTGTAGGAAGAAAAGAACTCAGGCTTCAAAACTTAATAACTTTGTTTAAAATGAATCAATTTTAATTCTGCAAAATGGAGGACATTTCTGAAAGCAAGTGGAATGTATACATGCGTTAAAAAAATCATAATTACAACGTATAATATATAAATTTAGTAACATTTCTTTATGAAAATACAACTAAAACATTCTGTTTAAATTTTGACAAATTATATCAATATATTTATGATTTACGTGTGTACGCTAAATAACCATTTGAGACATTTAGTTAATACTATAATTTAACAAAATCAACAAAAATTAGGTGCCACTCTAATTTTAATAAAAGTTTTTATACTGTAATGTGCACTTGCACTTTAATAGAACTAGTTAATTTATACAGGGTGATTCATTAAGAATGGGAAATCTCAAAACCGGAGATACCGAAATATGATGATTTGGCTCAATATGCATTATACAAATACTGCTGATTTAAGAGTTACAGGGTGTTCAAAGTTAGAATTTTATTTTGAATTTCTCAATAATTTTGAATGTTTTCATAGTATCAAGTTAAAAATTAGCAGCTTTACTTTTTTTGGAATACCAAATACGAATTTGCAACTAATTTTAATATTGCTCATAGAGGACGCTAGTTATACTCCACTGTTGTAATATGTCGAAGAATATTTCTTTTGCCTGTAGAATTATGGACAAAATGAATCGAAAATCTGAACAAGCGTCCCTCTTTAAATATAAAAATGACTCTTGCTTAATTTCGATATCTCTATAAGTTCTTGTTTATTATAAAAATGTATCTGTAATTTACAAACATTGATAAAGTTTTAGCTTTATTTTGCAATTTTTTTTATAGTAGCCTCTATGGAATTTAGGGGAATATCAATACAAATAAGTTTTTATATTTATTATGTCGTGGTGTATCACGTTGGAAATTAAATCATAAAATTGAAATTTCTTTCAAAAAATAATTTAATAATAACGTTATTGGTATGCATGTGAAATAATTTAACAATATACGTATATTTTTGTTTCAGGCTCTAGAGAAATGCAGTTGTCCAGGAAGGAATTTTTTCATTGCATTAAAAGACAATTTAAATAGTACATTTGATGTAGTATTTGAAAAAATTGATAATCTTCTAAATCCTTAAAAAAATTATAGACATTTTATTTTTGTAATTTTAACTTTAGATTCGTAATCAGCGACTTGGAAAACGCCTAAATAACAAGTTAGACGTATATCTGATATTTATTAAACATATACGTCCGCCATATTGTATCCGCATTTTGTTTTTTGTAATTTTGACTTGACTCGTAGTCAGCGACCTCGAAAACCCCTAAATACCAAATTTCGGCTAATTTTGATATTTTTTTAAATATACAGGCTGTCTCCTAAAAAACGCCGCAAGCCATAACTTAGTTACTTATCGTCCAATTTTAAAAAACAAAGAATTAAATGAAATGGCTCTAAATACACTATAGAGGGAGCCAGTTGCAGCGTACTTATTATTATTTTTTTTAAGGAAAGCGATTGTCAACTTTTTTTTTCAAATGGCAATATATATATTTTTTTAATATATTATTATGCACATTTCTTTTCTGAATCCAACGATGTATATGACATTAACTTTTGTGAAACACATCGCAGAAAAAGCGTCAAAACATTAGTCAATACCGCATTAGTAGGCGCCTGGCCGCTAATTAACAACAAATGTATTTAGACTAATCATGTATGCCTGGAATGCCTGGAAAACAAAAAATAATACATCAAAGCAAATAAATGTCATAAAATTTGTTTCCACGATAATTCGTGGGTTTGCTTGGCTCCAATGCCGGTGGATATTTCTATTAAAAATACCATTTACACTGAATGTACATTCGTCTGACCAAATAATGTTTGTGTGAAAAACTGGGTCTCGTCGCACTGAATTTAAATAAAAACGGCAAAATTGTAGCCTTCGTTCTCTATCGTTTTCCTCTAATGCTTGTACTTTTTTGAGGAATGTATGGCTTGAATTTGTGCTTTTTCAATATCGCATGTACGGATCTTTTTTGATGCTCCAATATTGTTGCAAATTTCCCGAATAGAAGTTCTTGGGTTTTCTTCAACGCTAAGAAGAACATTGAGCTCCATGTTTTCATTAAACTGCCGTTCTTCTCGCTTTGGTTTCTTAACAGCACCATATTTTCTCAAATTTTCTTCAAGCCTTCCAAATTTACGTGGTTCTGGAATTTCCCTGTGAGGAAACCGTTCTCTGTAAAGGCGGACTGCTGCACCACGATTTTTATTACACTCAGAGTATACCTGAATCATGTCCGTCAATAATTGATTGTTGTTCATATTTTGTGTACTGGAGCTTATTTAAATAAATAACCTAGTGTTAATGACAGAAATAGTATAATGCGTAAAAAAAATGGAACGCGACGCTAAAATGACATTTATTTGCTTTGATGTATTATTTTTTGTTTTCCAGGCATACGTGATTAGTCTAAATACATTTGTTGTTAATTAAGCGGCCAGGCGCCTACTAATGCGGTATTGACTAATATTTTGACGCTTTTTCTGCGATGTGTTTCACAAAAGTTAATGTCATATACATCGTTGGATTCAGAAAAGAAATGTGCATAATAATATATTAAAAAATATATATATTGCCATTTGAAAAAAAAAAGTTGACAATCGCTTTCCTAAAAAAAAATAATAATAAGTACGCTGCAACTGGCTCCCTCTATAGTGTATTTAGAGCCATTTCATTTAATTCTTTGTTTTTTAAAATTGGACGATAAATAACTGAGTTATGGCTTGCGGCGTTTTTTTAGGAGACAGCCTGTATATGTCCGCAATATTAGATCAGCCAATTTGTTTTTTGTAATATTGACTTTTGATTCGTAATCAGCATCCTCGATAACCTTATTATACCAATTTTTGTTTAACACGTTCGCTACCAACCGGCTCATATATGAGCCACCAGGATTTTTCCTGAGGACCGGCGGCTCATATAAGGGACGGAAAGCCTGTGCTACTAAATGAACATTTCTGAAGTCAGCATACGTGATAGCGATTTCGCATTTTACATCGGTCTTGGGGAATGCCTGTCTCATTTATGAGCCGCGTTGTCTCGGGGTAAAGTTTATTGTTGATTTTGTGGATCCCTGCTTCAAGCAATACCACGAAAATATGAACTAAGTGAATTTTATCGTTAAATGTTCTTTGAAAGAGTTACATTTTTAGTTTTTTAATAAATCCTGATACAACATTACATTTGTTTATGAATATATATGTGACTCATATATGTGACGAGTGGTCTATTGTTGAAAATCTATTGCTATAGACCAATGTCTCATTTTGGGACATATTCTTCAAACCGGTCCACATTAATTACAGTAGCCTCATAAGCACCCCCCATAAATAGAAAAATATTTTAAAAAAAATCATAGCCATTGAATTGTCAATCTCTGGGGATAAAAATCAAAATACATATAGCGTGGTAGCGAACGTGTTAAAGTGAGGAACGCATTCATATTTTGGTCACGTTTGTAGGATTTGGGAAACAATCATTTAAAAAAATATGTAGGTATATTAGAAACACACTACACTTCGGGTGCATAATAGTATTTTATATAACAAGTGTCTAAAATGGCGGTTTTTTTTACGTGGGGCGGTTATAGTACGAGCCGAAGACGAGTGCTATAAACCACACAAGTAAAAAAAAACATTTTAGTCTCGAGTTATATACAAAATATTTTGTATCACCATTCGAAATTAGAAAACAGTATAATTTTGTAAAAATATGGCACATTGACAAAGTTACCTTGTCATAATGAGTAAATTCTATTGCTGTTTCCATAAAAACCAATAAAAAAATAACTAAATATTGAACGATGTAAACGTCGCATTTGACACATTTTACTTTACAATAATTATTATTTGGAACGAAATGAGTGATAGTGAGGAAGATTTTATTACTGGTACTCCTCCGGAAATCAGGGAGCAAGCAATTGCTGTAACTTTAGATTTATTACCAGCGACATCTAAAAAATTGTACGAAAGAGAATATGATTTATTTATGAACTGATGTAAGCAGAAAACTGTGAGTAACATATCTGAGTCTGTTCTTTTGACTTATCTATCTGAAAAACCAAAAACTTTAAAATGTTCAAGTCTCCAAGCTTTCAATGCTTAAAGCAGTTTTGAATGTAAAGAATAATGTAGATGTATCCAATTATCAAAAAGTAAAAGCTTTTTTTGAAAAGACAATCCACTGGGCATAGGGCTAAGAAATCTAAAGTTATTGTCAGAGCAGATGTCGAACATTTTTTACTAGAAGTACCAGATGAAATGTTTGAATGTTGAAAGTTGTATTAATAATGGGCTTGGCTGGCGCTTGTCGTCGAGAGGAACTCTACAATATGACCATTGATGATATTGTGAGAAAAGACTGCATGCTGGTTGTTAAAGTACCTGATTCGAAGACCCACATTGAAAGGACTTTTACGGTAATTGGTGAGACAGTTAATGGAATAAATCCACTAAATATTTATGATAAATATGCAGCTATTCGTCCTACTCATGTGAATCACACAGGGGTTTTTCTTCAATATCGAGGAGAAAAATGTACGGTCCAACGAGTTGGTAATAATGCATTTTCAAAAGTACCAAGTATTATAGCTAAATACCATAACTTATCTAATCCTGAGCAATATACGGGTCACAGCTTTAGGAGATCTTCTGCATCACTATTAGCTGGTTCTGGAGCTGATATTCTTACCTTAAAATGTCATGGGGGATGGAAATCTTCAGCAGTTGCTGACGGATATATAGAAGATAGCATCCAGAACAAAAAGGAAATTTCAAAACAGATATTTTCAAACAATACTACAGAAATGACTATGTCTGCCGATGTAGTCGTTGGTGAAAAACAGACCAACCACCATATTAATATAATGAATAAAATATGTTTCGCACATCTGAACCTATAATTCCAGGAATAAATATAAATAATGTCAGTAACAGTACTATTCATATAAATTTTCGTTAAATTATGAATAAAATTGTTCAGGAAATTTGTTAATAATTAATAAATGTTTGATGTAAGAACTTTAATTTGTTGTCTGTTGACTATTAAGTTTTATTTCACACTGTGAAATAAAATTTCTTTACTTCACACTTTTTTCCTTATTTTTCACTTGTCAATAATGACATTGTTTTGATTCATTAAAACTGTCCAATACGTGTCATTTTAGGATATGGCGTTACAAAAAATAATTTTGATAACAGGAGTCATAATTTTATTCCAAATATATTAATTGACATTAAAATAAGCTGATGCAACCCCTTACTTATTCAACTTTATTGGCCAGGATGAAAATTACTCACAAATTATTTTTTCTTGAGTGCGAATAATAAATGTTTAATACCTACTATTACGTCATTGGACTGTGTAGACTGGTAAGATGGGACTAGGATTGTACAAGAAGGGCCGGGAATGTTCAGGAATGTTCTAGACCGCGTGAATGGATATGGCGCACGATGGTCCGAGAAGTCAGTCTGAATTTAGAATTGGACAAGTGAAGAAGAAATAAGATAGAGGCTTATAAATGTTTAATTGTGATTATAGTTAAGGCAGTCATTAATTTTTTGTTGTTAATTATTAATTAGTAAAATAAATGAGTAAGTGTTACCTGGACTTTCATTCAACGAATTTACGATTTAACGTGTTTGGGGGGACAGCAAACACGTGACACTTAACTTTCTTTTTAAAGAATTATATTTCTGAGAAATCATTAAATTCGTTCTGATTCTAGATGACATGAAAAGTAGGTATACAAATAAAATTATTGTCTTGATGAAATTGCAAATGAGATTTTGTGATTAAAGTTTTCAAATGCTCGTAGACTAACATCATGAAGAAAGAAAAGTAAACTTTTATGACTTGAAAGAGAGACGAGAATACAAAAGTTTATATATAGTAAATTAATATCTCTACACCCACACCATAATTTAAGTATTTTACTTGCTACTTTATTTGTACTCTCGTAAGAGAAAATTTAAAATTTACACAGAATTCAAAACATATTTTATTAATTTACTAGTAAACTAGATACATTCCTGGAAACGTTTAAGCTAATAATGTAACCTTTAACAATTTAAAATACTCTTATACGTTTTTGTTATTTTCTCTTTTTTTAGAGTATAAAATATTTTCGAGATATGGTAAAGAATAGCAATCTTACATTGTATCTCATGCAGAAAGAGAGTAGATTCAGTAGTAACTGAAATATCTTCAACACCTATAAAAACGAATTTCAAATTGTAATGAATAAAATAAAACGTTTCCTACAGTTTACAGTAATTTCAATATAACACATATAACTGCTCAAACTTAAAACTTATTTTTGTATTTAAAAAAATTATATCTAATTAATATTATATTCTGGTTTCAGGTAATCAACCCTAAAATATGAGAAGATCATCTGTATTACAAACACAAACCTCAGAACCTCTAATTGTGGTGGAAGATGAAGAGCATGTGGAAGAAAAGAATGATAGTTTCTCTCGTCAAAGCTCGGAAGATGAGTCGGCCTCCATGAATCCGTATTTGCTTTCACCGTATGCACGCGAAATTCGTAAACATTCTCTTCCCACTCCGCAATGCAGTGGTATAACGGCAAGTCAGGTTCGCCGCCTTTCCGAAAGGGGAGAGACTGTTGGACCAGGTCCAAGACAAACTGAATTCCTTGCGACTCTGTCAACAGCACAGCAGTCCACCGGAGGCAGAAGACATTCTGTAGTTACCATTTCTAAAGTTCCATCAGCACTATTTGGGCGAAATAGACGAGAGTCTGTAGCAGCATATCCTTCTAGTGGATTTCCCGGCCGAATACTACCAAACAGAAGAGAATCTATCGCATGCCCTCCTTCCACTGAACCAAGGGGTAGTGTGCATAACTTGCAGTTAGATATAATGGATGACATAGTGCAGGCTCGGAAAGTAAGGATGAAGATGTGGAATACCAGCAGTGAACGTGTTTGTGAAGTTCAACCACTGGATGAAAGTGGAAGCGTCCAACGCTACACCAACTCTGGTCGTCGTTTTTCAGATTTTGTAGGTACTACACTCGCTCCTATTCCAAGTGTCAGCAAACGGAGAGCATCTGAACTTCCACCGATTCCTTCAACCTCCTGTTCTTCAACTAGTTCAAGTAAGATTCCTTCTACTGGAATTGTATGCTCTAATACTGATCTTATCTCTATTTTGTCTTCTCTTTCCACGTCTGCGACTGAAATCAATCAGTGTGAACAGGACCAACCAACGGAGAGGGAAGGTGTCAAAAACAGTGTTCAGCAGAAACGTAGTCGACTGAAGAGCAACAGGTCCAATAGTTTTGATATATCTATTCTCCACGGAAGTGAGAATCTCTGGGAACTCAGTCAAAACAAATCGGTTCCAACTCCTTCCAACTGGTTTATCAAGAGGCATCAACCAATAGATAAGACTGAAGAAAATAAGCAGAAGAAGCCGTCAGAAATAAACAGCCCCAAAGAGAAATCCAAAGAATGCAAAAACATCGTCGAAACTGAACCTGGGAAAGTTATATGGGATGAAAGAAGTGGTTCAATAGTTGATCCTCACGCCCTCGGAAGTGCAATTGAAGTCTTTCTCAGGCAAGCTTCTCCAGAAACTGCAAGTGTACAGTCCTCTAATATTTCTCCAGTCAAAAGTAATAAAGTAAGTACTGGAAAAGGGGCAGCTGGTCGGTCTAAAAGTTGGTTCTCTAAGGGTGACGACGAATCGACAGAAACCTGCGACTCTTCAATCTGCTCAACACTTAAAGACTTATTTGTAAAGTAAAATTTTAATGAAATTATTCCCTTTCAAGTGCTGCCTTTCGGCATTGTCTTAGATTTATCAAATCAATGTTACAATATAAATGTGTCTTATCTTTTAATGGAGTACAATCAAATAAATGCAAACCATAGAGGGGTGTCATTAAAAACATTTTCTCTGTATCTGTATATTAAATCATTTTACTTGCCTTGAAAATCACTTTTATGATCTAAAGTTATCAATCCTATCATTAAAAAAGATTACATATCGTATGATAACGTACTGATTTTATCTTACAACTATTCGTATTTATTTAAGTTTTATATTAGTTTTGATCGACAAATTCATATATAGGCTGTGATTGAATATATCTTATTAAAAAAGATAAATTGTGGAAGGGTTTGAAAAATGTTTGAAGGTCATTAAACATATCTAAGAAGAAACTTAGTGAAGACATTTTATTTTTATTATCACGTTTCAAGGTTCCAAACATATTTACAGTGGTAGTCAAGAATTAATTAATTTTGTCATGAACTTAACCTACCTTCCCTGTGTCGAGCAGATAAGCTAATTTTTAAAATTAACTAATGTAAACAAAGTTAATGATGAATAAGATTAAAGGAAACAACTATTCAGCGGACAAAAGCCCCGACCTGCATTGAATTAAACCTGCAAGTCTTGTTTGGTAGCTAAGATCATTTGTCTATTCCTCACTAGACATAGACCGGTTTCGAACTTGTTATGTTCTCGTCAGTATGCCATACGTAATGGAAAAGACAAATAATAATAGCAAACCAGGCTAACCTAAAGCAGACTAAGTATGACACACATAGTGAGTGATAAGTGTATCCCTCTGGTGGTCAGTGCTACTACCCAACGGACATCATTGATGTCTTAGTGACTGAGAGCGACCTGCAAAGCAGGTACCAAGAGCTGTGACCTCTAACCCTGGTGGGTTAAACTGTATACTGAATAAGACTTACAGGAAACAACTACATCAGCGGACAAAAGCCCCGACCTGCATTGAATTAAACCTGCAAGGCTAGCCTGGTTTACTATAATTATTTGTCTTCCATTACTTATGGCATACTGACGAGAACATAATAAGTTCGAAACCGGTATATGTCTAGTGAGGAATAGACAAATGATCTTAGCTACCAAACAAGACTTGCAGGTTTAATTCAATGCAGGTCGCGGCCTTTGTCCGCTGAGTAGTTGTTTCCTGCAAATCTTATTCAGTATATAGTTTAACCCACCAGGGTTAGAGGTCACAGCTCTTGGTACCTGCTTTGTAAATTGCTCTCAGTCACTAAGACATCAGTGATGTCTGACGGGTAGTAGCACTGACCACCAGAGGGATACACTTATCATTCACTATGTATGAAAGTTAATAATAATTATTTTCAAGAATTACCAAATAAATTTATATAATATGAAAAAAAAACTAGAGTACTTGTAATAATTATTTGTTCCTTAGTAACATACAATAAAATTGATTACATAATGGTCGACGGAAATTAATGTTTCATCTAGAAATTTGTTTAATAACTAGTCAAAGTATAATTTGATACGAAATTTTAAGAAATTGATATTGAATGACAAACTAGGTCTCATTGACCCAACATGCTTATGTATATCTGGGACTTAAAATGAAAAATTCTTAGTTGCCATTTTTTCAAGATGGCTCTGCTATCTTATCATTTTGGTTGCGACGTTTACGCTATTTAAAATGAACTTTTTAATCTTTCCAACAAATTTTATTAATACGCATTTTTCTAATTTTCTTCAACTATAACTAATCACCTGCTAAAAAAATAAGTCAAAGAAACATATTTTACAAGGAGAAAAATTAGGGACAGGATTATCGTTCAAATGGTAATTCGCTTGGACTATATTATTAATTCATTGGTAAATAATATTCTAACACCAAATACTGCATAATTGTTGGACAGAAAATTAATTATGTTGGCAGGATTTATTTAATTCAATTTCGATTTATAATGCATTAAACAGATTATAAATGAGCATCGATTTAATTAATTAAACTCATCTTAAATTTGGTTTGCCCCATATATTAGGTAAACCCTGACATTGATCGTGTTTTCCAAATGATTGACAATTTAATATTTTCCACTCAAGATGATATCGGGAACAACCGTGTTTTCTTTTAAGACTGCCGCATATTTCGACCCATACTTTTAATACTACTAATCATTTACTTTCACAGGCGATTTGAGTTCAATAGGTTCATGAGCAAAATATGTTTACGTGTAGTTAGTGAACGGTGTTTAGCAGAGTTCTTTTCATCCTCAAAGTTGGCGATTTTAAAGGCATTAATTAAAATATGCTCTCGGACGCCTAATATTGACAGGATATTATTCTAAAAAAGACCCAGAAATTACATTTTTGTGCTACTGCATACATGATTGATGATATAATTTCTCTTCGGCACTTAAAAAATTTTATTACCTACTTACCAAAAAACAATTCAATACTATATTGATTTATTTTTTATGCTTTATTTGTTTTTATGTCTTCCATCATACGCAATCTTACACAAACCTAAGAATTTTGATTTTAAAAGAAATGATGAAGGAAATGGACAATTTATAGTGGAATTCGAACTATTTCTCTTGGATAAAATAACATTTAATTTGCAGAAACTGTATTCATATTAACAGCGTCAATGCTTCACAGAGGTAGGGGATAAGAAAAAAATCACTATCACAAGCGTACCAACTTGATGCGAGCCCATTGTACAGGGTTATTCATTATAAATTACCCACCCCTTATAATCGTTATTATTGCCTATAGGAAAAAAAGTTTTAAATATAAGTTGTGTGATTATGACTGAGTTTTGTTAAAATGCTATTAAAAGTACAGTAGCGTACAGTGATTTCAGGGGATACAAAAAATTATATTTTTTTTAAATGGGATACCTTTATATTATTAAATTTTTGGAATGATCCTTTGGTCCCGATTTCAAAAGTACACCATATGTTACCCCTACCATACACCGTTTTTGAGTTATTAAACGTCGAATATCTTAGTTAAACTAGTTACTGTAAATATGGAAAGTTAACATTATTAAAGTGAGCTATGAAAATGACAACTATTATGTTTGATAAGTGACATTTTTTTAATGAAATAATCAAAATTGTTTACAGTGAGGAAGAGAAAAACCAAATATTTATACAAAATAGATAACAAAGATTTATTTAGGAAATTCAAATATAAATAAATGATAACTCATAAAAGATGTTCGATGTGTTATTGTCAATGCATAGTTGATAACGTCTTCTCATATTTATAATTACGCCGGAAATGGCTTCATTAATTACATTCAGATTGTTTATTTCAAGTTGAATCCTGCCTTTAATGACTTAATACTATTATTATTATTATTGATAATGCCTTTTAGAAATCCCCAAAAAAAATTAATCCATAGAGGTCAAATCCGGATTATTAGGTGGCCATTTAATAGGTCCATTATTCCTTATCCATATTAGGAATATATTATTCAAATGAATTCGAACGGGTAAGACACTATGCGGAGTTGCCGCATCCTGCGTCCAAATCATATCATCAAGTTTGGCTTCCGGAAAATTCTGCATAAGAATATTTTCTGCTTCTGGGATAATTATTTCCAGATAGGTAACTCCAGTTAAAATAAAAATAGCACAACAATTTTTTTTTTTATTTCCCCCCCCCCCCCCCCCCCCTTTTTTTTTTTTTTTTTTTTCCCCCTTTTTTTTTTTTTTTTTTTTTTCCCCCCTCCCCCCTTCTCTTTCCCCCCCCCCCCCCCAAAAAAAAAGATTTGATAAATCATCCTTTAATATTTTAGTAAAAAAATCGGGATCTTCATCCAACTTTTGAATCATCTGGTGGCCTTTTCCTTTTATGGGCCTCTGTTAAAATTTGTACGGGTAAAATTTTATATGGTCTGTAGTTGTTAGTTTTTAGCGTACGTTGGATTTTGGAATACCTTTTACCTAATTGTTCGACTGCATTATTTATACTACATTCAGAATTTTCTAAAAAATAATACAATGTTTCAAAAAAGTCTATTCGCGAATAAATATGGATGGGCTTACCTTCGAAATGAAGCAGTATATCTAGCTGTTCTTCCTGGATTGCTTAAGCTACACGCTTTTTTTTACTAAAACTGGAGGTATTATTTACCTTATTGGTAAATATTTTTGAACGTATTTTCTGATGGTGTTGGACGATTTGGATACAACACTCTATATGCTCTTTTTGCTGCACGTTTATTTTTGTTATTTTGTATATAACAAGTAAATATTTGGACTTTTCCTTCCTCACTGTAAACCATTTTGATATTTCATTAAAGAAATGTCACTTATCAAACATAATAGTTGTCATTTTCATAGCTCACTTTATAATATTAACTTTTCCATATTACAGTAACTAGTTTAACTAAGATATTCGACGTTCAATAACTTAAAAACGGTATATGGTAGGGGTAACATATGGTATATTTTTGTAATCAGGAATAAAGGATCATTCCAAAAATTTAATATTCCATTTAAAAAAATATTATTTTTTTTGTATCCCCTGAAATCTGCACGCTACTGTACTTTTGATAGCATTTTAACCAAATTCAGTCATAACCACAAAACTTTTATTTAAAACTTTTTTTTCTATAGGAAATAATAACGATGATAAGGGGTGGGTAATTTATAATGAATAACCCTGTATATATCATATCAGAGTGATAAATTACCAGACAGCATATGTTCAGTGACTACAAATTATTGGACAGTTTTTGAAATTTTTAATATTTTCTTATTTGTTGACCAGTATTTTAAATTTATTCTGTGTGCATTTTTTTGCCTTTGATAGTATTAGTAGTAGTGTTTTATGCGACATTTGTGAGATTAGAAAAAACTAAAATTGATAAGGTAAACCATATCCACGAATTTTTCCACTAATAAAAGATTATCAATATTATCATCATTTATCACCTTAACAAAATAAAAGGAGACAGAAAAAAATAATAGACGAAGGGTTACAAGACCATGAGATTATCGTAAATTCGTAGTTGTTTGATAGAGGTCCGAGAAATCTTGATGGAAGGATGGAAAAATTTGCCATGGAGGAATAAAAAATTACGTTTTACTATAGCCTTAAATGTACACGATGTAAAATAGGCCCAAATGTATTTTGTACAAAAATTGAAACGAGAAGGATAAGGAATATAATTATTGATTTCAGAAATGTTCTTAACAATTTTGCAAGCAAATTTTTTTAAAAAATCAACATGCCTTCTTCATTTCCAATTTTATAATATAGAAATATCAAAAACTCAGTAAATTAACGTTTTTTATCGTGTTGTCAATACGCCCAATTTAAATTCCATCGAGAGTGGTCGAATAAGTCACATAAAACGAATCTAATGAAACGCTTACAAATATTTGGCCACAGGCAAAGGACATTACAAAAAACTATATAAGTACGAACCCAGCATCATTGAAATGTGCGATCAAATGGAGCTCTTTGGTTGAGTTTTACTGAGGGAAGTACATTTTTATTTAACTGAAAAAAAAAATACGTATTCAACATGTTGAATAACATTATATTCAAAATCTACATACCAAAATATTAAAATGTGTACCTTTGGGAACATGTTTACTTACCCAAAAGCAATTATAAAACTGTATACTACAGAATGAAATAATCTACATTTTTATCCCTTTGTAATTTTAACGATTTTCAGTTTATACTGTTCTCTTCATTCTTTCATTGTATTCCATTTCGTTTGTAATAATACAATTATTAATTAAAGTAGAAATTAACTCTCATTGACGTCTGCTATGACTGATGAATTTTGATCGTGTAACATCAAACAAACTTTTCTCAGAAATATTTGAAAACGGCAAATAAAATTTAATAACAGTATAATTTAAGAATTATACAGGGTGTTCCAAAATTATGCAGCCAAACTCTTATAGACTCGATATAAAATGGAAACGCAAATATTTGGTCAATAAAGGAGTTACACCATTTCAAAGATGGAGGAAAAAAAATATTGTTTTTGCTCAGAAACCATAACAGACATGTATGTATATCAAACTTTAGAGGTTACTTTTTGTTTAGGATCTAAATAGGTCAAACATTTAATTTTCAAGAAAGTGGCCAGGGACGGTGCACGTGGGGTTTAGGTTGCATGTATTAATAAATATTTTTGAATTTGTTAGTTCTATTAAAAAATTTTTAAATATGTATTATCAATCATTATTACAGAAAAATGATATACCTATTATATTTTGATAGGATTCACAATTTTCGCGAAAATCAATGTCTAAACAAAAAGTAAAGTACAAAAAGTAATGTCTAAATTTTGATATATCTATTATGGTTTCTGAGTTACGGCACAAACGATATGATATATTACGGTTTCTGAATTCCAGCATAAACAATATTTTATTCTTCCACATTGAAAGGATATAACTCCTTTAATATGTATTATTGACCAAAATATTTATAGGAGTTTTTGCTTTATGTTGAGCCCATTTACTTATTATAAGAGTTTGGCTACTTCCCACTAAACATGAAACATTAAAATAATATTACAAAATATTTAAAACAAGTAACTTTTTAACGTCTTTTCTGTCACGTTTTGTGTACGTTTTAATAACAAATGTTTTAAAATATTGTTGGTCTTAATGTTTATGAAACTTTAAAAATAACATTTTCTTAATGTAATTTAGGAACCCTTTTAATTACGTTTTCTTAATGTGTATCTAATGTGAATATAGTGTATCTCAAAATATAAGTATAACATCATTTTCAACATTTAGTCAACGTTATTTATATATAGTATTTTAATATTGTATTATTTACATTGTCATATTGTAATAAATGAAATGTATCTGTAATATTGACATCGTATTTAATTTAATGTTTAAGTTCAACATTAAATTAATTCGGCAACAATAAAATTATAATGTATTTTTTAAAATTTGTTGACAACGTAGTTATAATATGTTCAGTAATGTGCCGCGGTGACGTACTGGGTCACGTGATAGAAACGAGAAAGGAAAGACGCATGCATTTTTCCATCTTTTTAGTTTCGCAAAGCCACTACTGATTGACTCATTTAGTTTTATCTCTTTATAGTTGTTCTGTGTCGTGACAGTATTTTATATGTGTTTTATGGTGACAGCCATAGCCCACAGCCGTTATGGATAATTTTAATCTAATGGTATTGATACTATTGATAAAGTAACATATTTTTATTTACTTCTAAATCTAGGTAGACCGGTATGCGGTAACTTACAAAATTATTTAAAAATTCGAGTATCATTTCATAATAAACAAACTTTAAAATCCAATCGTGTGTACGACCGCATAAATTTTATATATTTATTTTATTTTTTAAAATGAAAGTCCTTTCTCTAAGCCTTCTAACTATATTTTATTATACTCTATTATTAAATTTAATCGTTAAAATTTGAATTGCCTTAAGAAATTTACACAGAATAAACTAAAAGGGATGAATTTATTTTTGTTTCAGGTTTCAGACGATGTAATCTCATAAACTAGATTTATTTTGTATTTTTGTATTATAGTAACCCTATACTTTGTCTTAGTTTATTATTAAAATATAACTAATACTTATACATATATAATATTAAAACTATATTTATATATAAATATACACCATTTTTTTATTTAAAGTTCCTCATATCTTTTAAGAAAGCAGGGTTAGTTAAAAAAAACATTGACAATATCGTTTTTGGCATTTCATTTACTTTCACTTTCATAATTTTTTTCAGAGAGGTATGTACCCTAGATATTTAATTATCATTTCGGTACAATGAGTGGAAAAATTAAAAATTATTTCTTTATCAAGAAAATTATTTTTTCTACTTATATACATATAGCAGCAGCGGCTCCTGGAATTTTAGGTTGGTGGATTGGGAAATCGGAACCAAACCTTGGGTGGTTTTAAAATTTTTTTGCTTGCAACGAAATTTTTAGGTAATATCCCAACATTCCTTGTTTTTTCTAGAACTGATTATTTCAAAATTTGTAGAATTAAGAACTCTTATTAATAAAATATAATGTTATAATTATTAAATTTTAGCAAAAGAAATATGTAAAAAAATATTTTTGTTGCCACTTCCAACATCAATTTCAAAATGTGGTTTGGACATTGTTTGCAAGTAGTGTATATATCAAATTCCATATGTGACTACTATTATAACTAATTTCTTTTTCTTTTTTTTATGTATATAAAATTTTTCAGGTTTTGTGGGTATTTGGGGAATAAGTATTTATTTAAAATCATATATTCATTTGGTTAAAAACAATGCCTTAATGTAGGCATCCTCGGTAAAAGGCATTAAAGAAAATACCTACTAGGTTGTTGCATGAGACAAGTCTTAACTTGATATTGTTTTGACAATAGTTTCAATTATTGTATGTCTCAGGCAGAATTGCTTAGGTAGGTATTGATTTTTTTTTTTAATTTGAAGATGCCTATTTTAAAAGACAAAACGTCATTATTGTTTTTATCCTAAAATGTATATGGTTTTTAAATAAGTATGTATTCACCAATCACCCTTGAAACCTGAAATATTCTACTATAATTATAAGGTAACATTAGACATTTAATAAACATTGAATAAGAAACGTTACATATACATACATCTTATTAATATAATGTAACAAAAAAATTCCATCAATATTAAAAAACAAACCATTTGTTAAAAGTAATTATTTTAATGTTGTATAAATATGTTTGTTATATTAAACAAATACTGTGATAATGTTATTCTGTTGTCAAAAAAATAACATTATTTAAATATTGTATAAATATTTTTATAGCCTTATATAAATATCACAATAATATTGTGTTTGTAATGTAACAACTCAACGTTTGCTACCCTGAGATAATCCGTAACATCAACATTGATGCATCATTTTTTATCCTTAGAAAATAACGTAACTATGTAACCCTGATACATAATTGTCTTATTACCACAATATTTTCATGTTTAGTGGGTTAATTCTGGAACACCCTGTACAAATGTCCTCAAGTTAGAAAGTAAGTAACAGTAATGAAACTTTTAAAAAGAATCATTTCAAGTTTCCTAACCCAACGAAGTGCTGATGAACTTCTTCAAGATATTATTTGAGTATATTATGTATAAATTTAGTCTTAGTAAATATTAGATATTACATAAAAAAGTTTATAAATTAATGTAAATATTGAAATCTGAAGTTAATTTTAAGCTTAAATAATATGATTATTTTTTGGTTTTTACAAAGATTAAAAGTTAATTGCTAATTAGCGTGTTATATTTATCGGAATAATTAACCAGTTCATTGCAGAAATCACAGTTTTTTTTATTATACTAAAACAAATTTTCTTCCTCACACTTTTTTTGTCAAAAGATAACTAGGTACACCTTCTCGCTAATTCTTGTCAGGCAATATTTAATTTAAAGTATATTAACACGTTTTTTTTTCTTGACCGTTAATATCAAATAATATTTTATATAGTTTTTTTGGGAATTTCTAATTATATTATTTTTTTCTGATGTTTCAGTTTATTATACCATCATCAGAGAAACTATTAATATTAGGTGTTTGTTTTAAGTTTTGTTACATGTATGGTGTTTGATTGCCTGTTTTAACGCAAGATGCCTGTAATAAAACGAAACGTTATATCTGACCGAAATTACCAAGAAACTATATAAAATAATATTATATATATTATTTTAATATTAGCTGAGTAAAACATTTTTTCTTGATTGCATTACGAAAAAAATTAAACAAAATTTAAAATATAAAAGTGTCTACATGGAACAATTCAGATTACTACCTAAAATCGTTAAGTTTACAACTATATATTCGGCCAATGACAAAACAAATCGCCAGTGGTATAACTGAAAAATAAAAAAATAAGGTTTTGAGAAAATTTATTAAAAATTTTGTCAATTCTTAATCTAAATTAGTTACCTGTTTCATATGTCTCATTCTATTTGGAATGTACAACTATAAATAATTAATGTGGGTCGTTGTAATATACGTACATACAAATGTGGTACCTAAATTGGCTTAAAATAAGTTCTAATACATTATTTGCTTATGTTTTAATAAAAAATTATAATTAAATCCTCAAAGTTTATTACATTCAAATCTGTTTTTATATATTAGTATAAATTAATTAAAAATACACCCCTACATAATCTAGATTATTATATTGTTATCAATAATTGTAGTTTAGTAAACAAAATGTGATGACTTCGCTGGACGAAGTTTTATATGTAGATTGTATATATAAAGTATTTGGACCATATAAATGTTACGTATGGACAATCCAAGTAGTTTGTAATTTTCTTATTTTAAATAAAACTTCTAAAGCTGCATTCTAAAAAAGTGTATATTTTAAATACCATTCTAGGATCTAGTGTCTATAAGATTGTAATCCTTATTTTTAGAATACGTGTTTTCAATGTTAAAATGTTTAAATATATTAATGTTTTAATTAATGTAAATACTAAATGTACAGTTGTTCAAAGTTACATCTTAATAAAGTATGTTTCTCAAATGTCAATGTAAAATGTGCTTTATTTATTTTATTTCATTTTTATCATGTTGTAGTTACCGTATATCCACATAATAGACATACCAATCACTCCACCCTGGTGGAAATAGTTTCTGCCAATAATCTAATTTAGTCTTGCAGTGTTCTGAAAAACAATTCCAGAAGAATGAGTAAGTCTAAAAATTCTGAAACATTCTGAAAAAATATGAAAAGATCTATGTAAAACTTACTAATCATTTTAAAGACTGCATTTTTACAAGTTTTTGGACTCTTCTAGAATACTTTTTCAGAATTAATCAGATCTTTCATGAACATTTAGCTAAAGTAAAAGTAAGACTTTTTCAGAGTTAATCAGTAAAATTTAAAACATTTCAGATTTTCGAAAAATTATTTACTGTAGGTTTTATCATATTTATTATTTCTCGTAAGGAATATAAAAACTTGATAGGAGGAGGGTTATTAGTAAAAAAATATTGTTTCTATACATTTTTAAATTTTATTTACAGATTTTTTTGATAATTAATTATATACGGTTAAAATATACCTACAAACTGTTTTTATTAAATAATTACAAGACGATAATTATTATTATTATAATATATATAATACAAAGTATTTCAGATAAAGTTGGATCGTTTGGATCATGATGCACAGAGTATTCTTGATTTCTATCATTAGTAGCAGCATTCATTTAATTTCCAAAAATTCCAAATCTTGCACCGCCAAAGCCGTTGCTGGTAAAACAAGTGGGCATGCATTATTATTAATGTTCACATAACTCAGGATATATCTGTACTTTTTACAATATTTTCGATTGGACATACGTGCTTTTGTTTATATCGATATAATCCTAACAATCAACACTACACTATTATTTTATAAACGAACACAAAAAGCACCTCTTCTACATTAGCTGTTGTCATGATAGATAAAGTTGGCATCATACGTGGAACGTAGAAATGAAATTGAAAGTGGGGTGATGGCATGCGCAACAATGCATCATTCGATTTAGGATGGCCAATCAGAACCCCTGATTATGACTGACTAGACGCCACAGAGAACCTCTGTGTAGTCTGTGCTAGACGCGATAGAGTTATGGTTTTAGAATAAATTGTGTATTAATATTGTATGTTTTATTACGTGATTTCTTAAATGTTTTTGAAATATTTTGTACTATATATATTTATTATTAGTATTAATTAAATATTCTCGAAATAGTTTATATTATATTTATCTTAAAAGTATTTCGTTAATATTTCTTAAAATCACTTGTATTATATAACATTTTATTAAGTGTATTCCTTTAAATGTTTTTGAAATAATTTGAATTATATGTATTATATTAAGTATTTCCTAAATGTTTTTGAAATATTTTGTATTATATATTTATTTGTAAGTATTTCTTTGTATTATATATATTATAATAATAATAATTATCGCCTTTGTAATTATTTAATAAAAACAGTTCCTATATTTTAACCGTATATAATTAATTATTAAAAAAAATCTGTAAATAAAATTTTAAAAATGTATAGAATATAAACATTAATTTTTTTTTTACTAATAACCCTCCTCCTATCAAGTTTTTATATTCCTTACGAAAGGTCATAAATATGATAAAACCTACAGTAAATAATTTTTCGAAAATCTGAAATGTTTTAAATTTTACTGATTAGCTCTGAAAAAGTCTTACTTTTACTTTAGCTAAATTTTCATGAAAGATCTGATTAATTCTGAAAAAGTATTTTAGATGAGTCCAAAAACTTGTAAAAATGCAGTCTTTAAAATGATTAGTAAGTTTTACATAGATCTTTTCATACTTTTTCAGAATGTTTCAGAATTTTTTAGACTTACTCATTCTTCTGGAATTGTTTTTCAGAACACTGCAAGACTAAATTAGATTATTGGCAGAAACTATTTCCACCAGGGCAGGCAATGTTTTATTGCAGACACTAATTTTTCATATTATCTACAGATTATTCTGGTTTTGCATAGTTCTGTTATTTCTTTAGAAAAATTAAAAAATAATAAAAGACAGAATTACAACAAAAGTGCTCTTATACAGAAAACTAAGTATATGGGGAATTTATGTACAAAATTCGGAGAAATTTACAATTCGCTGATATCCATTATATCGAAAAATGTTATAAAAATTGCTTTTACACATAGGTATATAGTGTTTCCAATATGGATTGGAACAGCATAAAAACGCCAACAACGGGAATGACTGAATAAAAGTTAAGAATCTTACTCACTTAGGATACTCGGTTTCTTTTTGTATAACATGACTTTCGCATTTTCTCCATATGGCGCTATTGCTCACTTTATTTTACTACTTGTATATTATCAAGTACTACTGCGCTTAAAGTTGGTGACTGATTGCATTTCCGTAAATGTTTCTTTATAGTGCCCCAAACCATCTCGATCGGATTAAATACGCAATAATACGGTGGCTAACTGCGCGAGCGTATGACCGTATCTCTTGTAAAGATCATCAACTACATATTCGTTTTTAACATTATGCTCCTTTATACGTTTTAATAATTCTTTCTTTATCGGAACCTTTTCAGGGATGTCCATATTTTTATCCTCATAAATTTTAAAATTTTATGTAATAAATGCGAGTGCTACGAAGCATTGTTCATAACAATGATCGAATTTGGAGGAATGTTAGGTAGAAGCTGTTCAGCAGTCCAGCGAACCATTTTTCGAACAAATCCGCAGTCATGTCTTCATGATAATCAGCAGAGGATTATCGTCATGCTTTTGGCCGACAAGAGCAATGCGTTGGGTACAAAACCGTATTTCCTTCCAGCATGAAGAATTATAACGCGCTTTCCTCTCGAGCAAGGTGTATTCAAACTACAATTTTAGAGTCATCTATCTACCCAACCGTACTGAACAACATCTGTGTGCCAAACCAGGTCTCATCGAGATATACTATATGCCTATTTGATTCACGGTATTCTTTCATTTTATGTAAATATTCTCGTCGAAGTTCAACGATACGTCGCGATTCCATTATAACCATTCGATTATCTATTTTTTTGTGTTTAAAGCCTCAATCTAATAAAATACCTTGTAGCGCCAGTAAACACCAGAGTATGGGCCTTTACTTTACTTTTACCGGGCCTTTGCTGGAATTGCTGGCCCAATAAAAGCCCTACTTTGGTGTTTACTCGTCCTTGTGAGAATTGCGCAAGAGGCGGTATGTTTTACATACTATACTTACGACATGTTAATACTTGTTTTAGACTAACTTTCCTCCTCCGTAATGCTTGTCTGGACATTAGTAATAAAGTTGCAGGATTATTTTTCGATTTAACCCCAGCTTCTGATTGTGCAAATTCTAAGTTCCTTAAATCAAAGTTAAGTAATCTGGGAATCAGAGGCAACATATTAAACTGGATAATGTCATATCTAGGTAATACAAAAATACTTCTTTCCATAGACTCGGATGGAACACCCTGTATTTTTTGTCTTCACTGAATAAGTCAGACGACCATCGTCAATTTCTTTCCTCTGAATGATATGTCTAAAGTTGATAGTTTTCGAGAAAATTGAGGAAAAATCCCAGGTTCAATGAAATATCCACTTTACACTGAAAAATCGTGCTTCTTGTTCATTTTATGGTCCCAAAAGCCAATAAAACATTGTAGTAATTATGTATTTACAATTTGATAACTAGATACAAGAACATAAATATAACAAAAACAAACTTAGTAGAAACAGTAATGCAGAATTTACAATTTCATAACACTAATTACCAAATTATAAATATAACAAAACTAAATGTATAGAGAATAATAATTTTTCATGTACATGAATATGTACCTAGTATGCGAGGATACTCGGACGTCGGACTTATGCAAAGGCTGGTTGTCATGCTTCCCGTCTGTGAATGACGATTCTCTAATGTCTATAGGTTCTATAGGGACAGAATATAATTCTAGATAGTCTAGTCGCTCGACTTCCTGCATGTAAATAAAATTTGAACTATCAGAAAATGAATCCTTATAATCCTTCTAATACATATTGTATGATGACAAAACGATTTTTATTTTCCATGTTATCTGGGCGTAGGGGTTATTTATATCTAAAACCGGCACTGCAGAGCATGTTGTAATCAAACAACTATAGAATATTAGAGCTGTCCGATGTGGCTGGAGTACAGCCACGGTCTTGCGATGGCGTCACACGTGCCGATTTAGAAGTGATTTACGCTGCAGTCTTATTTAAAAGGTTAATGCGTGAGGTTGTACCTATAAATTACACATAATGTCAAACGCGCCAAAATGTAAAAAACGACCGTACGCGGACACAGTGAATAAATTTATCGGTGAATTTCCGGATTTATTCTATGACGGATGTAAAATAATTTGTAAAGTTTGTAATCAAGACTTAATGTGCTGGCACAAAACAGATTGTCGTCGTCATATCAATACCGTGCAACATCAAAATAAAAAAAATGGCATGCCTTTGACAACTCAGTTTATGTTTGATTTATTGTTAATGTTAATAGCCTGTAATATTCCGCTACACATACTGGATAAACAACCATTTCGGAAGTTTTGGAATAGATACAATCCCCAGGTGAACTTACCAAGTCGTACATCGTTACGTAGATATATTCCAGTTGTTCGTGAAGACATTGTAAATAGGATTAAATGTGGATTAAAAAATACACGGCTCTGATTATGTATTGACGAGACGACAGATTGTAAAAAAATTCTATTTTAAATATTATAGTACGTGTACTGGGCCCTCTTAAACTAACATTTCCACTTTTACTAGCTAGTAAAAGACTAACTGCGGTACTGGCGAAATAATTACGGGGTGTTGGAGACATTCGAAAAATTTGAACTTTCAACAAGTCAAGTATTGATGTTTGTGACTGATGGTGCTGCGACAATGCGCATGGTAGGCCGTTCTTTTCAAAGAGACAATTGTAGGTTTTTACATGTTACGTGTAAAGTGCATGCGTTACATCTTGTGGCAGAAACGATTCGAAAAAATGTTTTCCAGAGGTAGATGCATTAATAGCAAATACAAAAAAAGTTTTTCTCAAATCTCCTAAACGGCTTCGAGCATTTCACAGACAGTGTCCTGGTATTCCTGAACCACCAGAGCTGATTCTTACACGTTGAGAACGTGGTTGAAAGCGGCTTTTTATTATGTTGAATATTTTCAACAAATAAAAGCTGTGATACTACAGTTCAACCCTAAGGGCGAAAACACAACACAGCGATGCGACGTCGCATCGCAGAAATCAACGACGTCGTAGAAATTTGCGATGCGACGTCGCTTAGTACAAATCCTGGGCGAAACCACAACACTGCGGTGCGACGACGCATCGCAAATTTCCACTACGTCGTTGATTTCTGCGATGCGACATCGCACCGCAGTGTTGTGTTTTTACTTATGAGATCGGGAATGACACAAGCAACGCACGCGCAAATCACGGAAGTCTGGTGGTCTTTTATACGCGATTTAGTCTGCTGTGCCAACAGGTTGCGTGTGTACAAGATTTGGTACATTATTTGGTTTTTATATTTAATTATAACACGCCATACATACAAACGTGTCGCTTCTGGTATAGGTCTTCTGAACGTTCATCGCATCGCACTGCGGTGCGACTTCGTTTGCGACGCGTCGTCGCACCGCAGTGTTGTGGCCTGCAACAGCCGTAGGACACGTATTGTGCGGTCCACATCTCACTAGAAGCGTCTTCTCTGCGATGCCGTGGCGATGAAGTTTTAACGTTGCGTCATCGCATCGCATCGCCGCTGCGACGTCGTTTTTGCGATGCGACGTCGCACCGCTGTGTTGTGTTTTCGCCCTAACGAGGCTGCAGCTATTAGGGAAAACCAGACAAGCTTTCAAGACGTTTCCCTTGGAAACAGATTTAAAAACTATTAATAACAATTATAGAGGACTACACGACGCAATAGAAAAATTGCAAAATTGTTCGTTGTCGTTAGTGGAATCGCTGCAAATAGTGGACGACGTAAATACACAGCTACAGGCTATAAATGACGCAAAAATAATCGCGTTAGTGAAAAATTCGAGAGTGTATTACAGAAAGATCCTGATTTAACAAATTAAGACAAATTTGTGATGGTGCATCTACAACCTTCGTTAAGTGAGTTCACAGATTGTTTTACTTATGCCTGTATTACATCCTAGATGTCGAATGGTCATTTTCAAAATGCAAAACATATTTTTTCACTGAAAGCGAACATCGTTGATGCTATTATACTATAGATCTTCCCCACTTTGTGATGACGACAACCAAACTACGTCATAAATCTGCTTAAAAGGGTGTTTTATACAAATTTTTATAAAATGTAACATTATTGTTAAAATTTATTTCCATTTACTGTACTTATTCAAGTATTATGATATGATGTAAACATGCGAGTCATATGACGGCTCTGTCGGCCAGGTGACCTCGGACACTCTAAGAATATATTAGTGCCTCAAGTAAGAATTAGCATTACCGCGAACTTCACAGCTTTAGAAGCTGTATTCTTAGTAAATTAAGACAGATTGATACAGAAGTACACAATCTTATTTTCATGGAAATGAATTAAATTTCAATCTACTTTTAAAAAAAATATTTCACTTGTACAACTTTTAGTTATTCACAACGTATTTTTTCATTACAGTTAAAATCCAAAGTGTTTTATTTACTACCTATACCTATACTTAATATTGTCTTTTGTCCATGCGAAATAAGCATTTGCAAGATCATTCAGCAATCCTTTTTGCAACTGCAACAAAATAATAAATGTGTTAGTAGGCAACCCATTAAATTGTATACTAGCTTTACATGGCAGCCACCACTGCTTCTTGTCTACTCGCCTCTGTCCTGCCCTATTAGCAGCTTGACAAGTGCCTGTTTACATACAAGCTGGTACGTGTTACCGCCAGTGAAGGGGGCGAGCGGCAGCGGTAATGATGGAGCAGTGGCAGCGCGAGCGACGTGTTTACATACTCGCTGCCCCTTCCCTGCCCCAATTCCCTGCTCACTTGAGCTGCATGTAAACCCGCCTTTAGAATATGTCAGTTGCGGCTGGTGGATTTAGGTTAAGCCATATCTCAGTATTGGAGCATGGAACCCAGTATTAATATTTTAAGGCAAGACTACCAGTACTGAATAAAGAAGTTTTGCAGAAAAAAAAATTGAAACACAAAGTTACAAAAAACTTCTAGATCATTAGTAAAATATTTGCAAACTATCTTTTTTTTTCGTAATCAGAAGGAAAATTTATCACCCCGTTTTTTTGTTTTCGAAAATTTTGATTTTTTATAAAGTTATGGCATTTGAAAGTTACACAATGAAGAACTTAAATTTCAAAATGTCATTCCATAGTAGATATATGATAATTTACGTAAAGCTTATAGGATTAATAATGTACATATTTGGTTTATTTTTAAAATTAAAGACTAATTAAGAATTAATTTTGCACACGTTTATATTAAAATATATATTGTTTGATGTCATGTTTTCGTTTTTTGTTCTACTTGCAAACGTGATCAAAGAAAAGAAAGAGTAAAAAAAATTGTATCTACAAAAGAATAATAATTAACGTCGCGTCGTAGATGATAATAACTGTGCGAATGAAACATAATTTCTTAATTTTCAAAAGTAGATTAGAACTTTTCTAGGTTAGTGTCCTTCAAATCAATAATAGTGCTTGCTAGTTACGAAAACGTCATGCTTAGAATTTCAGTTTACGATGATAACACCATCCAAACTCCTCCCGGGACACTCCATGCCATGCAAATTATCAATTATTATTATATATCACTTTGTTAAGGCACATTTACAACCAATTCGCTACAGGCACAATTTACTAACCGATTGTGAATTGTGCCGAGATAAAATTTAGGTCATTTATAATGAGTTAGAAGCTGCCATCTGTTGAGATTTTTTAATATTACGTGTGTGCAAATTCAGTTTGATTAATTAATTACAATTATTTAACATAACTTCTAAAAACATCATATTTTCTAATACTAAAAGATCTAATCTTCCAATTTCAAATCACAAACCGACTTTAAATATTAACAATAAATATGTGTCGTAGTACTCATGCGCAATTTGAAATTCGTGCCGCAATTGAATTGAATATTTGCGATTTGCAAGCATCCAATTCAAACCTGAAGTGCAGTTCAAGGTCGTGCCGACTTAAAATTTTATTGTAAACAAATACATTCAACCAGATATGTTTAAAACCCAATTTACAATCCACCAGCAGATTGTACCCGTACCGAATTGGTTGTAAATGTACTCTTACTTGTTGTTTCACAGAGCTCACACTATATAAGACCAAAAAAATTGTTGCATATGGGTCTCGTATTTGGTATTGCTGTTTTTAGTAAAACAAAATAGAGTCATTACATTATTACTCTATTAGTTTTTGCGTTAGCGTCAGTATTGTCTATACTTATTTAGGAAACGCCCCGTATATTTAGCAGTGGCATTTTTTACATCTGCTGTACTGTAAAAGACAGAGATTGTTCTATTATCTATTAGTCAATCAAAGTTCCTTGATTTATCATTTTTAGTTTTGTACCTTATACGTATATAGGCAACATAATATACTCTTATTCAGAAATGAGGGCTGCCTGTACAAATCATGATCGAATTTAATGTTGCATTTATAGGTTAATACCAAAACCGTAATATTATGACCATTTCTACCAATTTATTATTGTTGGCATTGTCCTAAATTACTCCGAAAATAAATTCACATTTTAGTACAACTTTTGAAAAAACTAATGACAAATATTTATTGTCAAGAAAACCTGTAACGGATACCTAATCCTATCGAAATCGGTATGAGTTTTGCTTTAGTTTCCATGAATATTCTCTCGTTAAACATTAAATTACAAATTTTCGTTTTAATTGAGTTTCACTTTGCACCACATATCCTACCAAGCTAATTCGCACGCAGGGACCTGCTCTACTTTATGATATGCAGGTTGCGGAGATTCTACTATATTTAGTTGAATTGGTCGATTTTATCTACATACATTCTGGTCACAAGTATAAGTGCGTATGTTCTATATGCTAACCATTAAATCAGTACTATCAATTATATAGAAGAGCAAGTCGCGTATTGTGACATGCTCTCTATTTACCAATACTAGTTATATGTTTCTCTTCCTATATGAACTCATTGGTATTATACTAATGTAAGGGATAACATCATCAACCCACATAGCACAAAACATGCTATATGCGTAAACGATTGTGGCATACTTATTCATCTTCAAATATACTTTGCACATACTGTGCTCGTTCCTATTTATTTAATATTCTTATGACGTATGAATAAAATATACCATGTATGTACAATGACTCGTGTATACATTTTATTTAAAAATTGACAATGTATGTTCATTTTAGGTAAGAGAGCACATGCACATATTTCAACTTCCTGACAGAGTACATTCAATATTTGTTATATATTTTAGTGCTGTGGGAATATTCGTGAAAATTCTTGTGGATTAAATCCTATAGGCAATTTTACTTATTTCAAATAAATTTGTAGTTTACTCTCAACATTTTATTTCCGTTTATAAAACGGCAGGTTTGTTTGTTTGAATTAAAATAATTAGGTGCATTTCGTTCATGGATTTACCAGAATTAAATAGTTTTTATTGCGTTTCTTTTGTTTGTACCGAGTTCCGGATTTACTTTAGAGTGTGGCAAGTAAACGTCTGACTAGACCACACATAGCGGCTTTTTTCTATTCATTACATGGTGTTACATTATTCACTGAACGACTTTTTAACTAGTCGGACCATTCTTGATTTATGCTGAGATACCTCTGTATGCATATTTGACAGTTAGTTAACCAATTAAAGTCAAAACTATTATTTAGATATCTAACTTCATATGAGGAAAAGTCAGGACATAACATATTTTAACTGTAACTAGTAACTGAATAAGACTTGCAGGAAACAACTACTCGGCGGACAAAGCCCCCGACCTGCATTGAATTAAAGCTGCAAGTCTTGCTTAGTAGCTTAAATTATTTGTCAATCCCTCACTAGACATAGGCCGGTTTCTAACTTGTTATGTTCTCGTCAGTATGCCATAAGGTAATAAAAAAAGACAAATAATAATAGCAAACCAGGCTTGGCTAAAATGGACTAAGCAAGGCAGGCGTAGTGAGTGATAAGTGTATCTCTCTGGTGGTCAGTGCTACTACCCGTCAGACATCATTAATGTCTTAGTGCCTGATAGTGACCTGCAAAGCAGTTGCAAGAGCTGTGACCTCTAACCCTGGTGGGCTAAACCATATACTGAATAAGACTTACAGGAAATAACCACTCAGACAAAAGCTCCGACCTGCATTGAATTAAACCTGCAAGTCTGGGCTTTTGTCCACTGAGTAGTTGTTTCCTGAAAATATTATTCAATATATAGATTAGCCCATCAGGGTTAGAGGTCACAGCTCTTGGTACCTGCTTTGCAGGTCGCTATGTCACTAAGACATTAGTGTCTGACGGGTGGTGGTACTGACCACCAGAGAGATACTCACTGTCAGTATGTCTAGTAAAGCATTGAATAAACAGATTTACTGCTAGATTTGCTTAGGCGAAATCAAGCGCGGCAGGTGTCCTGTAAAATATCGTAGGTAAAGATAAAGCGACCGGACTGTACCAGCGTCAGAAGATTACGATTCGTATTCGATAGGAAGTGTTTATAAAATACCTGAAACTGCTAGAAATTGACGCGATGAAAGAGAAAAATATCGGCAGGTCAATTTATCATTCACATCATTGTAATAACCAACTTGCCAAAAGCAACTCTTCGCAACATTAAGCATGCTTAAAACTCAAAATAAAAAAAATAAAAATAAGGTATCCTTTTTCTTCATATATTTCCAAATTAAACAGTCATAGGAAAGTAAAATTTACTACAATAAAGCAAGAAATTAATAAAACATTTCTAGTGTAAATTTATTGCAAGACAATCGATAAAAAACATGATAGTAAAACAAATCTAATTTAATATGGTTTATTTTGATGCAGATCTGTAGTAGAAACATTATAAATGCAAAGATATACACTAATCCTAATGGCATACATTAGCCAATGAAACACAACAGATCACAAATTCTATTGGAACATTTTCGATACGAACCAACATCTAAAGTTGGAATGATAAGGAATTTAGCAATTTAATCAATAAAACATTTACGAGAAAAGGTAATTGAAAGGTGTATCGATTAACTTATGGTATATATGTCAAATTATATTAAAAATTTACACTTGACCACAATCTGCTACAACAATTTTCTTTGATGTTTTGCCTGACTGAGATCCAAGGGCTTCGATTTTCTTAACTACATCCATGCCTTCAACAACAGATCCGAATACTACATGCCTGTTGTCCAACCATGATGTTTTTACAGTGGTAATGAAGAATTGTGATCCATTGGTGTCTGGACCTGCATTGGCCATGGACATTATTCCTGGTCCAGTATGCTTTAAGGTGAAGTTTTCATCTCCAAATTTGCTCCCGTAGATGGATTTTCCACCAGTGCCATTATGGTTGGTGAAATCACCTCCTTGGCACATAAAGTTGGGGATGACACGATGGAAGGTAGATCCTTTATAACCAAACCCTTTCTCTCCTGTACATAATGCTCGGAAATTTTCAGCGGTTTTAGGTACTACATCACTGCGAAGCTGCAAATAAAAAAAATTGTTTACTATATAATTAAAATGCATAACAATAATAACTCATGTAAAAAGTCAGTATAGTTCAATTACTTTCTTATTCAATTTATGACTACTTCACGAGATTATGTATTAAAAATTTTAGGCTTATCTATCACTTGGTGTATACATCAAACATCTGGATAAATCATATCATCTCTTTAATTAAAATATGTGCTATAAACGGAAGAAAATCTAGTGGTTCTTTCTTTAAGAGCCGGCGTCTTCATCTCTGGTAAATTACTGTTAACTAACTAAAGATTAGAATGTGAATATAAATAAAACGTTGAGAAAACCACTTCTTAATCATTTTGTTAGTTATCATCAATAACTTACCCAGAGGTGAGAAGACCGTTCCTTAATGTAATAAAATATAATGTATTCTGAGATACTAAAAGCTGGATGGTCTGAACCGAGGTCTGGACAGTAAGCCACTATTACTTCTATAGGTAATGATGACCATACTCCTGTCCTTGCAACTCAAAATATATCAAAACGTTCGTGGCCTCAACACTAAAACTACATACTTATACAAGGCCTCAGTTGTATTTGATTACCATATTGTGGCATATAGTGAGACGTGGGGCTGAGTCAAATATTGACTCAGAATTATTTTACAATAAATATAACATTTTTCGAGCTGATAGGAAATTTGCTGAGCTAAATTTAAGTAGAGGTGGCGGCGTACTGCTTGCAGTTGATAAATCATTCTCAGTTACTGTTTTTATTAACTTGGTCTTAAGCAATCTCAATTGTTCAGTATCGAAATCATATGATCATGAATTAAGTGAGGACTTACACCACTCGGCGCTGCTTATTACATGTGAAGTGACTACAGATATTACTTCTTTTGCACACAGTAATACAACACCCAGCTCCAATTTCAAAAAAGCCGATTATTCGTCCCTGTATGGTAGCTTGGGCAGCACCGACTGGAACAGCTTACTAAATATTACGTCAATATCCAAGCATTACAATAATTATGATATTATTCTTGAAAGAATGACTTTATCTGTCTCAAAAACTTATCCAAGAACGAATAAATATCCTCCATGGTTTTAAGGCCATGTCATTCAAAACTTTAACCGTAAAAATAAAATCTGGAATAAATATAAAAAAACCTAAAAATGAAACGCTTTATGAAAATTATAAGGAAATCAGATCAAAAATTAAAACTGATACGGATGAGTCATATAAAAAATATTCACTAGAAATTGAGAACCTGAAAAAAATATACAAAAATGTTTTGGGACGTATATTAATGATAAATCTAAAACAAGCTCTAAACCCAAAATTATGACGTATGAAAATGTCACATATGATTTCCAAGGTATTGTAGACAAATTTACAGAATGCTTCAAATCAGCGTTTACGACATCAAATTCAATTAACCTGTCTCATGGTTAATTGAAAATGAATATGAATAATGTATGTATTCCGACCATAACAGAGGATGCAATAATAAGAGGAGGTAAGAAAATTAAAGCAAAATTTACAGCTGGTGCAGATGGCTTTGGTTAGCAATAACTTTCCCAGTTTGCTGAAAATGTCTAAAATCTGTCCCGTTTATAAAAGGAATAGCAAAGGAGATATAAACAATTACCGTCCTATTACAAATAACAATTTTTCAAAGTTATTTGAATGAGTTCTATGACTATACATTTCCTAATATTTCAAAAAAAAAATTTATCCTAATCAACATGGGTTTATGCCAGGTTTACAACTACAAATCTACTATGCTTCACTCAGTGTCTTTGTAAAGCACTGGATAAGGGCGGTCAAGTAGACGTCATTTACACTGATTTTTCCAAAGCTTTCGACAGGCTTGATCATGGTATCTTATTAAATAAATTAAGAAATATGGAGTTATCTCACGAATTTTTCTTTTTTTTTTTAACTCATATCTGCATAATAGATCACAGTATGTCTATTACCATGGTCTACCAAGTCTGCCTAATTTACAGCAGATTCAGGAGTTCCCCAGGGGTCAGTACCTGGTCCTCTCCTATTCAACTTTTTTATAAACGATATATTCAAAGATCTACATTGCCAGTACAAGCTATATGCTGATGATTTAAAAATTTATAACACAATAAATTGCGTGGGTAACATAGGACTCCTTATGCTGGACCTGCAAAATATTCACAACTGGTGTTGTAAAAATAAATTACCTGTAAATGCTGGAAAGTGTAATATTGTAACTTACTCGCGTATACAAAGTGTGCTCAATAATGTATACAAAATAAATAATTGCGCTATATAAAGGGTTGATATTTTCAAGGGTGTGATATTTGACGCGAAAATGACGTTTGTGCCTCACATAAATAGCATTGTAGTTTCGGCATCTAAATCTTTAGGATTTATAATGCGCAACTCTAAAGGTTTTAAAAATGCTCATACACTAACACTGTTATTCAATTCGTTCGTTAGAAGCAAATTGGAATATGCTGATGTAATTTGGAACTCGCACTGTGTGACTCATACTAGAAAATATCCAATGGAAGTTTTTAAAATATCTGTTATATTGAAGATAATACTTATCCACCTATTGGTATTAATAATAACGTACTACTGAAAAGATTTTCACACTGTTCGATACAAACGCGACGGGAGATGCGGGGAATATACTCCTATATAAAACATTAAACAACACTAGACTGTCCAGATTTACTAGGTTTAATCCAACTGCATGTTCCGCCTAAATCAACTTGACTCACGGAAGTTTCACGTAATAATCTATTAAAATATTCTATTAATGTAATATGCAATAATTATAACAAAATACAAGACAAAATAGATATGATTTTTAGCTAAGGGGTTTCGTATCCACAATCTTTTAATGTAGTTTTATTAGTCGGTGTGGATAAAATTAGTAAAGAAAACATCAAATTCTCATTTAGTCGACGTTTCGACAAAATTTATTGTCTTCCTCAATAGTCCTGAGGAAGACAATAAATTTGTCGAAACGTCGATTAAATGAGAATTTGAGGTTTTCTTTACTAATTTTATCCAAACCAACTAATAAAACTACATTAAAAATAGATATGGTCCATTGTAAAATCAATGATACAAAATCAAAATAATTAAGTAATTTATGTGTCATATTCATATCCTATATATTTTTTGCGTTAAACAGACGCTAACTTTCGTTCAAGCAACTTAAAGTCACGCTGCAAGTTGGTATAGGTTCCGAGTTCTTCAATAGCTGCATGCAAACATCGGTGTGAAGACAGCTGCCAAAGTTGACAGCCCGTTTTTTCCGAATACCGCCGAGCGCAATTTAAAACCATAGAAGAAAAACATGCGAGACGAAACTATAAAAGCCATTTGTGCAACTAGAGCGGAAACGATACTTTCGGTTCGAATTACACGCCATATTTTTTCTACGACCGTTTCAAAAATGGTCAAAAGTAGATGAAAATACTCATTTCCCTAATCTCTGTGTGAACTTTTGCTATGGTTTTGAGCAATTCCATTCTCTGGTTGACCTTGTTAGACCGTTTCTAAGATGTTTTTGTGCCACATCAGAAAAACTCTCTTTCCGCTCGGCAAGTAGCAATGACTTCTGCGCGCTCAGCGCCAAACACCAACTTCCTGTTCTCAACGACGGAAAAACGTACCTTTCGATGGTTGTCGAAAATCGACTTTATGCATGATACCTCTACAGGGTGATCTTTTTTGACGGGTCATTAGTAGTACCTTGAGAAAGAAAAACATATTGATCTGAAAATTTGGCTGTGGGCATAAACGGCCAGGATCTGTTTAATGAAAATATTTTTAAAATGGTGGCATTTCCGAGTATACCGGAAGTTGACCCCAAACTTCGTTATTTTAAATGGAATGACCCTATTTTAATTTTCTTTTTTTTGGATTCTACGTAAGATTCTGAGGTTCTTTTATTAAAGGTTCCCTATGCTTAAAATTAATATCTTATTAACGGTTAACAGTAAGACGTTGAAATTTGTATGCAGGAGTATTGAGGTAACCTATGGTGTAAAAAAAAATCAAATATTCCTACAACAAAGATTCTAGATGACGTCATCTGTCAAGTACACAAAAATGGCAAAAAAGTAATTTTTTTAAATACACCAGTCAGTCGACGAAGAAAAAAAATGCTTTTCTAACCATGTATGGTATCCCTATAACCAATATGTATAGTTTTTTAGAAATTTGAGTTTTTTTTATATTATCGATGAAAACTAAATGGAACTCTAGTATTTTTAAATTCACAAATAATAGCAATTTTCAAAAGAACCTACGATTTAAATATCCTGATCCCATTCCATCAGCGGCAATTGCCATATATCTGTCAGTCTATGCTTAGAAATGAATGAAAAATTAAACTCAGGCATTTAAAAATTTTGCAACCAATGTTGTTGGATTTTCTTACTGAAAAGGAAAAATTAATGGTGTTTTTAAATTAATTATAAAAAAATTAAATAATTATATTTGAACTCATATATTTATATGCAAGTTTATTTAAGAGATATAAGGAATATAAAAAACGCATTTAAATCACCGACAAATCAACAAATATGGCACGAGGCGGCATCTTTGCCGGGTGATTTTATGGCGTTTTTTATATTCCTTATATCTCTAAAATGAACCATATATAAAACATCGGTTATTCTATGATTACGGTAAGGACCCAGGAATCTGTCACCATATGGAATTGAAGGACAAAAAAATCAAAAATTAAGGTAGAAAATTTTAAAATGAATAAGTAAAATTATCAAAAAACACTGGTCAAGTTATTGCATAAAGTAAATGAACAATAAAATGCAAACATATTTAATAATTATCTTCGAGGGATGGCCGCCCTATCCTAGAGATTTTTTCGAAAATCCTAGAATCCGTGATTCAATACAAAATGTGAATCAGTGGATGCAGAAACCACACATGTCCATTTTTAACTAAAACTGGGTTATTTCAGAAAATGAGTCTACATAAGTAATTACTAAGCCTGGCCAAGCGATGGTAGATTCAGGGTCGGGCGCAATACCAATTCCATCGCGCGCTTGTTTACGATGACGATGACACGACACACTTCAGTTGTTATCTGTCGGTCGATGCATAGAGTACTAATAAATAATAAATAATGTTGAGCGTAAAGAGTAGAAAACGACCGTACGCTGATAAAGTGAATAAATTTATCGGTGAATTTCCGGATTTATTCTACAACGGATGGAAAATAATTTGTAAAGTTTGTGATCAAGACTTAATGTGCTGGAATAAATACGGCTGCAAAATTCATGTCAACAGTAACCGGCAAAAAATATAAAAAATGGCGTGTCTTCTTTGGAACCTCAGTTTATGTTTGATTTATTGTTAATGCTGATAGCATGTGATGTTCCCCTGCGCATATTGTATAAACCAGCATTTCGGGAGTTCTGGAATAAATACAATCCCCAGGTGAATTTACCAAGTCGTTCATCGTTACGTAGATATGTTTATATGTACCAAGTGTTCGTGAAGACATTGTAAATAGGATTAAATGTGCATTAAAAAATACACGGCTGTGGTTATGTGTTGACGACAGATTGTAAAAAAAAAATCTATTTTAAATGTTATAGTACGTGTACTCGACCCTGTTAAACCAACATTTCCGCTTTTACTAGCTAGCAAAAGACTAACTGCGTGTACTGGCAAAACAATTACGCGGGTGGTGTTGGAAACTTTCGAAAAATTTGAACTGTCAACAAGTCAAGTGTTGATGTTTGTGACCGACGGTGCTACGGCAATGCGTTTGGTGGGCCGTTTTCTTCAAAGAGACGATTGTAGGTTTTTACATGTTACGTGTAGAGTGCATGCGTTCCATCTTGTAGCAGAAACGATTCGAAAATGTTTTCCAGAAGTAGATGCATTAATAGCAAATACAAAAAAAGTATTACTCAAATCTCCTAAACGGCTTCGAGCCTTTCACACACTGTGTCCTGGTATTCCAGAACCACCAGAGCCGATTCTTACACGTTGGGGAACGTGGTTGAAGGCAGCTTTTTATTATGCTGAATATTTTAAACAAATAAAATCTGTGATACTACAGTTCAACCCTAACGAGGCAGCAGCTATTAAGGAAAGCCAGACAAGCTTTCAAGATGTTTCCCTTGAAACAGATTTATAACAATTATAGAGGACTACACAACGTAATAGAAAAATTGCAAAATACTTCGTTGTCGTTAGTGGAATCGCTGCAAATAGTGGACGACGTAAATACACAGCTACAGACTATAAATGACGCAAAAAAAAGCCCATTATTGAAAAATTCGAGAGTGTATTATGGAAAGATCCTGATTTTACCAAATTAAGACAAATTTGTGACGGTGCATCTACAGCTGCGTTAAGTGAAGTAAAATTACATTCCATAAGAACGTAATTTTGATTTTAAAATGATCTGTCCACATGGCAATAAAGTTGTAAAAATGTAGGAAATGCTGTCGTTTTTGCATAAATTTATATTTACAAGACTTATGGGCAAAAATTGGGTTAGGAGTATGGTGGGTTGCCTTGCGACTCCGGAGCGCCGTTAAAGAATTTACGGTAAAATAAGTAAAAACAAGATAAAATAAACTTCAAATGTGACCAAAGGTTTACAAAAAAAAACTGCATATCAGAGGAACTGCTTCCAGAAGTATACCACGAAATACTTAGTCAAAAAAGGGGTGTTGAGGTTTTACAGCTTATAAGGGTGCTTTTAAACACACATTCCAACTGAAACAACCAGGAAAAAAATATCACAGTGTTACCTTCTAAAGAAGCCTATCCATTAGGACACTTCCATAAAATTAAAAAAAAAAAATGGATGATACAAGAAAATGTACGGTATTTGTAGAAGAATATAAAAAATTTATATTTCAATATTTCTTTGGCCAACTGCCACTAATTAGATGTTAAGATTTTTTTTTTTGCAACGTTCTGAAATACAAATTTGCTTTAATAAAATTAACTTTACTGATTTTGACCTAGGCTATGTAGAAAATTCTCATGTCCATTTCTTAAAAAAAATCGCAGGTAATAAAATTTGTACTTTTAAACTAAAACTAATATCTTATTCTGCTAGATATTCCTTTAATTTCTCATTTTAAACTGTTAAAATGGAGCGAAACTAATTTTTGAATAGTAAAAAGTTTTTTTCATTTCCTCGAAAATTGCTTTTTTGGATGTGACGTTTCTGCATACACCATACGGTACATACGTTTTTCTTCAGGTACCAATACCTCGGTTACAATAATGGTGTATGTTTTTCAACAGACTGACATTTTTAAATTGTGCAAATAATGTGACCAAGAATCGATAAATGGCTGCGCTTTTCAATTAAATTTTTTTATTATTAAAAGGATATTGATTGACCAAATACACTTCCCTTATTCACCAATTATTTAACAACAAAAAAAAAACACATGGGAAAAAGAAGGTCAACTTTAGTCACGCATCTACAATTATTCGTAAAATACAAACATCCATTCACAATGGCGTTTACTTAAGAATTGATATTAAACATTTATTGCATGTTAATTATTACACTGATTTAAATAACGGTCATTTGTTTCGCTATTATTTGCCAATAAAAGTAAAATAGTAATTTTAAAATTTGTTTACATATCGACGATTTTAAATAACGTCAATTTACTCCCCAATTAACTTTGTAGGTTACAAAGGAACAGGTTTATCATTTTTATCTTTGCTTCGATGATTCATTAATAATCGTAATATGTATTTATGCTATGTACTCATAGTACCATTAAATAAGTTTCTAATTAAAATTTAATTATCAAATTACTACAAATACAATGGTTTCTATTGACCAGCTAATTGAACGGACGACTATCCAGTACAAGATGTTCATTACATAGAGAAGCTCAAGAACTAAATGAAAATGATACATTTAAAATAAAAAAATAATTGATTGAAGATGAAGTTACTTTGTGAAAATCCATTTTGATTGCAAAAATTATAAACACTTTTTATTACTTGTCTAATTTTCACTATATTTGTTATTTTTATAACTAGTTTCATCCTATTCGGAAATTTTCAAGTAGACTTGAAAATGTCCCAATAGGATGAAATTAGTAAAAATAACAAATATAGTGAAAACAAGTAATAAAGTGTTTATAATTTTAGAACAAAAAAAACATTAAAAATACTTAATACAGAAAATGTCAATGACTGAATTAGTCAAGTCTCAATGCATTTATTCCTGAAATTACAAATGCCGATGAGGCCTGTAATTATTGACCAATTGTTACTCTTCCGACTGAAAAAAAAAACTGTTGCTGTATAATAAACCAACTTATTCAACTTAGTAAATGCTTAGTTAGGTTCGCGAGATTGATTACAAGACTGCGCCTTGGCCTTCTCTTGAAAATCAAGACAAGACAATGACTTAGTATACGATATCAAGACCAACGCTTTATTTTCCAAGACCAAGAGTATCAAGAATCTCGTCTTAATCTTTGTAGGTTAGATCTGATATAAATTAAAATAAAAATGTTTGTCGCTTAGTAAAAATGTCACTATATTAAATTCGAAAAAAATAACATAATAATATAGTCTCCTTTCAAAATGGGTGGATAAATAGTTCGAGATATATGACGTCATTTAAAAAAATATATTATAGGGCCATTTTTTCTTAATCAAATAATAATCCTTTTGTTCCGGCATTGGTTAAATTATGTCCTGGTGAAGTTGGAGCTATAAACAGAAGGATTTGATTCCAACAAGGCAAGGTATATCCCCATTATGCATTTCAAGTTCGACGTTATTTAAATAAAACATTTTAAAACAATTGGATTGGACGTCGTGGTCAAATCGAATGGCCACTGGTTCTCCTGATCTACACCATTCGATTTATTTTTATGGGGTAAAAAGCATAGTATATGCGAAATATGGAAATTATGGAAGAGATCCCAAGAAACCACATATTAAATAGTGTGATCCGCGTTCTGACGTGCGGCCCACTGTTAAGCTATGAATGGTTGCAATTCGAGCATTTGCTTTAATATTATTAAAAAATTAACAAATTTGTTCTTTAAAAATGTATCTATAATTAATAGGGAAAAGACAGAATTAGTTTACAAACTCGTGGATAGTACAAACAGAACAGAACAACTACGCCACGTAGGCCATTGTTTTGCCTGAAAGAAAAAAACGCAGTACTTTGACCGGCACGTGCCAGTTCAACGTTTTACGGCAAATAAGGAAATGTAAACAAATCCTCTAGGCCTCTTTCCCGTATATAATAGTGATACATATAGGGTAAGGTGCGACAAATCCTTAATGACTTGGGCACTAACGAAGAACCGGTAACAATACTAAAATAATTTGATAAGTTTATATCTATTATCCTGAATACATGAGAAATCGCAGAATCTTTAAAAATAATTTAACCTGTATCCTCTGATTATTATTTGACAATTTTGGGGCATCGTAAACCAATGAAATAAATTACGAATGAAAAAATTGAATAGCACAGTTCTTATCTTTGGCGAAGAAACATGTCTCAATGCAAAACATACTGCATTAGTCAGAGAAAGGAAACAATTTAACTCATACAATGAGTATACAATCAGTCCTGTCTATGGCTGAAAACTATATATAATCTTTTTTCAGAAGTATCTGTTGGATCCGTAATATGTTATAACATCAGTAAAAATAATCAATATAAATGATAGTTAAAAAAAAAAACTGTAAAAGCACGCTTCATAACACCATTCAAACAAAAAAACCAGTTGAAAAATAGATGTAGTCATTAAAAAACACTAAAACAAATCGCTTTTTGCACGTTTTGTTGACAAAATAGTGAAAAATAATTATTAATATAAATTGTAAACAATAATGATATGATAAATCAGTAGTAAATTGTGAAAACAACTGTCAAGTGGGTTGCCTCGATATGACGAAAAATATGGCACAATGCGCCCAAAACAGGATTGCGAAAAAATATATCGAGAATTTTTCAATTTAAATTGGTATGCATTTGTAGGTAAATATAAATTTGTGTATTATAAATGATACAATACACATTAGAAGTTTTATTTGCACTGTGGATGAGGTCACTTTTGATCTAGATCAATTAGATCAATTATTTACATGTTTTATTTACAACTGATTTGAAATCAAAAGTGACCAAGTCAGTTCCTCCTTGCATGCTTCCACCTCCGATGAAAGAATCACAATATGTGATCTTTAGATTAGTAATGTAGTGGGGTAAGAAAAGTGGCAAACGGTTGACCGTATAATCAGGTTTTGCATGTCGCAACAATAAATTTGCATGTTTCATCTAAAAATGAGACGCATTACTGCAAAGGCAACAAATCCATAATTGACCCGTTTTGCGTTAGGTGTGGATTCGAGTGCTCTTGGCTGACTACAACATGCAATCAAAAATGTTTTGACAAGTCAATAAATCACAATTTTATAACGCTCTGAAATTCATATTTTTCTTCTAAGCCCAACAAATCCTCAACAGCAAACTATTACATTTATATGGGGCAAAATCCAACAAATCCCTTCGACTTATAACAAATATTTTCAAAATATAACAAATCCAATATAAGGTATTTAGAAGTTTATAAAATTAATTTATCTCAAGACTGATGGTGACATCTATGTTTTGGCAGCTTAACTATGTTAAGAAAACAGTTGAATAGTTCTAAATTCGTACACGAAACTGTAATGTGATTTTCAGAGATAGCGACAGGGCCACAGGTTTTGGTGTTTACTATTACTAACAGCTGATGAAGTACATGAACATTTTAGTGAAGAGGAAGACGAGGAAGAAATGTGCGATTGTTTAGTGTAGGAGGATCCCGCTATTCACATATAATTTCATTTAATTTTTTTTTTATTGTGTTCAAATGTAGTTTGAGTTTTTGCAATAAACGAAACTTAACAAATCCCATGTATGATCAATCAAAGGCGAACAAATCCACAATTTTGTATCAAAACTTGACAAATCCATACAACATGATTTTTTCCTAAACTACTGGGTCAAAAATTTTGATAATGGGTGAGTTAAATTGATTATTTTTATTTGTATAATTATCGGTGTGTCAGTAAAATTAAATTTTGTGTTGCTGTGTCCAATAAATTATACTGTCTCTTGTAAACCTGATGTAAAAGGACTTGTTGATTTTTGCAATAATGGTCCTCAAATATCGTTTTTGCAACTATTATATTTCATAACATAGAAATAATCGAGGTCTTAGGAAAGGAATATGTCAAGTTGGTTTCTGGATCACCTGTTTCCATTTTTTTTAGATTTTTTTATAAGAACCTACGTAAAACCGATAAAACAGAACATAAAATAAACGTGTGCCTCCCAAATACGCATGCCCGCCCAACATCCGAGGCGGCTGCACATTTTATTTGTGACTCATGCTAGTCATTTCTAACCAGATCAAATGTGATCAAGTGAACTGACATCGGAGCAAATAAAATACTACAATTACCTCGCCTATCATTTAAATTGTATGCTGAAGTGTACATTGATTTTATTAATAATGTAGGTACAGGTTCGTCTACTTTAAATGACCGAAGGACGCTGATATCCATGTGTTACTTGTGGCGATGGAAAACTAAGTTTATTATTGAAACAGCACAGCTCACTGTTACTAATATGATATAATATCACTTTAATACTCTTTGAGCCAGCATGTTTCAATAACAAGCTTGCTCCGTCAACGAAAGTAGATATAGATATCAGCGCTCTCGGGTCATTTAAAACAGGTGAACCTAGACGTAGGTACATACACACCACCATACAATTTAGTCTAGAATGGAAATCATAAAACGAAATTAATTTTCTTGACACATTTCAGACGATCAATCACAATTCACATTCGTGTAAGATCGTGTGTTTAAGACGCATGCGCGAGCGAAAACAAGAAGTGACATTGACAACGGTTTGACGTTGGTTAAAACGATCTGAATATCGTTTCTACAGACTTGCGACTTTTACGGGTATTTTTATTTATAATTTGAAAATAACAGTAACAATTAAAAAAATTTAAAAAAGACGAAGATCTGTGGACGCAGAAGCAAGCAATCAATATAGATTGTTAATAGATAACCTAAAACCTAATATTGTCAGTTGTCACTAACGTCATTTGCCAGAACACTCCCAGAAAGCTTTAGTTATTATCTGGTACCGCAATTTTTACAATCACACTATGCCACTCCGTGGCGGTATTTTAATTAATTGTACCAATTACAACATAAACTACTCTGTATAAAATCGCTACGATTTTGGAGAATTCTAGGGCTTTTAGTACTGCCAACATATATTTTATTGTTGGTATCTTTAGGCATTCTAACCTTACTTGTAACTGGTGTTCTGCTTCTGCTCATATTGTAAAATAATTACATTTATTTGGTTTATCCGAGATAGAAATTAAAAGTTATATATTTGTGAATTCGGTGATTTTTACAGCAACTTTACGTATTAAATTAGTAACACCGGTTAGTAACTAGAGAATGGGGTATTTTCCCATTTTTTTTATTTGCAAATCGAAAACTAGAGATAAAAATAAGACACGCGTCTTCTTTTTTCATTTAAACTAAAAAAATCTTCCGTGTCGTCTTTAGGTGGGTTCTTTTCTTTCTACCACCAATCTCAGCTAATCTAAGTTGTTTTACGGTTACACTGTATAAATAAAAGCATAATTTCATTTGATGTAACCTCCGTAACTGTAAAACTACTTAGATTAACTGAGGCTGATGGTAGAAAGAACACACCTATCAAGCGCAAATTCAAATAGAGCGCACATATAACATTTGGCCGTAACCTTTTTTCGTTTATTTATCATTGTAAAAATATAGGACATAAATTATCTGATTTACCTTTTACATGATTTTTCCCATATTTGTGTGCTTTTGAATGTTTTAAAACAAATACACAAATAAAAATGCTAAAACAGGAATCAAAACAGAATAATAGAATTACCTTGCCAGTGTTCCAACAAATTGTTGGTGATTTCCCTAGTTTGCGTTTAGTGACGTTTATGACAAATTTTAACTTAAAATTGAAATAAATATTTGATAGTGTTTTGTAATATATTTTTTTCGGTATAAAAATATAAAAAAATATTTTCAAAATATAACACTTTTCTTGATATAAAGCTGCAACCGAGGAGGTTCACTCCTTTATCGATGTTGGCAAGCCGAATTAGGTGTACATTAAAACATTATTTATTTTATTTAACAAAGTAAAACTAATCACATTTTTTATTTGTTTAATCGTGGATATTATATTAATTTATAGTAATTACATGTTTATGAACGATTATTCTAAATTAATTTCTTGAGTAAAATTAAACCAGACAGCACAGTCCATGGACATAACATTTGTTTACTAAGCCATAAATTATACGCTTGTTACGGATTAAAAGAGCCAACATTTGATATTTATAGACTTGCAGTTTTCGGCGGCTGGTGAATGTCAGGGGGTTTGATGTCTATTATGCGTTTGATACTTAACAAGCGTACTTATGTAAACAAATGTTACATGGATGGAGTCTACAGGATATTAAGCAGGATGTCAGGACAAAAGGATTTCGAGGAGTTTAGAAATATGGAGTCTGGAAAATCTGGAAAAATAAAAAAAGTCGTTAAAAAAATTAGGTAAAATGTCTTATAAAAATGAACAATCACTGGATAAACGCATATTTTGGGTGTAACGTTTGGAATAAATTCAGTAAAACAGTGACGATTTTCGACTTTCTCTTGGGCTGTTCGTTTATTATTATGCTCATTAGAACTTATTTTTATTTTTTTGGTATGAAACCAGTAAATAGCTATTTCACATTGAATAGGTGTTCAATCTGATTGCATCTTGTTTTCTTTTTTTTTTAATAATGAAAAAATTAATGAAATTAAAATATTATTCAAAAAATCACGCTTAGAAAATGCAGAATTACTAAACTCAATAGTTTTTGACCGTATTAATTACTCGATTAATTAGTATGGTTTTTTAGCTTCAATTGTTTTATCATTTTTTTTATTCGTGAAGTCAGGTTCTTTCGCTGATTTAAAATATGTTTTCGTCATGCAATTTTTATATTTTATTTTCACACCCTTGAAAATATTTTTGAGGGCGCTTATGTAATAATAATTAAATTAAATTTGCATAAAATGTAGGCTGGGGTTTTCGGGAAGATTTGCCTACCAAATATACCAGTTTAATAAAAAAAAATTGTGATTGTTTGATTTCAGAAACAGCCGCAATTTTTTATTTGGTTTTCTTTCAATGTACTTTATCCGGGTATATATATTACTGTCAGCGTACTAGGCACGCCAACATTTTTTTTAGATCTGTAAATTTATATACCAACTTATCCAAGTAAACATTTTCTTTATAAACATTAATTTTCGCAAGCTAGGTGCCAGATCTAAATAGAAATGTGTAGTAGTATCTATAAATTTTGTAAATTTAGAAATTCTTAACAAAATACATAGGTATCTACATATATATCAACTATACAAATTATTTAAACAAGTAGGTATATATAGAAGACGCCTACTCCGTTTATTTATTACATTATTGTGTAATAGTATAATAACTCAATGGTCTCAATCGGGCGCAGCGAGGACTCTGCCCCATATGAATCTTTCAAATGGAATTAATTACTCCCACATTCACATGTGATTTGCCAAAACTTCAAAAATGCCAAGCCCATATTATGGTAATTTAAGTAGGTACACGCGAGAACATTATTATAGAAATATTCCTTAAAATCTCGCCTAAAAAAGGCAGCCTGATAGGTGCATTGTCCTTTTATCAAGCCCATCAAAATTTTCGAATTTGATAAAAAATAGTCAGTTACATCAACAGTTTGTTTCAATCGTGGATTAAATACCATAGAAACAATTATTGTTAGGAAAATAACTTGTCTGTAATTGAGGATGTTATATAACAAAGATACTCGGGTATATTGAGCAAAAAATACAGATCGATAAGTACTTGGTATAAGTGAAAAAGTATCAAGTACAAAAACGCGTTATATTGACCAAAAAATATCGATATTTTGGAAATAACGGTAATATCATTGCATCCCCAAGTCCATTTATCGCCAGAACTGATAAATTCGTAAGTCCTCGAAGTCCTTGATTTCGTAAATTTCTTGAAATGTTTTCTTAATCCTAGGATTTTGTGTTCGATAAGAGAGACGCGACCCTACAGTTTACTGTGGATGCCGAACCACATCTAGGGCATCGACAGTTCTCTCCCATCTTAATCCGAAATAAATTACAAAATAAATAAAATGTCTAACTTGCTCCGGGATGGATTCGAATCGTCGATATTCGGTACCGAGTAAATAACTATAAGCGCTTTACCCACCCCGGCTACCATGCCCCTCGCTTTCAATCTCTTTAAAGTTGAAAACGACCTCTTCCCACATGCATTTTTATCGGCAAGGTTAAAAAAATATTCTTGATGCAATTTCCAAGTTAGGAAACATTGTGAATCACGTTTATCTCTCTAATAAAAGTTAAAAGTTTCCTTACATTATTGACTTCCTTAATATTGTCAATAAAGTATTAGAATATGGGACGCACTCCTCAGAAAATGATTCGTCCAAATCTTTAGACTGAAGATTTTTGAATTGTTTACTTAAATCGTCGTCATACATTTTTTTGATCGTACGAAGCATCTGTCATAGGCAAAAAAATTTAAGTAAATCAATGCTGTAGCGGCTACAGTAAAAGGTGTCGGTGTAGCGTGCCAGATTTAAAAAACGCCATCGAAATTCAATCTTATAGTCTGTTCACATAAGCTTTGCAGCGTTAGCCAGGATAGGGAACAAAATGCGCGCCGATGATTGGTGCAGACAGCATGCAGATATACACAAGTGCAAAGTTCCGATAGCGGTTAATTCAATTTTCATTGTTTATTTTATTTCATAGGCATCTGACGTTTGTATGTAATTTTACTTTTACAATAATTTAACTATGTGTTTATATTAAATTATTTACCTTTATTGATATTGCTTATTGCTGATTTTATAATAATAATAATCGGTAAGTTATTTGATGTTTTAATGATTTACTGTTTTTTAAATTGTTTTTTATTATACGAGGTGACAGTTTTAATAGAGAAAATTTTAACAGTCGATAGATCTCAACGAAATGAGGATTTTTGTTGTAGACATAAACTTATTTCATCTTAACTTAGCACGTAAAAAATTCTAGCACAGGAGCGCGGTATTATATACATTTTGTGCATTTATAACCGTGCGCCTAACAAAACTACACAAGACTGACGGTCGACAATGGGTCGCTCGGCGAACCCAGGTAAACAGTTTTTTTGTGCTCTAAAGCAGGTAGAATTTAAAACTGTTTTATTTTCTGACATTATTGCTTATGGGTACACAAAATAAAAAGTAACGGAAATTTTTAAGACGTTTGGCTTCTTATAGCTAAATCGAATTTTTTTATGATGTTCTTATTTCGGCGTACCAGTCATTTTAGTTTCTTATTCAAAACTTTAAAGAAAATATGTCAATTTTATTTTTGTTATTTTGTTTCTTTCCACTACTAAGCAATAAAAGGCATTTCTTGTTATTGTAAATAAATTTACATATGTACACTGCTGAAATATGTTTGCATTGATTCAATAAACCTAAAAGGTATTTATCTTAATTCTAATGCCTTGAAATATTTTTTTACGCCTGGTAATAAATAACCCATAATGATCTATTTATTACGCCTGGAAATAAACAATTTACACTCGCTACTTTGCCCATTGTAAATCGGGCTCACTAAGTCCAACCTACCACTGCAAAGTTTAAGTGAACAGACCAGTTAATAATTTCTTTTTAGTGAATTGTGTTCTACAGGTTTTTTAGACCGCTGAATCTTATTTTGAGGTAACTATAGTGCTCCGAATTAAAAGTACCCCTAGGAAGAGGGTGAAATTTAAAAAAATAAAAGAAATTACCTATTAATTTTTACAATAGGTAACGATGTTAACACATATTTTTACTGTAAAATTGTCAAAATTACAGTTAAAATCTTAGGGGGTAACATTTCCATTTGTATAAAAATAGAAAACGTTAAAATGCTATACAGTATTCATTTGTAATATTTTCGGGTTTCTGAATTATATTTTAAGGTTGTTTCTACTGTATCAAATACGACCGTATTCGTAGTAATAATTTGTGTTAAGGCCCTTCCAAATCAAGCGCGCCGCGCATTCGTAACCGTTCAGCAACACCCATTTGACGGACAGCTGCGTAGCTCTCCGCCCAAACTGCATGTTGTTGCAACGTTTGCAAATGAGCGATGCAGCGCGCTTGATTCGGAAGCGTTTTTAGAATATTTTTTTAAATAATCCAAAACATGATTTCTTCCACTTCCGTTGTGTCAGCACTATGCTCCATAATTTTTGTGTGTAACCGTAAACAAGTTCACATTTTACTACATACTATGAAAACAACAAATGCAAAACGTTCAAACAACCTCTATCACACAATCTGCAGAAACACTATTTACATAACAATGCGCGCTGGCTGTTTACAAAGTTGCAGCTAACTTTTGCATTTATACCTTCTCTAGACACTACTAATTAGCTAGAGTCAAGTTTAATTCCTTCAATTTGCAGATCAGGTAATATTCTGAAAATGCCTAGAAATTATACTAACGGGGCTATTGTACTGAGGCCATTTCTAGGAACTTAATATACATAATAGGGAATATATCTATTCTTATCCCGTAGTCGTTTCTAAACAATGCCTTACTAGTCTGTAAACACTTTAAAGAGGAATAAATGTACGATTTTAAAGAAAATTACACGTTTACAAATTTCTTGTTTTTTTTTTACTTTGCAGTGCTCCAAAATCTTTACATGTAATGCAGGGTTAATAATTAATAGCTCTACATGTGATTTGTAATAACAGTAAGTTAGCTAAAAATAAATAAAACAAAAAATTGCATTTCGATGGCGTTTTTTTAAATCTGGCCCATTGTGCGGCGATACTCTAAAACTTAAGCTGACACGCACATTTTCCATGCAGAAGCTATCTGCAACAGCCTGATAATAATCAGTAATCACCAAATAAACAGCTGCCCAGTACATTTTGTTAGTCTATTATATAGGTCAATGATCAACGCCAGGAACTAAGGCATTGGAATTAGGCAGTTTTGCAATATATGCGAGCTACTTAAACACCCCTAGGCAATTGCCTACTTTGCCTATTGAATAATCCGGCCCTGGACTCTCAACCAGATACGTATAGAAAAATAAATAAAATGTGGTCTTTTCTAAAAACGTAGAGTTGTGATTAATTATGTTCAGCAAAAAATAAAGAAAAATTTTATTTCCTCTCTGTTGATTAGGTATGACGAGATAAATAAATAAATCACTGTTGAACTTGTCATGGAAAATTACAATGAGAAATCATCAGATGATTAGTTGTTATAACTTATTTAATACTATGTAGGTATACTATAAAATACTTTATTATTACAGCATTCTCAATCATGTTTATGAATCAACATACATCCCACGAATATTTCACATTCTAACAAAATGAATAATAAACATACCAACAAGGCGGGGAGTAAGCCGCCATAAAACACGCCTAATTCAACACTTTCTTTTTTTCGTTATACGAAACCGGAAGACGGAAAACTAAGCCTGTAAAACTACCTAAATATTGAGTTTTAAACAGAAACACCACTAATGTTACATAAATTATTATTTTGATAAAGCTGTTATTTTATCAACAACCGGCTTCGATGACTTGCAAACAAGCATGGTGGCTCCAATCACAGAGTTAAATTTAGTTAGTGGGTAAATTAGAAAACATATTTACACTAACCTCAATAACAATTCTTCCAACGGGCTGGCCATCTGCGGTCATATCAAAAAACACTTTTGGGAGACCCATTTTGTTACAAAAATTTCTTAATATGGAGGTGGTGGGACTAAACTTAGTCAACTGCAAACTTGAACAACTACCGGCGGATGCGCTGTGGAATGAGAAAGAACCGGCTTGACGAGCAAGGACGAAGAGAGCCATCTTTAACGGAAGTGACCACACTAATCAAAATGAGTCTTAAAATGGAAAAAGTAATTTAAAAAAATTAAAACGTTTATAAACAGGATCTAATGAAATAAAAATGTATTAACTGCTAATGTAAAGGAGAATATTATATAATAATCTACAAACATACTTAAAATAAATAAACCTATTCCATCTTGGTAGTTAAGCTATGTTCTCACAACGACTTTTTGTTTCCTGCGCTTCGTCTCGCTTGTTTTTGATTGGTGATTCGTTAAAAGAAGTTGAATATGTTCGATTTCTTTTTGTCAAATGTCCACGAATTCCTCAAGATTATATTAAGAAATTCGTATAAATGTCGCAAACGACGCGAGACGCAGGAAGCTGAAAGTCGTTGTGAAAGAGCACCTTTAGAAGGAAATTTTGGTCGGAAAGAATTAGGAATTCTTAGGCACGTTCGATTTCACAGATATCAGATGATATATCTTATTTTGTTTAAATATTAATAAATAAAATTTAATTAATTTATCAATTAGTTACAGATTTGAAAAATATGATTTCACTATTAAAATAATTAATAAACAATATTATTTTGGGTTATTAAAGGCAAGTATCTGCATCAGTCACGTGACAATCGCATTAAAACATTCTAATTGCATGTAAATTGTCAAACTGACAGCAAGTTTTAGATAATGTATATTTGTGTTATTTTAAGAACTAAGTATGTATAGAGAATAACATACGATTATTAATTCAGTTTCTGAAACAAACTTCTAATAATTTTCTTGTCCTCCTAACAACTCAAAAACAACGTGTTAATTTTGTGTTTCAAGCTGACGTCTGAAGTAGATGGATTTTGAAAAATCGAATGTATGATATTGTAGATATCTGTAGATATTTGATTAAAATAAGCATACAAACATGATTTAGATTTAATTTTAAACTTGTTATAAATCGGAACCACACGTTTGTACAACAGCCTCAAAATAATCTTTCTCCTCACTTGCTAAAACTAAATTATTATTTAGTTCTGTAATTATTGTCTTTGTACTTCTGATCTGTCTGTCAACAAACGTTTTCGTAAATATTTGAACATGTTCTGAAGCAACTGTGATCTGATCATTTACAAATTACACCTCAACGAATAGAAATCTTTTCTGTGACGTGACGTAACACGAATGGCGTCACACATCACACACAACAAACAAGATTTGCGCGTTCAATGAAAGCGAGTGTATTATTTTCATTTTTTATATTTTATGTTTAATATGAGTAATATTGGACAGTTTAACAATAAGGCGACGCCATGGGGTAGATCAAATACTTCGCCCAATATGGTAAATCAGGGCTCTTTACAACCACAGTTGATGAATCAAGGGGCCCTCGGTAACATTGGCACTTCTGGAATGGTTCAGTTTCAACAACAACACCAACAGCAAGTGTTTCAAAATGCCATGGGTTTACAGCAGCAGAATATAGGGTTAGGCTTACAGCAAATGGCAAATGCGGCAACTTTAAATTCACAAATTGCTTCTAATCCAATATTTCAACAAGTTGGAGCTGTAACGTATCCTAATCCAAGGGGTTTAAATCCCACAGCTTTTCAAACACAGAATATAACTGCTGTTCCTCCAGTTCAAAATAATTCTAATTCTGGTACAAAACAGAGAGTGTTTACAGGTACTGTAACAAAGGTTCATGACAATTTTGGTTTTGTGGATGAGGATGTGTTTTTTCAAACAAACGCTTGTGTTAAAGGTTCCAACCCAATGGTTGGTGACCGAGTTTTAGTAGAAGCCTCCTATAATTCAAGTATGCCCTTTAAATGGCATGCTACAAGAATTCAAGTTTTGCCAACAACTAATCAAACTGCCACAAGGCATTCTAATAGTTCTAAGAATTATTCGAATGTCAACACATACAATGCTGTACCTCCTCCTTCAGATGGCTCTAATGGAAATCATTTTGGTAGGAGTAATAGACCAAAGGCCTCCTTAGGTGGCCGAGGTAGAGAACGATCCAGAGAAAGAGATAGAGATGAAGACGAAGTTGAAAGGAAGCGCAGGCGTGAGGAACGATTAAGAGAGAGGGAAAAAGAAGAGAAGAAATCTCCAATCAGAAGAAGATCTCGATCCCCAAAGTCTCGAAGACGTTCTCGAATTGTACCAAGATATATGGTTCAGGTTCCCAAGATAGCACTAGATTTGTATGTATAAAAATAGTTATTGTAATAATAATAATGAATTTTATTGAACTAATTAAAGATCAAAAGGCTATTGACCAAGGTCCTTCCGCCCTAGTTATTGTATTTTATTAATTTAAACATATTTCTTTTAAACTCAAACATAGTCGAGTTAATTAGGTGCACTTTTATTACTAGTTGTAAATTAAGTTAAATATCAAAAAATAGTTTATAGACCACCACCAGGCCTACAAGGCAAGGGAGAGGTATTGTCGATAAGTCGCCAGCCTTTTGTGAAACCATATACTAGGAATATAATATATCTCCCAATAAATAGGTGCTGATGAAAATGTTCACAAAAATTTGTCATGCACTAATTCATTTATTTCATTTATGCACAATTGTGAATGGAATGCAGAAATCACATTCTTTATGTGGGTCTTCTTTCCCTGACCAGACAGTAATTATTGTGTTCATACATTTGTATTTTCTGATGTACCTATTTTTAAATTACTATCGCTTTCCAGTGTGATGTTCTATAAAAAAAAAATTTGTACCTTGTGGTTTGAGATATCGAAGGTCAAAGAAAAGGTTTTCGAAAGTCGGGTAGAGTTTAGAATTTCTCTAAATTTTCTATTTTTTTGTCGGGGTCGTAGATTTTACTGGAGATTTTCTTTGCTGGAATGATTTAAAGCGTTAAAAATTTGTTTATTTATAAAAAAATATATAATAAATAATTAATAACAAAATTTCTTTTCCAGTTATGTTTCCTTGCTTTAGTGTCCTCGTTCCGTCACGCTACCTATTTGTTGGCTCTGTCTGTTCGCAAAACCTCTTCAGGCTCAAGGTACTAAGTCTTCGATTTTTAACTCTGTTGACGGGTCAAGTGCCTGTCCGTGACACTGAAATTTTGGAGCTGGCAGCCCAACTTTTCTACACCCGCACGGCACCACACCCCCAATTATAGAATATGGTATTTAATAGTTCGTCTGGAGCGGTGGCAGTAGTGTTGTTTTCGGCTGTATTGTCGTTTTTAAATCCCAACCCCATCTCGGGTTGTAGATTTTTCCCTAGCCAAAGTACTTGGGTAACCCAAATCTGTCGAGCTGCTCACTGGTAGGTGGAAGAGATGCAATAACAGGTCTTAAGTCGTGTAGCCTTAATGAATTGGGTGTATCTAAATTTGTCAAGGTTCACTTCTCTTTTGGAGCCTCACTACAAAACGCTTTCCGTTCTGAAATACTGTATCTGGCGGTCAGTTTCTCTTGAAATATTTGAGCGAGTGAGTCAAATCGGGATGTTTCTCAAACGGCTGGTCGTACGAAAAAAATGTATATGATTTTGTAGAGATCTTTTTACGAAGTTTTTTATGGGTTCTTATGACGTCAATGCACTGGAACGAGATTTTCGCGAAAAACCGATTTTCATGACTTTGACCTTCGATATCTCAACGCACAAGGGTAGGCATATGAGATTTTTTTGTGCTTCATTGGAACCAAAACGAGGTCTCTCAAAAATTCAGCTTGTTCGGCCTCATTCCGCAGATGGCCTTTTATTTTTACCTAATTTCCCTGGAGTATTATGAGAATATTCTTGCTTATCTACATTTAAAGGTGAAAAATTGATCTTGGTTAACTCTGTGCATCTAAAAATAAGCATAATAGAGTTTTATATGCGCTAGAAATACAGATTTGTTGCCTCCTATATATTCTTAATAGTTTGATGTGTTTAAATACATACTTACAACTTGGGTTGTATTCATCATCAATAATGATCAATTATTGCAATATGCCATAATTTAATGTGAATTCAAATGGTTAAAAAAAATTGTAATTAACACGTTAACGACCAGTGTACAAACAAGAAGCGGAGCCCTTGGGACCGGCATTTTTTCATCTAGGTTCTCAATTTTCCATGTCAATAATATTTTGTAAAAAAAAAGATTTTGCTATTTTATTTTAATGTTTCTTTGTGAGACACAACATTGACCTCACTCTGTCCCAAGAATACAATTCCATTCATGGGACCACATTGATGTCTCAGAGACACGATTTTTCCTGTCTTGATCTTTGCCACCCTGAGTTTACTTTTAGTTGTAGTTTGTGTGTGAGCAAAAAAAGAAACACGTAAAATGGGTGACTATGAACGAGAAGAGAAGCAGCTAGAAAAGCTTTGGCAAGAAATGTTGCCAGATGAGGAGGATCAATTTCATAATGACAATTCATCAATTATTTATGTTTTTTGTCTCAAGTTAATAATTGTAAAGTTATATTATTTAAGAAAATATGTATAAAATCACCCGCCCCCGAAAAATTTCCAAATTCTCGGCCCCTTTTAAATATGTTCATGCATTTAACACTACAGCGTGAGTTCTGTGGAAGTCACGGCAACAGATATAGAGTAAAGGTGTGTGACACCACATTGTTCTCATACTGTCCCGGAGGCATATATACCCATGACACTGCTTAGACCTCATCCGGTCGTTAACGTGTTAATAGTGGATTCTTACCCCATTGAAACACTATTGCCTAATAATTCTTTTCCAAACATATTTGTAAAATAAATTTAAGTTGTATTTACTTCTAAGAGGTCCAATCAAACATATAATTTCTAATAGGTCTGGAGGAGATGTGCTTGAGGTACGCAGAAGATACAATAATCTGTATATACCATCAGATTTCTTTTATACTCACATACGTTGGGTTGATGCCTTCCCACCAGATAAACCATTTACCCTGAATAAACCATGTTCATTTCATATAATAAATAAAGAAATTGATTCAGCGGTAGAAAATAATGCTGTTCTTGAACCACCAGATGCAGATTATATATTCTCAGCTAAAGTAAGTACCGTCACATTATCAAAATGAGAGTTTCATTACATATTTTTGTATTAATACAATTAAATAATAGATTGCATTGCAATAGATTTATTAGTAACTGATGACAAAAAAATGAGTCAAAATTAACACCTTAAAATTTCACGTTAAACTGTTCATAACATTTTGACTGCTAATCGTTGAAAAACTTGGCTAGAAAAATAGTTTCTTAGATATTTAAAAATTTGTAATATAGTTGAACATGTCTAAGAAAGACAATAGAGGTATATGTAAAAAATAAAAAGTAAATAACATAAATTCTTAGAAGTTACTTTATTATTAAAGGTAATGTTGATGAGCGTACCAGGAATGGAAGAATTATATCAGAAATGTTGTGCAATGGCTGAAGATAAAGACAAACGTGATAGAGATAGTGAAGATAGAGACTTTGTCCATCCAACAAGGCTTATCAATTTTCTCGTCGGTCTGAGGGGAAAAAATGAAACTATGGCAATAGGTGGTCCATGGAGTCCATCTTTTGATGGTGTAAATCCTGACAAAGATCCATCCGTTTTAATCAAAACAGCAATTAGAACATGCAAGGCACTGACAGGAATTGATCTGTCCAATTGTACCCAATGGTAAGTAAAATTACATTTCATTTGAAACAAAGATATTTTCTTATGGTTTGATTTTTATTTATGACATGACGGAGTGGTTGTAAAACAGTTTGTTGATTATTGCTTTTTGTTCAGTTTTATTATTTGTAGATTTGTAGCTCGAAAAAGTGGATTGAACCGTATTTACTATACCCCCACTAATGCCAGTTACAAGTCGCATCATTTGAATATATTTATTTTTTTTATTTTTATTTATTATTTTTTCTTTTAATAGCGCTTCAAACTGCGCATAAGGTGTGGATTTCACAGAGTGAAAGAAAGTAAGGTTATTTTATGGTTCATATAAATAGTCAAAAAACCAAACAATTAGATATTTAAAAGGGTTTTAGAACTTTGCTATTATCGTAATGACTATAATATCAATTTTTAACTGTTAATTTGTGTTATAGTTATAATTTGTGACAGACATTCTGATAGTGAAAATACTTAGTTTATTTCAAACTTATTTGCAACATTAAAAACGTCGGCTTCTTTAACGATGGTAAAGGGATCAAAGAAGCCGACATTTTTATGTTGCAAATAAGTTTGTCAGATCATATATTTTAATTACAATTGCAACAAAAAGCAACAAACAAAACTTTTTGTTGATATAATTGTTAGTATGATAACAAAGTCCTACAACCATTTTAAATATCACAGCATGTTCAGTTTTTAAAATATTTATAATGAACCAAAGATAAAGCTTCTCATAGTTGAAGCGTGTACATGTGAACTGTGGTACGCACGAATACGCATGCCTACCCGTGTTCAATCCCACCTGCTGACTTTAGACATATCCTCGCAGACTGATGCAGCTACTGTTCATAGTCGTGTGTATTCGTGCATACCACAGTTCAACGCTTCCACTATGAAAGAAGCCTAAAGCTTGAAAAGACACATTAAATAGAACTAATTTATTGACATATCTTATTGTAATTATTATAGTTTAGTTTATTTTCCTGTCAGATATAATAGAGATTGTGGGACTATCATGGAGAAAAGGTCAAGTTTCTTTTGAAATTTACAATAAATTTTGTTCATAAGGTATATACGAGGTGGTCTGAATTATATCTTCAATAATTTGAGAATAGAAAATGTGAAAATGAGTTTTCTTAATAAACATGTTGAAAACTCAGCCGTTTCAGAAGTTACATTATTATTTTAATTTTTTTTAATATTCTGAACTAAATGAAATATTTTATTGAAATTTGTACGTGTTCCTCAATAAGCAATAAGTATAATGTTTAGTTGCCATTTTCATTTTCCAACTTTAATTAGAGGCATAACCACGGAGGTGTGATTCCATCTTTTTAAAGAAAATAGGTATACCAAGATCAAACATTTTTATAAAAAGTTTTACATTCTACTATACGCTTTTCAAAAAGGCCAAATGTATTACATATTTTTGAAATGACCCATTTTATATTCGAAAAATATGTAATTTTATAATGTAATTATTGAAGACAAATGTCATAATGATTGACTCATTATTGAGAAAATTAGCAGAGTTTAATTTTTGCATGAAAATAATCCCATCCCATTTTGGAAATTTCCTCATTGCCCACCTCTTTACGGGGTGATCTGTTTTAACTGTCCTTAGTGTATACCTCAAGAACTATGAAATTGTTTAAATTCGAGAAAAGTTGTTAGTTCTATTATTTGAAATTTGCAGTAAACATAACTTGAATATATAGTTTGGTTTTTCAGTCATCTGAAAAAAGAAAATAAAAAATTTTTGTTGCTTTGTTTCCTCAAATTATATTTTATTTTTAAAGCAACAGTTTACACTATTTTATTTCTGTAAATCATAATACAATGTTTCTTCTCAGATTTATCGGCTAGTTTTTGACGTACATTTTTCCTTTGAAAAATTGGCATCGATAAAAGTTGTATATCATTTTCTTTTCTATTATTTTGCTTATTTCTTTTTTTACTGAACTAATTTTTTTTGTCAATACAGTTTGATGAAATGGCACAAAAAATTACATTGAGAAGAATAAAATGTGAACAAGAAATACAGCATTGTTTTAGTTCTTTTTTTTTCAAGTTCCTGAAAATCAAAATACGGCATAAATAAAACGTGATTACCTTACTCAAGTTTTACCCTTACACCCACAATTACTAAAAAATTTAACTTTTCTCTGATTTAAAGGGGTCTCAGTTCAAGAAATAAGCACTAAAAGCAAACCCTGACCTTTCAATGCTTGTAAAAATCCAGACTCAAAAATTGTGGCAGTTGATAACCATATGTATGTGTTCAACATTGTGACGGAAGTTTCTGTTAATTGTTAGAGCACTCAAATAAATATGTCGAAAGGCAAATAATAGGGGCAAATTAACGACAGCATTTTTTAAAATATATCTATGATAACCCAACTAGAAATATATAGGATTTATTAACTTGGTACATCTCTAACTTTTCTTAAGTATAGGATGTTTATTTTTATTTGCAGTCAGCCGAATAGTATCAAAAATAAATATCTTGCTATTTTGATATTTATCGTATCAGTTAACAAGTATATTAAAAAGCTAACAGTATCACTGCAAGGTACAAAAAAATAGCTGTAGGCTTGGGGAGCCTAGAAGACTTGTGTAAGTCATGTGTGATTAGACTGTGCTTGGATTTAGGATATTATCACCTGCTCACACATTATGTTCCATTAGGTACCGTTTTGTGGAGCTGTATTACCGGCGCAGTGAGACAACCCACAAGGGAAAGGCCGTACCTGCACGTGTTGAAACGGTGGTGCTCTTTCTGCCAGATGTTTGGAGTTGCTTACCTACCCGACTGGAGTGGGACAGCCTGCACCAAACCTACAGGAAACAGTTGGAGCGCATACTGAAGGTTGAGCAGGAGGGCAACGATGATGCATCAACGGCTGATGAAAAGGCACCTCTCTTTATAAATCTATGTATAAATAGGCTAGGTATATGCTGTGCTGTGGCTGGGCCAAACTGCATTCACCACCGACATTGTTTTGATGGAATGGCCTAACCTCACCTGGCTGTGGTGGTGACTGAATTTGAGTGAATCTGCATTGAACGAACGAGAGCATGAATGATGAGTGCAACATAATTCAAACTGCTTTATACTTACGTCTTTGTTTTCCTTTAGGAAGAGGAAGCAGTTTCCGATAAGCTTGAACCTACACATTATTCTCAGCTGGACACCAAAACTATGGCTGTCAGTGCGTTAAGAACTGAACTAAAGGCAAGAAACATTAGCTGGAAAGGGTTGAAGTCTCAGCTTGTTGCTAGACTTAACAAAGCTTTAAAGGTAGAAGCAGAAAAAAATGATGATGATATTAAGGACAAGGAAGAATCTGAGTCGGACAATACACAGGAAGAAAAGAAAAATGAGGTGTGTTATCCAAGTTAAAATGAAAATATCAGCCTTGTTAAAAATTATTATTTTTCTTTAAATGGATGATCATAGGAATTTGAACTAGCATATAAATTTTAATGTTTAAATTGTACATATTGAATCTAATTCCTGGTTTTCTGCTTAATATTGTTTAAGGATTTTAAACTTGTTACACTGAAAAAGGACTTTTCCCAATTAATTTTTTTTTTATTTTCTTATCCAATAGTATTTTTGCATATATCTATGTAGTTTTTTTCCCAATTATGTATGTTACAATTTATGAGTGATTGACAATTCTGCAGGTAGAAGAAAAGAAGTTAGATGAGAGAGAAAAGGCCCTTCTGGAAAAACGATATACATTACCTGAACAACAGCATATATTAGTTCACCCATCAAAAACTGCAAAATCTGGCAAATTTGATTGCACCACAATGTCCTTATCGCTTTTACTAGATTACAGACCAGAAGATACTAAAGAGCATTCATTTGAGGTATCATTATTTGCTGAACTCTTTAATGAAATGCTAATGAGAGACTTTGGCTTTAATATCTTTCGAGCATTGCATGAGTTACCTGAGAAATTAAAGGAGAAAGATGACAAAAAAAAGAAAGAAGACGATAAAAAACCCGATGAAAAGAAGAAGGATGATGAAAAGAGAAGAGATGAAGAAAAGAAAAAGGACGATGATAAGAAAAAAAGACGATGACAGAAAGAAAGATGATGATAAGAAAAAAAGATTCAGATAGGAAAAAAAGATGATGAAAAGAAAGATGAAAATGAGAAGTCTCATGACAAAGAAAAAAAACATGAGGACTGCGAAGAGAAAAAAGAAACAAAACATGAGGATAAGAAAAAAAGAATCGAAAAAAGAAGATAAAAAGTCTGATGAAAGTGACGATGATGATGACGGTGATGAGGATGAGGAAAAAGAAAAGAAACGAGACAAAGATAAAAGAAAAAAGGAAAGAGTTAAATTGTACACCAAAGATAGACATTTACTGCTCTCATTTATATATTTTGATCAAACCCACTGTGGTTACATTTTTGATAAAGACATTGAAGATTTGCTATATACTTTAGGTTTGAAGTTGTCCAGGGCACAAGTTAGAAAACTAGTTAGTAAAGTAGTTACTAGAGACTCATTGCACTACAGAAAACTGACAGACAAACCTAGAGAGGATGACTTTATAGTTATTGACGACTCTGAAAAAGATGCAAACTTACATGAGCTAGCTTTGGGCAATAAAAGGTTGTTGCCCATTTTTGTTAGTGAAGAAACTATTGCCAAGAGAATGAAGTCTGCTGACAGTGCAGAATCTACAGAGCTAGAAGACGGTTTGTTAAATTCAAATATTCATTTACACATTTATCCATTACCTTAGTTTTATTATTTCATAGGTTTTGTAATGTTCCGTGGCTCATTAGTTGATGTTAATAAGTTAATGTCTCAGCTGGAAAGAAGTGAAAGGGCACGGATAGATACGGAAGCCAGAATGGTAGAGTTAAAAAATGAAAACCAGAAACTCTCAGAAAAATACACTAAGTCGAATTCTTCTATAAAGCATTTAAACTCTGAGGTTAAAGATTACAAGGAGAAACTTCGTAATACAGAAGATTCTTTGATTCGAGTTACAGTAAGTAAAATTTTATGATATTTTTTGGATACTGTGGTGCTGATTCATGGGTGTTTAATGCACTCAGGACGGCAACCCCTCCGAAAGCAAGCAAGCACCAATATAATAAATACCTGTTTAATGTTAATTTTTATTTTTAATGCCAAGGAAACAGTATTGGTAATTTTTTAATTCTGTCTCCATATTGTTATAATTTTTAGGCATATTCCAAGCTATTTCAAACAACATTAATAGATATTCGTGACAAAATTGATCCTGTTTTAAAAAGTACATCACATAAGGAAGAGACAACTTTTGTTAAAAAGGACAAAGATGATAAAGACAAGGATAAAAAACATGAAGAAAACAAATCCAGATGGGAAAAGGAAGTTAAAAAGGGAAGAATCGAATGATGTGGAAATGCTCGATATTAAAAAGGAACCGGTGTAATATTTATTCATATTATAAGTTCGTGTTATATATTAATATTTAACGTAAATTTAATTGTTCAGAGCATGATTAGGTATATATTATTATATGTAAACAATTATTTTTAAGAGAAAATAAATGCTTTGAAATAAAGTGCTCACATTTTTCAAAATTTAAAACAAGAAACAAGTTGCCAACTGAATGGAAAGTGGGGCTCTGCTGTTAAATAATATAATGAAAAATTAAATTATTAATTTAAAATAGCATTATTGGTTTTATGCGGACAAATAAAAAAATAATTTTATAAAATCAGGAAAAATTTTTGTTTTATAATCTTTCAGTCAACTATGGAAATAACAGGTAAAGAATGGTATAAGAAATATTACAAGAAAACTTGAAAAACTATTGTCAAACCATATATATGTTTGTACCTCACTTCACATCAGTGATATGACAACATGGCGCCAACCAATCAGAATTGACGTACCATGTCGCCACTGTGTTTTTCCAGTTACTAACCCATAGACAAATTACTTTACTTTTTTAATTTCCATTTATTTTATCGTAGCACTGCCTACAATGATGCAGAACAGTATAGTTCATTGCAGAGATGTAAGAGATATAAAAGAACGTCATTAAAATCATCGACAATGATTTTTGTAGGTGATTTTATGGCACTTTTTTTCTTATTCTTTTACAATAAACTAGTTGTGAATTAAAAAAAGTTAGTATCGCAAATAATGCATATTGACTGCTTTTTGGCGAATCACTAATATCTAATGGAATATAGATATATTTACAAATAGTAATAAATACTAAAAGTAATATCAAAATACAAGATACCAAAAGTCATAATCCTCTCACCACTTTATTTAATTGAAAATTAAATAAAGTAGCCACACACACACACTTCTTGATGTATAAAATTTGTGTTATACAAAGTAGCTAGTAAAGGATTTTTAATTTTTACCAAATAAATGGAAATTTTTGAGGTTGTCACGTGTATATAATTCACAGATCAGTTTCTGGTTATTACCTTAGTCAGGGTAGGTATACACAATGAACGACAAAGGCAATAATCAGAACTGATCTGATTAGTATACGCTTGACGACTTCAAGAAGGATTTCCAATCGAAATTAAAGCATAATCACTTCTCTTTGTATGATATAAATTTTATAAATCGACAAGAAGTGTATGTGTGTGTGTGTGGCAACTTTTTTGATCTTCAGTTAAATAAAGTCAGAGAATTATGGCTTGCAATTAATTTAGGTATTATTTTTAGTAATTATTACTATTTGTAAATTAATACTATATAAATAAAATAGTGATGGGTAGTTGACTAGTCACGATGTTTCCGTGACTGACCGGATCATCCAGACAGGTCAAGATGAGTCATGAAACCAGTCATTTTTAAAAATGAAAAATAAAAGTGCCATTGGATGTATTATAATTTTCTCATCAAAATGGTGTGTAATACTTGTATAAATGAGGCTTTTGTTGAAGTAAATTATGCAAGTATTTTTCACGCCCTTCGTCTAAATTGAGCACCGAAATATTGCTACATCACATGTTTTCGTTGCGCGCCGGTTTTATTACGAATTTATCCAACGCAACACTTTTTAGAGTTACGCTCTTTGGGAATTAATAATTGCTTCACATTTTTTGGCAATTTTTTACCATGCATTTTGTCAAGCAAGTAGCTTGCAGGGGCAGCTGATGAAATTTGGGTTAAGTATTGAGGCATGGGACCTAAATAAGCATAACTATCAAGACTAAATGATTTGCAGAAAAAAAAATTGCAATTGAAAAAAGTTGAGAAAATTGTACACTCACTAGGTTATTTTTTAAACAATTTGTAAAATATTTGCAAAACATTTTTTTTTTCAGAAACGGGAGGAAAATATATCGACATTTGAAATTTCATAAAAAAAAATATTTTTTTATACCTTAAGGTATCACTTGAGTTTCATACTCCAATACTAAGATATAACCACCTAAATTTCACAAGCCACCGCCGGTAGCATGGCTTTGATACCCCATTTCATAGAACTTGGCATTGTGCATATTTTTTAACGCCAATTGGTTTTTTTTTCCAAAGATCACATATAAGGGTTTCTTTGCCAACAAACTTCAGTTTTACTGCAAACAGTGTCAACTTTGGTGTTTTTTGAGCAGAAAGCCAGCAGAAATTACAGTAATTTTATTGTATTGTATGTCATTAGTAAGTTTTGTGTAAATGTGGAGACATTTATTGTTTTTTTTTTTTTAACTGGAAGGCAGCAATCATCACATTGATTTTCTTAAATAGCAGGCTCTAATTAAGTATTATTGGTTTATTTTAGGGTTCCATAAATATATTGTCTAATTTTGTTAACCGTAATGTAAAATTTTCAAATAAAAAAACATTACAAAATGAAATGTATATTTACTTACAAAATCCAAGATATGGACCACACAGTACCCACATGCATCTATACCTATTTAAACATTCTAATACATATTAATTGCTGCCAAAAAGATGGAATAAAAAATGTATACAAAAATTAAATAAAAAAACCATAAATGTGGTAATCAATAATCATGTTTCCTAGATAAATAATGTATACAGAGTGTCCCACTTTTCATGGAGCCACCCTCATATCTCGCCCATCTGATAACCGAATATTTTGAAATTTTGGTGGTGAATATATACCTATAAAGTGAGTCTTTAGACGTAACCACATTGGATTGTAGTCAGAGGTGTCCGATTCTAAGATGGAAAGAGGGGGTCGATTTTTCAAAAAAAGTATTAACGATTTTTTTTAGAAAAAAACGTAAGATATTCTTAATCAGCACCTTTAGAAACCCCTTGGTACAAGATGACATAATTGTGGGTTCAAAGGTGTTTGAGTTATGGGTCATCAAAAAAACAATTTTTTCAACTATAAAACGGATTGTCAAATGAAAAAATATGTATTCTCTATTTTTTGTTCAGTATGAAATGATTTTACAACAAAATAATTACTTATTTAATATGGCAAAAATTCTAATTTGTACATACCTACCATTTTCCTAACAAATAATCTTCAATAAAGATCTAAGTAACGATGTACAAAGGGGTTTCTAAAGGTGCTGATTAAGAATATCTTCCTAGGTTTTTGTTAAAAGAATCGCTAATACTTTTTTTTTTGAAAAATCGACCCCCTTTTTCCATCTTAGAATCCGACGCCTCTGACTACAGTCAAATGTGGTTACATCCAAAGACTCACTTTATAGGTATACACCGATATGAGGGTGGCTACATGAAAAGTGGGACACACTGCATATTGAATATAATAATTGTATATAAATTAAAAAACTGGATCAATTTAAAATGATAAAATATCATTTGAGTACTAAATGAGCTTCATTTTCACTTCGTTGATAAAAATATATTTAGGTCTTTGGTCTGTTTACAAAAATATATAAAAATAGCCCGAGTATCTGTTTTGCAATGCAATTTATTTTTTATATAATTTTTTTGGCTCATCTTGAATTGTTACTATTTCTTCATGCTTTCGTAATTTTCTTTTTGTAAATGTGACACTGCACTCCGGCTTTTTGTTTATAGTGTCCTGTTTTCAATTTGATTCATCGAAGTTGTAGTCAAATCAAACCAATCTCAGTCTGAAACAAAAGGAACGATGTTTTCATTCACTTAAATTTTTAGTTTAGAATGTTTTCAAACACTTTTTGCCAGGCCCTATTTCCTAACAGCAAAATCTTTCTGTTAAAGATTTTAATATTAAAATCTATGGATGTATAATTATGGGGAACTATTTTATTGGTAATTTATACAGGTAAAGTTATGGTAATGTTAGCGGTAATTTATAGAATTGTATTTTCGCCATACAATCTTACCGAAAGATGATAATTTTGATACCAAATACATACATAGGGTACTTTCTGTACTTTTGTTCGCAATATTTACAAATGTTCCTCACAAATCTTTAATACTAGTTTCAAATATCAGATTCACTCTAAAGTATGATTTGAAATAATGTGATTAATCAAGAAACCAAAACCATATGGAACTAAAATAAAAACGCGGATTTAAAATTCGCTTAATGACGGTAATTCTAACCTCAAAAAAACACGAGTCAGTCAAACTCGAACATGTTTTGCCGCATCGGTAAATTAATGAAAATGGGAATAGGTATTAGCGCATTACTGCCGTGAATTTGAAAAACCTAGTAAATCAAAAAAGGTAAAGTTGTGGGAAACCTAAGTTATGTGTAGCTTAAATAATGATCACTATGAATTTTTTGTGCATATTTTAACATTTACATTGTTTTTATTCCAAAAATATATTTTGCCAGCCACGTGCCTTATTAGAAAATTTTGTTTTCAAAAATATATGTTTACATTAGATAAACCTAGTATATACTGACTTACTAAACAAATGTGCATGACCAATATTTTATTGTACATCCTAAATCTAGTAAATCAATAACGAAATATTGTAAATATAATTTGAATGCCAATATTTTATTACGAGTTACGGAGTAACGAAAATAGAGCCTATATCTATAAAAGAAATAAAAAAACAGCTGTAAACCTATTAATATATAAGTTATATAGGATATCAGAGCCAATCAACTAAGCCCAAATACTAGCTACTTCCATTGTAAATAAAGGTACAATATATTAATAATAAAATAGCAAATGTTACATGATAATGTTTTTCCATTTTATTTTAAATTTACTATGTATTTCCTTTGTATAATAGGAAATAAATTGACTTGCTAGGAAGTTCCACTGTGTATAGTATATTAACCTTTTTGAATATCACTTCAACATAAATATGGGTGACAGGAAAAAATTAGTTATATGCGCCTAATATAATTTTCATTAAAACTGTTGTGACAATAAATTTTTCCAATTCACGAGAGAGTAACTTACCAAGCCAACATTACTATTAAAATCTATTTAAAAAGTTATGTAGTATACGAAATGTCACTAATAGTAAACACGTTATTAATACATTTTGGTAGTGACAGATATTTTCCAGGAAATTAAACTCATAAAAATGTTTGGAAAATCGCCAAACAAACAATATTTCAAGGGTTTATTGTATGCTTTATGCGTCATTTTTCATTTTAAAAACAAAAGGTCTTCAAAGGTTAATATTTGTGAGAAAATGGAACAAAGAAAAAATATATTAAGAGAATGGCGCACCAAATTTAAATAAAAGCGTGCATTTTGAATAATTTTTACATATAACTTTAATACTTATATTTATGTATAATTATAAATCGGAAGATTTGGTATTCCCAACAAAAACACTGGTCAGAATTTTATTTACATTCTGTAAGTGTGAATATAGCCATACATACATACTTCTAATATACCTCACGTTTGTTCACTCTTGCATGTATTATTCACAATTTCTCCGATTTTTATTTGTAATTTACAAACGGCATCCCGCCAATATACAAATTAGTAAATAAAAGAAATATACGTCCTATACACAAAAGAAAAAAACCGCGCAAATTGTCACTATCGACACTTCGAAAGTACGTTCTATATGCGCCACTGATTTAAAACAAAAAACTGTAAATCGTCACTGCTGAAAATGCGTTCTTTATGTGCCACTATTAAAAAGTTTAAATAGACACAAAAATTTACACTGATGTAGTTGTCCACGAAACACCAAAACACTATATACTGCATTAGACGCGCGTTTCGCCAACCAAGTTGGCATCATCTGGAGAGGATTAAAACTCAGTTTTAATCATCTCCAGATGATGCTAACTTGGTTGGCGAAAGCGCGTCGAGTGCAGTATATAGTGTTTTGGTGTTTCGTGGAAAACTCACGTCAGTGTTATCTTCACATCAAAGGTTCCAACCCACTCCAGGAGACACAAAAATTACTATCAATGTTAACACCCACCACGCGGATCTTACATTACAATTGAATATATCAGGCGTTCACAACAGCGCAATAAATAATCAGGTATGTGAAGTTAAGTCTCCGTACGTAACTAACCTTCCGCAAAAAAGAGTCGCCATATGCCGCGCAAGTCAAAACACAATCAGATGGTTATATCATATTTATGTATTGTAATATATCATTTTGTTTACTTCATTTATAATAGAAAAATAATATAAATGTAAAGACCATCTGGGGAATACCAAATCCTCCATTGCTTATTTATAATAATCAAGTACATAATTGTCAATGAAAATGGGAATTTATGGAAAATGTGCTCACACATACTTACCTTAAAATAGGCAAACAATGGTTTACTTTGAAATATTTTTTTTATATATTTTGAGGACTAATTTCAGCGATGAGGCAATGTTCAGTACAAAAATATGCATGTATATCTATGATATCATTAATGACAGTTACAATTAGTACCATTTTGCATCTAGGCAACATTTATTTACTAGTCAATGACCAATCAGTGGAAAAATCAGTCGCATATAAAACTCATTGTCGATATTGACTGCTCACATCTCGGTATACACAGTTGTGTGTTTTTGTATCAAGGTGATGCGCCCCTCATAAAAATTTGGAGTTATATAGTATCTGTGATATTTCAATGGTTAATTATGATACTATATGCTATTTTTTAAAAAGTTACTCCACTGTTGCAGTATCATTAAGGGTGGGTTGTATAGACCTAGTTTAACCACTAGATCAGCTTGATCAGAGATCAATGGGGAAAGTTACCATAGAAACAATTGTTAAGAGAATTGTTTCTGTAGTGTTTGATCCACGATCAAAGTTAAACTGCTGTGGTACAACTCGCCCTTAGTAACAAAGCTTTACACCATTAAAATAAGTATCTGCCAACTTTTGTCATTCGACAGAACAAAATGTATAAATATTATAAATAGTTAAAATGAGCTAGGTTAAGATTTAGCAATTTAATTTATTTCAATTTGAATGCTTGAACCATGTGAATTGCTGGTCATCACGATATTAACACTAATTAAAAATCAGGTCAATTTTCCACACTATATTTGATATCAGCTACAAATCTATGTTTATGTCCACTTCTGACTACTGAGAGTAGGAAGGTATATAACCCATCTACACATTCAGGCACATACGATAGTCAAGTTGGTGTATTTTATACTAGCAATATGTACCTATCATGAGTACGTATAAAAAAATATGTGACCTTTCTGATTCAGTGAATTTACCCTGATACTCGGACAGCAAATAAAAAATAATACATTTCTTCAAAAATGTATGTAAAAAGTAATATTATATCAGTTGTGTGTAAAATTACAATGTATGCACAACTTACCCTCTTAACTAGCTTGGTTATCATAAACCGGAAAAGATCTGTAAAAACTTTGCAGCATCATGTATGTTTTTATGGTTGTCTCCGAGAGTAATGTTCGATGTGGTGAAAAAATATACTTATATTTTGAGAGCGACCGTTCGACATCTATTGATGTGATACAAGCATACTTAAAATAGTCTTTGAACTCACTTAAAGGATGTGCAGATGCACCATCAGTACCATCACAAATTTGTCTTAATCTGATAAAACCAGTGTCTTGCTTCAACACACGTGCGAACTTTTCTCCAACAGGCTCATTTTTTGCATCACCTATAGAGTGTAGCAGTCGATAAGCTTTGTCCGCTATTTGCAGTGACTCCACTAACGACAACACACTGTTTTTAAGTTTTGTATGGCGTCATGTAATCCTTTATAGTTCTTGTGAATAGTTTTTAAAACTGTTTCAACAGAAACATCTTGATTTTGTCTGGCTTTCCTTAATAGCTGCAGCCTTGTCTGGATTGAATTGTAGTATCATAGCTTTTAGTTGTTGTAAATATTTAGCATAATAAAAAGCTGCCTTCAATCATGTTCCGCAACGTGTAAGAATCGGCTGTAGTGGTTCGAGAATACCAGGACACTTGCTATGAAATGCGTGAAGACGTTTAGGAGATTTAAGAAATACTTTTTTGTACTTGCTATTAATGCATCTACCTCTGGAAAACCTTGTCGAATAGTTTCTGCCACAATGTGTAGAGCATGTACTTTACATGTAACATGTACCAACCCACAACCGTGTTCCTGAAGAGAACAGCTTACCAAACGCATTGTCGCGGCACTATCAGTCACAAACATCAACACTTGACTTTTAGACGGGTCAAATTTTTTCTAAAGTTTTCAACACCACTCCCGTATTGTTTGGCCAGTACACTCAATTAGTCTGTTGCTAGCTAGTAACAGTGGAAATGTCGGTTTGAGAGGGTCAGTACCGTATTATAACATTTAAAATAGAATTTTTTTTACAATCTGTTCATCTCGTCAACATATAACCACAGCCGTGTATTTTTTAGTACACATTTGATCTTATTTCCAATGTCTTTGCTTACAGTTGTGGTACATAGTTACGCAACGTTGTGCGACTTGGTAACATCACCTTGGGATGTATTTATTCTAGAACTCTTGAAATGGTTGTTTATCGAGTATGTGCAGTGGAACATCACAGGCAATCAGCATTAAGAGTAAATCGAACATACACCGTATTATCAAAGGCACGCGGTTTTTTTTTTTAATTTATGCACAGAATCTACGTAACGTTTACAATTACATTTGTCCCAGCACATCAGGTCCTGTCTCGCACACCTTACAAATTATTATAGCACCATTATAGAATAATTCTTGGAATTCACTGATAAACTTATTCACTTTGTCAGAGTACGGCCATTTTTAACCCTTGGGCAGGTGTGACATACTTTATTATTAGATTAATATCAAGAGTAAAATACAATAAATAAAATGATCAACAATACAATGGAGAGGAATAAATTACGTTGTACACGCCACGAGTCATAACAATAGACTAAAATAGTAAACAAGTCTACGCTTACGTATTTGGGAATTTCTCTACCTGGTACCGCCCATGACTTGCGGACTGATTTGCCAACTCTACTAATTAATAAACTAGAGCTGAGTAAAATAGCTGAGGCCTCAACAAGATATATTACAATTCACTGATGTGATAATGCATTTAAAAAATAATCACTTCAAATAAAACCATCAAATAACAACTAAACTGTAACATTTTATGCCTGTGTAAATAAACTTAAGATAAATACTTTTGGAAACACGGCTTGTAAATTATATTAATAAAATAAAGTTACTTTAAAATTTCAATTATTTACCTAATCTTATAAAATAACCCCACAATCACCCTGTGCATTGACTATTTTAGAATGGATCGACAATATGAAAATATGTTGCTGCATTTAGTCGTGAAACTGTAATAGCTAAGAATGTTAATGTCATGAGCAAGTTTTTAAATTCATCAGTGGATTTATCAAATATGCTCTCGCTACAATAAGAAACTGACACATTTGACTGGTGTTTTGAATAATTTAATTTTAATGTTTGCATATTGAAGAGTGCTAATATAATCATACGAAAAAAAAAAAAAGCAATACTTTAATATTTTGCATGAATATATAACAGTTTGCAAATATAACAAGACAATACAAAACTAACAATAGGTAAACTAAAAAAATATTAAAATTGTTAGCATTATATAATTGGTAAATTTTTACAGTCTTACATGTGACTACAAATGTTATAAATCTACATTGACTTTTAAGTACCTATAAAATCAGTGAAAATAATACAAAGGATGTAAATATTTCCAAAAGTTACTATTCTCTGATTGAACAGCCGCAGAGGGTGGTGTGGAATTTATATCAGATGGATTGATATCAATGTTTCTGGTAAAATTACCTGAGTTTAAACCATGTCTGTCAGAAGGTTTTGTTTTTTTATTCTCAATGTCTTGTTTTGGATGTGGTGCCTTTAACTTAACGTTTTCTTTGGGTTTGAATGTACAATACTCTAATTTGTCTTTCTGACTCAATTCTTCTTTCGCTTTTTCTTCCTCAATCAATATTTTACAAGCCTCACTTACACCTTCTTTTTTACAATAATCTTTGTACTTTTTAGTAGCAGCTCGTAAACGTTCTAGAAAATCGGGCATTGCTCTCATGGACACCCACGTTGTCACTGATGATGGTATATTAACACCTGGATTATCAAAATATGTCAAACTAAATTCTATTCCAGGTTTATCGAGTTCTGTATAAGGTTTTATTACCATGCAAGACCAGTAATCTTCAATCACGATATTTTTCTGGATATTTTGGGAAATTTGGATGCTGTGTACTTTTACTGACTATATATATAATTTTGGTTCCCTCATCAACTAGAAAACGGCGGTTGAACACATAGTCTCTATTGACAAATAATCTCTGAAAGTAAGAAGACAAATATAAAAACTAGTATACAAATCGAAACCAAAAAAAAAAATCATTCACAAAGTATCTCTCAATTTTCATACCCTGTGTAATTTTCAGATATAAATCAGTTTGTCTTAACTTTAATACACATACATTTGGCTATAATTTAAAAAGCACTTTAGAGGCAATTATACCCTTCAATTTACTCAATAGTTTTTGCTAGAAGCTCTAATGTAAATAATGTATAGGTATTCAAATATTTGTCTTATTCAGTACTGACACGAAGGAATAAATAGAAAAATTATGTCAGTATGGCTCAGCATGGGCATCCCATATTTCAATTTGCAAACAAATTTGTGTGATAGGCTCTACAGAAAATAATCTAATTATCAATAACCGCACTTAGCATTTTATATTATTTACTTACTGGCCAAAGCATTTCCCAATAGATTATATCACTATTTGAATTTGGTGTTGAATCTGTTTCAGCAACTTCTAAACTGACAGCAGTAGTATCCCATTTTCTACGATAATCTGTATCAATTTGTACATTTAAAAGTCTTCCATGGACACATCATTATATATGAGCCGTATACTTTATACTCATAATTCCCCGAGGGATGTAATCTTCTCCACACAATTAAATCATTTTTTTCTATAAATATGGTCCAGCTGTCATAACTTTTATTTGCACTTTTACCTAAAGTGCCACATCTGCTAAAACAGTTGAGTCAGAATTATTTCTATTTGTCGAAGTCACATTTCAAGCATAAAGTATTTTCTTTTAACTCATAAATATATTCAAGTTCATGTATATGCTCTCTCATAGAGTCATCTGGAATTCTATTTTCATCCCAGTTGTAAGCAGATATACCAATAGCACCTAACGCAAATTCTTTACCTTTTTTGGATATAGTTTGCCTCATTTTTCTAATAAATTCTTTTAACGCTAGTTCTTCCCACCACTTTGAATATAAACAGAACATTTGTTGGCATCTTCTTATTCTTTGTGCAATGACACATTCGCAGTGGTGAGCCCATATCTTAAGTACATTGTTGGAACCACTCTTGACTCGGGACATCGTACAATCATATTATAAAACTTACCATTTTTAATAAAGTCTTTGAGTTTTCTATTAACTTCCTTAATATTCTTTAAATCGTTAAATTTCTGACGAAACATTAGAGCGTATTTAAAAAAGTATTGGCTATGGTTGCTTTCTAATAGAACATTTTTGAGGTTATGAGATGTCGCAATTGATTGAGAAAATCTTCGTGGATACATTCTTGAAAGTAATTGTTTTAAATTAAATTTTAATGTTTGATTACATCAGTTATGCCCTTAAATTTTTTTGCTATAATGAATATGGAATAAACATGATGAACTGAAATTTTGACAAGTAGTTAATGCACAAATGTGAGTGCGAACATGTAAACAGAAATAGTAATTGTGAAGTGATGATTGTGATGTCATGTATGGTAGTGATAGATAATTAACAGTTATTTTTACGATAACAACCTATGTATGTTCGTAACAAGGACGTGATTTAATAAAAAAAATTGGTGTAGAAGTGCTCACTGAATAAAGTAAGTCTAGAAATCAATTTATTTGATTCGCCATAATCGAAATATCGAATGTCAAAAGAATTTGTCAATACTGAATGTCTTCTATTTTTGTTCTCGTATTAGAAAATTATTTACACCGTAATTTTAAGTAGGTACTTATTGTAATTTGTAATATACAAATATCAAAATAGGTCAATATTCAAATTTGGAGAAGTCGAAAAGACACGGCATGAGACGCGTTCGATTGTTAAATTTTTGCTGGTCTACGCCTTGCGGTCGTTTACCAGGAACTGTTTTCGATGAATAAAAAAACGCTATTCCTCAAATAGAATTACAATTTGTAATCTTCAAATCAAGAAACGTTACGTCGATTATATGTGTCATTGTCACTGTGATAAAATTTATCGTAGATTAGCAGTACCTACATAGAATCGACATTGAAGTAAGAAGCCCCATATCAGTCTTTACAAAGTTTGCCCATATCCATACCACAGAACAGAAAATCCATACCAGCAACCCATATTTGGGTCGCTGATATTACAGCATTGAACTCCATACTATTCGTAACGAATAGTATGGAGTTCAATATATTACAGTAGTTGTCAATTAATAGGCGTGTTTTGTTCACACCATTCTGACTAGAATCGTCCGTTTTTATTCTATTCACCCATGTATTCACCATTCGGCATATTTCATTTCCATCGTAGTCTGAACGAGTTGGGTTCCAATGAGGGCTACTGTTTTTAGACTCACCAGTTGGTGCCACTGGCGTATAAGGTCGCTGCCCAAAGTTATTGTTAGGTGCGAAACAAGTTTATAGGGTTTTATTATAATTATTTCATATACCAGAAAATATATTTTTTTTATTTATGGCTCAGTGTTGTGCAGTTTCATTTTGTAAGGAACAAAAGGCAGACATATGTTTCCGAGAGACAAAACTCGCCTAAAACAGTGGTTGGTAGCGATTCGCTGGGATGATTTTACTCTTTCGAAACATTCTCGTGTTTCTAAGAAACGTTATAATCCTGACGATGTTGCATTACCAAAGGAGCCTACTACAGAAAGCCGTAAGTAATAATTATGCACATTCGTTGTTTTCATCATGCTCATGCTTGACATAACCTAACTTTAATGACATAAGACACCTCTGATAGGTACAATAGTTTTCCTACTCAGCAAGTAAATTACTACTTTCCCCTTTTGTCATCATTATGTTAAATGTATTTCAGCTAATTTTTATAAAAATCACTGAAAACCCGCGTTAAAAAGCCTTTAAATAAACATTAACGTTCATTGACATTAACCTTACCCTACACTAGCGCCTCGTTGTGAATTCAAGCGCGGTATCCCTCAGTACAACAAAACACATAAACGAAACACGCCTAATGTTTATTGGTAAACGTCATTTTGGCTTTTTAATTCTTAGGGTACGTTCAGATACAATGGAAAGGCGAGATTTTACACAATTTATCTGCAAGTCACGTGATCCTTTGGATCAATTTGGAATATAAACAAGCAATAAAATAAAAAAATAAGCTGTTTGCATGGAAATTGTCAAACGAATGGCAAGTGCTAAATAATGTGTATTCGTGGTGTGTTAAAAACATGAATCAACATACTTAATGTAAACATTTTAAGGGTTTGTTATTCCCGATAAAGAGACAGGTCAGGATTTGGTATTCTCGATGAAAAGACATGCGGGCTAAGGGTTCTACAGATCGAGCCAACCCACTAGATACACGGCTAGCGATGCGCCAGTCGTCCATCTGTTGCTAGCGCGAATGTCAGAAGGGGCTTTTACAGTAGGTTAGAATATTGCCATGCTCAAGAAGGAGGTCTTTTTGAGCACTGATCGAGTCTGGCAATTGGATGGATGACCGATAGTTCGTCTAACAGTCGATAGACTGTCAGCAGACAATCCGGGGAGGCCGTTAGCCTGACGCAGGCGGCGAGGCGAGCCCGGGTGGAGGGTCGAAGAGCCCTACCCAGGAGATTTGCCACTCTGCCAGCGGTGCAGGTGGGCAGGCCCATGCAGTGGTTAGTTGACAGTCCATAACCGTGGTTCGGAGTCCATGCTATACTGTAGGTCCCTAGGTAAGAAGGACCCATTGTGGCCTACTTGCCTAGTAAAATAAGTAGCAAACTACTACTATTAGTACTACTAAGGGCCCATTTTGGCCTACTTGCCTAGTAAAATAACTAGCTACTACTACATATTATTTTATTTTTTTAGAGCTGGTATTATTTTTCTTTATTATTTATGAGAATATTAATTTATTTCTAGAATTACTCTTTCTTTAAAAAAAAATCAATATTTGATTGTGTGCTGTTCTGGATATTTCTCATAATTTAAGTGTTATAAATAGTAATCTGTGGTGTCTTGGAAGAAACACTGAAATTGTAAAATATTCAGAAAATGTTAATAAATACGTCAATACGCAAAGATTTTTTATGAACGAGCAACAATATCTACCGCAGCTTTAGCGATACTGAAAACTGAAATAATCTACTGCTCTTCTCAGCAATAAGCGCCCTGATGCAATCGTTAACTTTCGTTCTGACTGTATTCAGATGGGCAACTGTAAACTGTGCATACCGCTAGTCGTGTATCTAGTGGGTTGGCTTTTGGATTTGGTCGATCTGCATATCTTGTAAGTGTGAATATCGACATAGAGGTATTTCAATACCTTATGAGTTTCGACCTTATTTAGTTGTCATGGTAAACCGTGAAATAAACGACGAAAATACCGTAAAGTGCTGCCAGTGTAGAGAAACGATAAACTTGGACGAATTGAATGGTTGAAATACTAGTATTACATGGGTAAATAAATTTAGTTGAGTATAAGGTACAAAAGCAATACAAGTTGATATAAATATCGAATATCAGTACTTATTTTAATTCGTAATAAGCGTATAATTTATGGCTTTGTAAACATATGTTATTTCAGTCGAGTGGACTATACCATATTAATCGGCAATAGATCATTTGCGGTGGAAAGTACCTAATGCCTTTTCTTTATTAATTAAATAAAATATATATTAAAGTCAGAGAAAAGACGAATATGCACGCAAGATGTTGGCAAAGTAATAACAAATTTCCTGAATAATTCTGTAAAATACCCGGGCTATCTTATTTGTTTTCACATAGGTTATAAATGAAGACTGCATCTCAGATAGTCATTTCGTGAATATCAGGGTCTGACCAGCTCGTGTGAGTATAAAACTGATATACAATATAAATTAGATAATGTCTTACCTTAAACTTTTGACGGGTGATTTTTGTAATGTCCAAAATTGGATGAATTCCTGAACATTTAGCAAAAACACTATTGCACTATTATAACAATCATTTTTTAGCACTAGAATACAAGCAATTATTGCTCTAAATGATCTGGAGTTCGATTCCGACGCTTGTCATTAAAAATCCATTTGTAGTCTGAAGACGACCGTTCCACGTACAGACGTTACTGAAGTGTATTTAAAATACTGAAAGTTTTAAAACCTTCGACTTTCGTATACACAAAATAACTTTTTCACAGCATTTGCAATAAAGTTCTGTGCCATTTGTATCCACTGGTCTACGGTATTTCATGAAGAAACCCGTCGAGAAATTATATTCACAATAAAACGCCTAAGACTCGAAATGCAATTGCAAACTACTGATCGTCTGAGTCGCAGTCGCAAGTTCACACATGTCTCCAATTGCGATGTATGTAGGTGGTGGGGGATCTGTCTTACACGAATGTCTAGTTTTTTATTTATTTGAATTGCAACATATAGGCGTTTTTAATTTATAACAGACCTTTTGCGATCATACAAAACCTACATTTAATTAAGTGCTTTGTTATTTAATTTTAGGTTATTCCTATGGGTTGAATTAAGGAAAATTTATTTTCGAACTTTTCAGTAATTAAGTACTATTCTTCTACAGTTAAAAGATGACAGATTATATTTGTAACATATGAGGGCACCCATATTTAAAATATAGTTTTTTGTTTCTTCACTATTTCAATTAATTATGCGAGTACATAAATGTGTTTTATTTTGCCATGAATTAGTAATGCCTATATAATAAAATAACATGAGCTAAGGTTATTAATTAATGCCTAAAGGAATCGTGTACCATGGCATTTCACAATTTTTATTTTCATTTTATTACTTGTTCGAGAGTTGTCCGTAACTGGAATGACTAGGTACCTGAGATGCGGTTTTTAGATATAATAATTGATTAAAATAGTAGAAAATAAAATCTGGCAATGGTAGCCCGTCAAATTGTAGTAAGGGGGTCGCAGTTTATGATTAAGTGGATCTGTATACAGGGTAAACACATGCTTTAGTGAGGGTTTCTTCAACGGCCTTCAAATTATATCAATCTGGCAGCAACCAACAATTGGAAGTAATTTAGTAAAATTATAATAAAGCTAATTATATCTATATTACTAAATGTACCTAATGGAAAAAATAAACAGTAAAGTTTAGTAGACAAATGAACCTTACCTTGAAAACTAGATTGGACTTTCACTCCCTTTGCTATATATATTTTTCTCACGCGTATCGTTAAAAATTAATTAAAATCGCCATCGGCTTGCTACTTTATAATTTGTGTACAGTTTGATGCAATTTTTTATCTAAAATTAGAAATGTTTGCAATAATATATTCATTTGATACATTTTTTGTTTCCTATCATTAAATTAAACTATGTTCTGCAATTTTATCTTAAGTAGCAGATGCACCACTTATGGCCGCCACTCTTGACTGATTACTCGACTGCGCACAAATGGATTTTCCTAAGCTAATAAAAGAACTAATAGGAAACAAAATATTAAAGCTCTGGTTGAAGACACAAGTTCTGAAGAAGAGTGGTAAGTCTGAGGAACTTATTGTGATGACATTGGTTTTCTGGAAGGCACTACATTAGAAATTGAAATTTTAGAAGCCGAAGACTTGAAACCGGGAAATTTTATTTTGGAAATATTTAGGGTAACCGGGAAAATAATGACAACACTTATAAATACGTGAAATTGTTTTAAAAATTTTATCCAATCAAGTATACCAAATTAAAGCCTATTGAGACAAACAGAAAACGCTTTGATTAAATAAAAAACGACGACGCACGTGTCGTTCTTCGGTGTAACAATGATATAAAAGGCCAACTTCCCGAATCGATTTTAGAACAAGGTGGAAGAAGATTGATAACAAAATTTTCAGGTTCCGTTGATGTATTATGAAAAATATTAGTTATAGTATACTTTAATACTTATTATTTTTTGACCTTTATGATAAATATATTTATTGAAAACTATGATGTTTTAAAACCTAATCTGTAACCCTACTGGCCATAAGTAGGACAATTTTGTGACCAAAAGTGGAGAATAAATGGTCGAATGTGGGGAATGTTGTAGTTTTTTGTAAAAATATTAAAAATGTTTGAAAATTCAAAATTTTCAGTTATTTGTTATAGGTATAATAATTATTATTCTGAAAGAGGACAATTAAAAATATACGAATTTACATGGAAGAAATTAGAAAAAAGTTTCAGTAATTAATTATAGTGAGCAAAGTTTAAGTTTTCTCTTCAGGTGGTGCCTACACCCTATATTAGTTTTTATATTTTTGGTTCAGCCTTTGCTGTACAGGGTTATTCATTATAAATTACCCACCGCTTATCATCGTTATTATTGTCTATAGAAAAAAAAGCTTTAAATAAGAATTGTATGGTTATGACCGAGTTTTGTTAAAATGCTATCAAAAGTACAGTAGCGTGCAGATTTCAGGGGATACAAGAAAATAATATTTTTTTTAAATAGGACAGGTACCCTGTATATAATTAAATTTTTGGAATGATCCTTTATTCCTGATTTCAAAAATATCCCATATGTTACCCCTACCATATACCGTTTTTTAGTTATTCAACGTCGAATATCTTAGTTAAACTAGTTACTGTACAAAGTTGATATTATTAAAGTGAGCTATGAAAATGACAACTATTATCTTTGATAAGTGACATTTCTTTAATGAAATAATAAAAATGGTTTATAATGAGGATGAAAAAAACGAAATATTGTTACGTGTTTGCTATTCCCACAAACACCTACACTCGTAGATTCGTTGATTGAAAGTCCAGGTAACACTAACTCACTACTTTATTTACTAATTAACAATTAACAACAATAGATTAATCACTGTCCTAATTATAATCACAACTGAACACTTATAAGTCTCTTTCGTATTTCTTCTTTACTCGCTCACGTTCGACTTCAGACTAAGACTCGGCACACCGTGTGTCTTATTTATACATCCATTCACACGATCTAGAGGAGTCCAGAATATTCTCGACCGTTAGCGTACAATTCCAGTCTCATCTAACCAGTTTGCATAGTCCAGTGGCGTAACACTGCCCCTCCTTAAGCCTGAACGTCCCGATCAGGCAATTCATTATTCCCTGCATACTTGGCTAGTCTCTCTATGTGCACCACCTTCATCTTGGATTTTGGACTTTGCTGAATTCTATATACAACGTCGTTTAGTCTGGTGACGACAGTGTAAGGTCCTTCCCAAGGGTGGTAAAGCTTCAGGGATCTGCCTTTCTTTCGTTGTGGGTTATATAGCCAAACCAACTCTCCCCCACCTGGTACCCTCCTGAATTAGCCTTAAGATCATAACGAGCCTTCATATGGTCATTTGTTATTGTAATTCGCTCAAAAGGAGCCCTGGCGTTATATTGCTTATTTCTTATTTGTGGCTCCATTCTTGCCGCGAAAACTTCACATTGGCGGCACCAAGCCTCCACATCTTGACGACTGTGTACCCAGTAGAAACGTTCTCTTCCTTTAGTCAAGGTTTTGTTGATGCTAAAATGTTCACCAGACGTTCCATTATGCACTTGCTGAAGTACATTTGCTACATGACACCTCGGGATTAACAATTTCAAAGTAACTTTCCTCCCATCTGGACTTTCCCACGCTCTCTTCAGTAGTCCATCCTCTACTATAAAGGAGTCCCATTGTGCCCATAAAGCCTTCAGCCCCACTGATTTATTTGAAATGTCCTTCCAATCGGGCCGAGTTCCTCTTTCTTTCTATTGCAGAATAGGATCAGTTTCCTTATCGTTTAACTGCGCTTCCCTTAACGACTCTTTTGTCCAATAATCCCGAACATCAATCTTAACGGTCTTCATTATTTGTACCTTTTGCTGTTCTTCCTTACGGTGGCAAGGCTTGCAGTCTTTCTGATACGGTCTTTTGGAAAGGCCATCTGCTGTATTCTGCGAAGTACCAGCTCGCCAGTTTTCCTGCGGCTTCTCCATTACTGCGACCCTCTCAGGGATGCGCTGACGACAGTTACTCTGAATATGGCCCACTCTGCCACACTTATAACAGCGCATACGTCCTCCACTCTGTCTCCCACTACTTTGCTGTTGGGTTTGTCTCGGGTCTTGAATGTTGACCTCATGACAGTTCCTCTTAATATGGCCCAATCTGCCACACATATAACAACGGATGCCTCCATTCGGCCTCCCACTTCTTTGTTGTTGGTCTTGTGTCTGCTGGGAGTTCGATTTTGTCAGTAGTTGGGTCATCATCTTGTATAGATCAGATATCAGGTTTTGTGTTGTGTTGTATGGCTTGTCTTCCTCCACACTCACAGCTCGTACTCTCGGATTTGGTTGTGTGGTATCCTCATAGGCAGCTTCAATCTCCAGTAAATGTACTAAAGCCTCACTACTAAGCTTATGACTGGCCAACTTAAAAATTCGCCTAACTTCCTGGTCCCTTACTCCATCAATAAATGTACCAACTGCTAACTGTTGTTGAAATTCCATTGGTGCATCAGGATAGGTTAGATGGGCTAATCTTTCTACCGCAGCTTCGAACTCCTGGAGGCTTTCTCCCACCTCGTTGTCTGCGTGATTTGAGCTGAGCCTGATATACTTGGGCGAGATGTTGGTCGCCATATCTTAGTTCTAACGCTGCTAAAGTTTTGTTGCTGTGCGGCAGGAATTGTTTCGAGCAGGTCTAATGCTTGGACCCTTAGTGCTAATACCAATGCTGTTGCTTTTTCCTCATCGTTCCAGTTATTTGAACGTGCAGCTGCCTCAAATTGTCTCTTATATGTTGACCATGAACTTTGACCTCATCATCTAACCAGTCTGCACAGTCCAGTGGCGTAACAATATTTATACAAAATAGAAAACAAAGATTTATTTAGGAAATTTAAATATAAATAAATGATAACTCATAAAAGATGTTCGATGTGTCCACCATTATTGTCAATGCTAATTGATAACGTCTTCTTATATTTATAATTGCACTGGATGTGGCTTCAATATTTACATTCAAATTGTTTATTTCAAGTCGAATCCTGTCATTAATGACTTGATTACTATTATTATTATTGACAATGTCTTTTAGAAATCCCCAAAAAAATTAATCCATAAGGGTCAAATCCGGACTGTTAGGTGGCCATTTAATAGGTCCATTATTCCCGATCCATATTGGGAATACATTATTCAAATGATCTCGAACGAGTAGGACACTATGCGGAGTTGCCCCATCGTGCATCCAAATCATATCATCAAGTTCGGCTTCCGGAAAATTCTGCAAAAGAATCCTTTTTGCTTCTGGGATAATTATTTCCAGATAGGTAACTCCAGTTAATGCATAATCATAAAATATAGGCCCAACAATTTTGTTTCTGAAAATTCCACAACAAACGCTAACAGTTTTTCTTCCTGATTTTTTTATTTGTTTTACCAATCTTTTTCTGTTGTGCTTGTTTTTCCACGCCCCTCGATTTTTCCTATTAGAAACTCCTGCCGTAGAAAAGGATGATTCATCAGTCCATAATATTTTAGTAAAAAATCGGGATCTTTATCCAACTTTTGAATCATCTGGCGGCAAAAGTCCAGCCTTTCCATTTTATGAGCCTCTGTTAAAACTTGTACGGGTAAAATTTTATATGGTCTGTAGTTGTTATTTTTTAACGTACGTTGGATTTTGGAATAACTTTTACCTAATTGATCGACTGCATTATTTATACTATATTCAGAATTTTCTAAAAAATAATACAATGTTTTAAAAATGTCTATTCGCGAATAAATATGGATGGGCTTACCTTCGAAATGAAGCAGGATATATAACTATTCTTCCTGGTTTACTTGAACTACACGCTTTTTTCTACTAAAACTGGAGGTAGTATTCACCTTTCGGTAAATATTTTTGAACGTATTTTCCGATGGTTTTGGACGATTTGGATACAACACCCTATATGCCATTTTGATTATTTCATTAAAGAAATGTCACTTATGAAACATAATAGTTGTCATTTTCATAGCTCACTTTAATAATGTTAACTTTTCCATTATTTACAGTAACTAGTTTAACTAAGATATTCGACGTTTAATAACTCAAAAACGGTATATGGTAGGGGTATATTTTTGAAATCAGAAACAAAGGATCATTCCAAAAATTTAATAACATACAGGGTATCCCATTTTAAAAAAAATATATTATTTTTTTGTATCCCCTGAAATCGGCACGATACTGTACTTTTGATAGCATTTTAACAAAATTGAGTCATAACCACACAACTTTTATTTAAAACTTTTTTTTCTATAGGCAATAATAACGATGAGAGGTGGAGAAAACCCCGAACCACCAAAGATTGATTATACCTAACGCTATTACAAAAATATTGTAATTTATACAAATATCCCAAATGTTAGAATGGAGGTGGCAATTGCCTGTTGTCACTATTTAATATGGTTACTGTATATACATAGTCCATCGATAAGGGAGACTCTGTAGTGGAAACAACGCCGGGAGGGCGAGCGGTCGGGCGGACCGGATGGCGTGAATTTATTAATTCGTTTAGAGATCCTGAACAAAATTAAATCCGGGGCGTGGTCCCAGAAGTTATCATGTTTCATTTACATCAGTTCATTATAAATATCCAGGGTGCCTTAGCCTAGGATCTTCATATATTTTGGATATTTTTAAATGTCTGCCCCTTGCACGTACCTACCCTTCTTTTCGTAGCACATTGATGACAGTTTTTTTTAAACCTATTTCTTTTCACTCTAGCAACCTGAGGACTGGACTAAACTAAATGGATGCAGTGTGTAAATAGTATAAATAGATAAGATTATTACAATTTGTTTAGATACCATTAAGTCTGTTTATATAAGTATGTTTATCATATTTTATGATAACCTATACTAGATAATCTTAAATTTTAGCATAGCAAATGGATCAGACACACATATCTGTGTTAGTATCATAGACATAAACATGTCTAAAAATCCAAGTGTAATTGTTATTGGGGCAGGTGCTGCAGGGATTGCGGCTGCAACAAAATTATTAGAAAATGGATTTATAAATGTTACAATACTAGAGGCAGAAAATAGAATAGGTGGGCGAATACATTCTGTCGATTTTGGAGGTAGCATTGTGGATATTGGAGGACAATGGGTACATGGAGATAAGGGAAATGTAGTTTATGAGATGGTGAAAAATTTAGATTTACTTAGTACATCGCATAATAAATATGACGATAATACTTACTACTTGTCCAATGGAACTGTTGCTGACAAACATATCACTGATCGTTTACACAAAATCGGTATTCAAATCATCGAAGATGAAGAAAGGGCCAAACGTGACTCGGGAACTTTTGGGGATTATTTTATAAAGGTGTAAGTTATATATTTTACTGTAATATTTGGAAGTGTCTACACAATCGTCGAATGGTTATTTTGTTATTTGTATAAAGTAATTTAATCATCGAGCGGTTTTTTTGAGAAAACATATGAACCGTCGCGTAGTTGGATGTTTATCTCTGTCTTCTTTATTTTTTTTTATGTTTTATGAGCAACTTTTCAAATACCATATTGTACATTTTTTTAAATTAGAATAAAGCGATAAAAAAGCTGAACAGTTCGAAGAATTCTAAACATAAGTAAAGGTTTAAGGGCTGATTTAACAACGCTCAGTTTTCTCTAACTAGAAAGTAAATCAATTTCAATTTCGTTTATTACAATACCATATACAAAATTAAATCAATACAATGCAAACAATAATTGTTTATTTGAATATTATCATCTAATTAGAGTTAACTAAGTAGGTATTGAGAAACTGGCCCTAAGACGATATAAATAGATATTTCATTAGTATTTCATTATTTTTAAAACAATGTTATGAAAAACATTAAAAGTACAGAATAAAAATAAAATAATTACGATTTATACCAGAAATCTTAAAAAAAATACCACGAGAATGTCATTTATTTCTTTCTAATTTAATTATTAAAAGAGCTGGCCCACGGTGCCATCATAAATAGTTGATCATATACTTTATTGTGTTGTAGTATACACTTCAAATTTACATGAATAAACAGAGGTATTTTTATTATTTGAAAATATCGAATGATATTAATTTAGGTACAATGAAAATGTTCTAAAGGAGTTTGGAAGTAACAAAGAAATTATAAAATTAGCAACATTATTGGAATCTTGGTTTCACAAATTTTTCGTCTGCTTGGATTCTGCCAAAACCTGGTTTGATATTTCAACTACGGGCGCATTTGTCTTTCAACGTTGTGATGGAGATCAACAACTGAACTGGAGAGACAAAGGTTATCGAACAATTTTGTACGTGTTAATGGTAAGTAAATGCAAATGTAATTATAATGTATAATTGGTTACTATTTATATATTATATATAGTACTATCACTACCTATTAATACTAATTATATTCAAACTTCCCTGAGTCATAAGTAAAATATAATGTCAAGGGAGTAATAGACATGTGTGCTGTCTTATTGACTTATTTATCAGATTTGATACTATCGATACAAATATTGATCTTAAAAGTTCAAAGATATGATTTGTCACGAACTGAAAATTGGTGATCACAAAATAATAAATACTTAGGTAATAATTGTGGATCATCCTCCTAATTATATACCGAAATTCCTCAAGGGTACTCCCTGAGCCTATTCCATTTATTCCTATTCTTGACAATTGTAAATTGATCCTTTTACAGGCATGCTTTAATGAGTTTATATTATCGCTTACTTACCTAAACTTACGCTGAATACATTTAAAATTAATAAAGTTAAAATTAATATTTAAGTTACATTTTTAGCATATTTTATGGTTTATAATCTGTAAGGAGTTGAGTAACAACAATGTAATAAAACACTTTGGTTTTATTAATTGATATGAAACTGGAATTTTTTGTGTTACATCAAGTTAATATGTTAAAAGAACATGTTAAAAAACTTAGTTTTTTATGTAGGCAGCAAATTTCAGTACTTAAAAAGTTACAATCCCTATATATCACGATTTTATGATGTGTCATATTAGCGTTGATCTAGTTTTATGTTTTGTATAATTTTTGATCGATTTCTTAGTTCACTCAGTAATATATTTTTGCCGAGGGAAACAAACTGTAATAGCGTACACATGTCCAATGTTCTAGTAACTAGTTTCCTTTTATTCAAAATACCTATTCATTTATTGATTTTCATAAGTTATCTTGAAAATGGTAGATAAAAATATATGACAGTATTAGTAGAAGATTCTACATTCGATTCGTTATAATTCAAATTTTGTGTACTTGGAGAAAGTTGTATTACAGTTTCAAATATATTGTATATTGTAATTAATTAAGATGATCATCGCGCCCTGTTTCTTTGTGGTTTGTGCTTTTGCTGCTAATTTTACAATGTATATTTTATCACAGAATGCTTCCAATTAATTTATCAGTTAACTGTATGTAACTGATACTGCTTAGAATCTCGACGACGATTTAGTATTGATGTATGTGCCTAGTAACAAAAGGAATTGGATCGGCCAAATAAATAGAAATACGAGAAGTAATCATAAAATGAAGGAAACTGATTGATAATGTTTAAAATTAATTAAGATAAAATTAAATTGTATTGACTAGAAACATTGTTAATTAATTTTTTCGTCCACGTTTATCAATTAAAATAATTATTATTTCATCATCACGTTTTTCAAAGCGTTCCATTTTTTAAAGATATGCATTAAGACGCATAGATTGTGTCTTAAAAATAAAAATGGCAAAAAGATCAGATGTGCCAATAAAAGATTGATAAGAAATATTAAATAATAAAGTACAGATCTTAATGCATATCTTTAAAAAATGTAACGCATTGAAAAACGAGATGATAACAAAAATTAATAAAATTAGTGGCATTTTTAAACAAACAGCTTTTGGCTTGTAATTGTTTATTATAAATTGCTCGCCAAATTAAAGTAATAATGTTTTTGTGCAATTTTGAAGGAGAATACCTGTCTTCAAAACGATTGGAGGTATCGAGATGCGGTCTTGAGGATTTTCTTGCAAATTCCATCAGAAATAATCTGGCTTAACGATGACATTAAATTACGATAGAAGACGTTATGCACAATGAAACTCTCGCAATTTATAAAAAAATGTAAAAAAAAAACAGTTACTTTTTTTATTTGTTATATTAAGATGATTTATGGACAAATGGGAAGAAACAGTTTTGTTTTTTGATATCTCTGATCTTTCTAGAGATTTAATTTATATTTTTCTGTTTTTGAAGCGTTCGTCAAAGCAATATGCCAAATGGCATAAAGGTGATAAAACATGTATTAAATCGTCCCAGCAGCGCTGAAAAACGAGTAAACCGTTTGAAATTTCGAAAAACCGCGTTATAAGTGATTTAAAATGCCTAGTCAAAACGAAAATCAAATGCGTCTCATGAATAATGGGATGATTGAACAGGCCATTGCCGATATTTATGGTGTCAGCCAAGTGTGATATGCACCTTGCAAATACATTTCAACGAAACGGAATGTTAGCTATCGTATTGGCAATGATTTTTGTACAGGGTGAGCAAATTTCGATGTTTGTATAGGAAAACTCGGTAACTGTAACAGATACATAAAATGGAAGACACATTCTCGATCTGCTGTCGTCTTTTGTTTTCGAGTTTTAAATAAAAGTTCGATTTTTCGACTTTTAGACACATGTCAATATCTTGGTTGTTTGTAAAGTTATGAAAAAATAACTTTTACATTCTTGGGGCACCTTTTTCTGTATAATACAGTGGCGTCGAGAAAATTTGAAAAAAGGTGCAATTTCGATTTGTAGCATAAAGTTGTATTTTTTTTAAATCGGAAACATAGTTGGCTATGGTTTAGTTAAAAAGGAAATTTTTTTCTCTTTCAAACTATATATGTTCTTGATATTAAACAACTGTTTTGCGCAGGATTAATCCTGGAACAAAAAAAATAATACTAGAAAAAGTGGTATTTTACATAATTTTCAGACCAGGTATAATGAAATGGCAATTACAGTACCTTTTGCTTCAAAAACTGTTGTACAAAGATCTTCCTGTGTTCTAAGGCCTCGTATATATAACCACGTACCAAGTGATCTAAAAAAACTAAACACGTTAACAATGTTTAAGAAATTCTTTAAGAAATGGATGCTTTCGAAGCCTCGCACTTTTTTCCATCAATTAATTAACCTGAGACATAATATTTAACTAAATATAATTGAAATAAATAGATTTTGCCCGTTTAACTATTTATTAGGTATCTTATTAGCTTCTCCTTTCATCTAATCTTATATATACTTACCTGGTACCTTACCTACAGTCCTTTTAATACAGATTTTTCTTTATTTATTTTTCTTCAATTGTGCTTTTTTTTCATAATCTTCTATATATTAGGTGTAATTATGTTAAGATGAAATATGTCTATTACATTTTTACTTGCGAATATGATGTAATTCTTGTCTCTCAACAAGTTCCTTACTTTTAAAAGTAATTCAGGTAATGCTTTAATTCAGATGTTCGCGGGACGTACAAGCTCACCACAGACATTCATTGGTTTTGTGAGCTTATTATTTACACTCTAATAAGAATTGTTAGGTAGTACTTATTTTGTTATATTTTTTTCTGTATTTTGAATTTTTTGTTTTCTCTTATACAATTTAACATGTTGCTAAACAATGTATTAAAAATGTTATATTTGAATGTGTTAATAAATATTTTTTTATTTTTTTATTATCCCTTGGGTGGCTTTTTTTTTTGTTTGTATTTTTCCTAACCCAAAATTTTTTTTTTTTTTTTTTTCTTTTTTTTTTTTTTTTTTTTTTTTCCCTTCCCCCCCTTTCCCCCCTTATTTTTTTTTCCCTTTTCCCCTTTTTTTTTTTTTTTTTTTCTCTTTTCCTCCCCCCCCCCCCCCCCCCCCCCCCCCAACATTTTCCCCCCCCCCCCCCCCCCCAATCCCCCCCCCCCCCCCCCCCTCCCCCCTTTTCCCCCTCTTTCTTTTATTTTCCCTTTCTTTTTTTTTCTCCCCCCCCCCCCCCCCCCCCCCCCCCCCCCCCTATTCTTTTTTTTTTATAAAAAACAACCCCCACTTTTTTTTTCCCCCCCCCCCCCCCCACCCCACAAAACACTCCACACCCCTGATAACCCTCCCCCACCTCCCCCTCCTTTTTTTTTTTTTTTTCCTCCCCCCCCCCCCCCTTCTCCTACCCTCCCCCCCTATTTTTCCCCCCCCCCCCCCCTGGTTTTTTTTATCCCATTCAGGCCTGATACAATAAGGAAACAACATCACCTGCAACCAACTGATCTTCGGCGATAATTTGAGGCATAACGAGCATTATTGGTCTGATATGAACCCTCACCGTACCGCTGACGTGCGATCTCAGGGATGCATTGGTTTTAGTTTTTGGTGTGTACTCGTCTTTTCCACTGGCGGTTCTATCATATATCAAGAGGGTCTAATTTCGGTACTATGACCTCCGAAACCAGAAAATTAAGGAATTTATGAGCAATCTGCACTTAATTCATGACAGTTTAAAAATATGGTGCATAATATATATATTTTTAAGAATATTAAAAATACATGTATTATATATTTTTAAACTTACAAGAAAAGTACCGACATAAATGAGCTCAACATTTTTTTATTTACTATGAATGGGAGGTCAAACTTCATATTAAATGCAGTTCTAGTATTAAGAAGAGGTGTAATTTATGTATCGAACATAACGGAGATTAGTTTGAACATTTACTTTAATTTGAATTTTTATTTTGTAATTGTGATGTATTATAAAATTAGATATAAATATCTGATTTCTTGGTTTTGGCTTGTTGAAGGATCTACAATTAATTAGATTTTCTTTTAACCTCTTAAAAATAGCTTTATTAGGTCTTCTTTATGGATAGCGATTGGAATATATTTTGGATGCAATATCACAATTGTTATTACTTTGCATAAGGCATTCTAGCATATCATATTTCTCGTAATTTTCATAAGTCATCTTCACTTATACGATTAAATGGGGTGTAATTATGATGGAAACAAAATTATTATGTAATTTTCTGACAAACGAATATACACTGTCATAGAGATGACACACGGCTACTTGGAATAAAAATTAAAAAAGACGCAAAAGTAATCTACTAAGATTATTTTCGTTTTCAAATACTTACACATCAAAAGCGACCACACATATGCTATATAGTTTGAAGGATAAAAAAAATTACTTTTTTTAACTAAACCATAGCCAACTATGATTCCCATTTAAAAAAAATACAACTTTATGCCACAACTGGAAATTGCGCTTTATTAAAAATTTTCTCGACGCTACTGTATTATACAGAAAAAAAGTGCCTGAAGAATGTAAATGTTGTTTTTTCAAAACTTTACAAACAACCAAGATACTGGACATGTGTCTAAAAGTCGAAAAATCGAATTTTTGTTTTCGCCAGTGAATTTGTCTAAAAAAAGAGATAGAGAATGTGTCTTCCATTTTTTTGTATCTGTTGCAATTACCGAGTTACCCTATACAAACATCAAAATCTGCCCACTCTGTACATGTTATTTGTGAAAATTGGTATAATGACAAAGTTTACTTTTACAAATCGTTATACGTATTCCTGAAGTAGGCTGGAACCTTTGATGTGAAGATAACACTAATGTAGTTTTCCATGAAACGCCAAAACACCATAAAATGCACATGACGCGCGTTTCGCCAACCAAGTTGGCATCATCTTGAGGTGAATAAAACTCAGTTTTAATCATCTCCATGATGTTTTGGTGTTTTGTGGAAAACAACATCAGTGTTATCGTATTATTAATAATTACATGGGGCAAGAAAAATAACAGAAATTATGTTCATAAAAATTAAGAAGTTTTCATTAATATTTCGAGTCATTTTGTATAAATACTCATAAAATTTCAACCGTAAGCACTCTGTAGGATGCAATTAGAATTTAAAAATTTTAAAGCTGCTATATTTTCTTCAATTTACGGCTATACACAAAAATCCTATTGTCAATAATAATGGAACTAAAAAATGGTTTGAATTTGAGTGATCTACTTCAAATGAACCCAAGTATATATGGGTGTTCAAATTTCCTCCACAACTTTACGGAATAATGTACACTATTGTCTCCTTTATTAGCACTGAGAAATATTTTAAAACTTGGGAGGAAATAATTTTGCATAGAAAATTTAGCAAAGCCAAATATAATTTTTTTTTGTTAGAGAAAATATGGGAGAAATTCAAATAAGCAGCAATAAAACAAGTTTTGTGCCATTTTTAATTATAGTAATAGAAAATGGTATGTGTTTGTTAGGGAAAATTATTCATGTTAATAATACATTTGTTTTGAGCGGAATTTAAGCGCATTATTTTCAGCCGGGGGTAAAGTGTCATTAATTAATTAAATGGCATAACGTACATAATATGGAATTCGTAAAATAAAAGTAATTAAAAATAATAATATGGTTAAAAATAATGTGTTATGAAATTTAAAATCCTTTACAAATAATTTAATTATTTTTGATGTTTAATTGCAGAAGAAAATCCCTGATATTACAAAACAGTTGCCATTGGATGATAAAGTACTGTTAAATAAAGAAGTTACCAAAATTGTGTGGGACGACAACAGTACTAATAATGGTGGAGTCACAGTTAATTGTACAGACGGTTCCTCCTATAACGCCGATCATGTAATTGTCACTACATCAGTAGGAGTTCTAAAAAAATTTCATAAAACTTTGTTTGATCCTGAACTGCCATTATATAAAGTGAACTCTGTTGAAGGGCTTCCTCTTGGGACAGTAAACAAAATATTACTGAAATTTCCAAAAAAATGGTGGCCAAATGATTTAAAAGGATTCAGCTTATTATGGACAGATGAAGATAGATTGAACTTAGTTAACGAATTCCCACATTTTGATCCGTCAGATAATGGAAGATCTTGGCTAGAGGATATTTTTGGTTTCTATGTAATCGACAGCCATCCTAGAGTCTTATTGGGTTGGGTGGTTGGTAAATTGGCAGCTGAAGTTGAACTTTTGCCAGACGAAGTCGTAGTTAGTGGCTCCATGTATCTGCTTAGAAAATTTGCTGGTCGTAAATATGATATTCCGGAAGCAGATGGAGTTATGAGGTAAAATTTTATAACTTCCTCACTTTATTTTCTCGTAAAATTTTTGAGCTGGAAAATTATCCAAAATTAACGTTGTAGATTTCTTCCCAAGGTGTTCGAATATATTAAGAGAATAATTGAAAGTCAACTATAATATAGTCGAGGAACGTTTTAAAAAAAATTTATTTTGTATTTACATAATCAAAGAAATTTTTCATAAAACTTACCGATAATTTGATAAATATATTATACATCGAAGAATTTGATATTCCCGATGAAAAGACAAGTCGGGATTTGATATTCCCGACGAAGATTCTGTAATTTATAAATAGCCTCACGCTGTTATAGAAATCGTGATTAAATAAAAGTAATGCGTCCTATATGCGCCCCTAATTTAAAATAAAAACTGTACAAATTGTCAATCGTTACTACCAAGAATTCATCTTATATGCGCCACTAATTTAAAGAAAGAAACTATATAAATCGTCACTACTGAAAATGTATCCTTTATGTGCCTTTTGTTGAAAATTAAATAAATAGTTTAAATATTTAAATACCTACATATAAATTTCTTCTTACAAAAAAAAATCTATGATCATGGTTTTTGATTATATTTTCTAACTCAGAAATAAAAAGAGTGTTCTAGGGACAGTACAATAAATGTAATTTTCTATAAACATTTTAAAAAGTTTCAAATAAATTCTGTAAAGCTGTAAATAATTTTTTTTTTCTACGACTTTTAAAAAAAGTAATGTTTTCCTCCGTCAAATGCGGGTAGAAAATGCTACTTTCTCTCCCAAAGGAGGCAACATAGCTTTCCTCCCTAGGTGGGAACGTATTTTCTACCCGCATTTTCGACTATTACCATAGTTCCCTTGAAATCTCAGTTTCTGCTAAAATGTCAAAATAGACCTCAAAATTGAGGCAAGTTAATTTAATTGTAAGATGTTATAATGTTTTATTAATTTTAGACAATACTACTCATATTAAAATGTAAGTATAATTATAATTAACATTTTAATTTTTGTTGATTTTGTTGATTTACAATATTTTGTCACCATAACAACCATCTTTGAAACTGGTATTTTAATATTCCAGGGCCTTACTATTCAAATTACTTTTAAAACTGTCATAATGCTAATATATATTTAAGAAATGTTATTTCCTATTCACCAATTTTTTATGTTTTAGGTCGTAGAAAAAATCATATGTATAACATGGGAGGAAAATGTCATTTCATGCCTTGATTGATTACTGCCCTCCGCTTCTCGACGGGCATTAAACTTCATGGATTCGGGATGCAATGTTACACTTTTCTCTCTTGTTATACAAATAGCTATTGTTTAGCCTTACTAAGTAAAAACATTTTCAAATTTCGAGATTATATATGTAAATAATTGGCAGAAATTAAAAGACCAGCAAGTAATTTTAATTTTCTCATTAAAACATAGACATATTGGTTATCAAGTTCTCATAATGAATGATTATTATGCGAAGTTCTTAAGAAAATAACAAAAATATTCGGAAGAAGCATTTACGGGATATTTTCATATTATTACAGAATTCAATTGGCCATCAAGCGTCTCATTACGGATATTACCTACTTAATTTTTAAAAATAAAGGCTTTAGGGTTTTACAATTTTTGGACATTTGAAATTTGTGAATATTCTCACCTTTCTAGCTCGCCCATTTTCTTTTCACAGGTACACAGTTTAGAGCCCTTTTCAAAATATATGAAAATAGTAATTTTAGTTTTAAGAACTTAAGTTGTTGTTGCTACGGCTAAACAGAATACTCCGAATATTGTTTGGCACCAAATACCAAAAAGTATATTCTGATTTTTTTGTTGTAAGAAGTTATATGGAGTCGCGCTTAAATGTGATACAACTAACTAACAGGCTTGTATTATATTTAAGCGTGACACCCTTACATGTAAATTCAATCGCAAGCTTAACCCGATCTTATCGTTCAATCATTATTGTTTGTAACAAATATCAAATTTATTGTCCATATTTTTGCTCATTTGTGTCTATGAATCTGCGAATATAAGTTTCACACAAAAATATTTTAAACGTAGGTAGGTTGATCCCATATGAGTAATTATTCATGATAAATCAAAAAGAAAAATTCTCATAAAATTCCTTTATTACTGTGACCGGTTTCGTGAACAAATTAATTACTTCACATCATCAGACACAGGAATTTTTATTTATAAAAAATTCCTGTGTCTGATGATGTGAAGTAATTAATTTGTTCACGAAACTGGTCACAGTAATAAAGGAATTTTATGAGAATTTTTCTTTTTGATTTATCATGAAAAATATTTTAACTAATATTTTATTATCTTTATCTTCATTACAAAAACCTGAAAAAAAATATTTGTACTCAGTATTTTAGACATTTGCTACATACAATATACATATAGTCCAACCGGGGAAAGAAGGTCCGCACGACACGGGAGAGAATTACCAATAAATCGCCAGTTTTCTGAGAAACCATATACTAGAATCTCCCAATGAGTAGGTGTGGATGCAAGTGATCACAAAAATATGTCATGCACTAATTAAGAATGGAATGCAGAAAGCACATTCTTTCCGCGGGTCTTCTTTCGTCAGTCAAACTTGTAGTTACTTCAATGTTACATAAAACTTAAATGTTACATAAACAGTCACACAATATAATTAATTTTCCAGATCAAAGTGGAACAGTAACCCACATTTTTGTGGTTCCTATTCACACGTAAGCATAGAGGCTGAAAATAAGAAAGCATCTGCTGAAGATCTGGCAAGACCCCTAGTTTCCAAAAACAGTAAACAGACTGTTCTTTTTGCTGGTGAAGCCACACACGCTACTAAATTTTCGACTGTTCACGGTGCCATTGAAACGGGATATAGGGAGGCAGAAAGGCTGATAAATATATACAAGTAAGTTTGGATATGGTTTCCATCAAAGTTCTTGACTGCGATCTTTGCCTGTTTTAGAATAAATTATTGTGATGTATATAATATATATATTTTTTTTAATATACTGAAAATTAATATTCTCAATTATTTAGTTTATTTAGTAGATATAATACCTTCCAGATAAACATTAATCCTGGTTGTAACAGATTTTAATATAGTAGCAATCGGATTTTCATATTTTTTTAATATTATATAATAATTATTGAAACATACTGTATGTTAGAATCATATTGCTGCTGTCCTTTCTTATTCCAATCTCCTAACCGCTTCAATTTTAGTCAGAAGCTAATAAAAAACAAAAATTGCTCTAATTATTAATAGGTACCATAAATAAGAGTCCATCATTTTTTTAATTTTCTAAGGAATCTATCAATTTTAAAAAATCTGACGTTTTATTTTCTTCTTATTATGCATATTTTCTTAATGTTATTATGTATTTCTAGAAAAAATAATTAATTTATTATTTTCTCTATAAATTATATCAATAGTTATATATTTTTTTGGGGTTAAAATTTTAACATCCTAGCAGCAAATTTTATTAAAATTTTTATTCGTTTTGGGATAACACGAATCTAAAAACCGCTGCCAATTACTTGGGGATCAGAACTTCCTCACCGCAGTCAAACTCGACGTGTAGTGGAGTTTATAACAAAAGTAATTTTTGACGTTTCAAAAGTCACATTTTGACGTTTCAAAAAAGTCAAATTTTTTGACGTTTCAAAAAGTCACATTTTGACGTTTCAAAAAAGTCACATTTTTTGACGTTTCAAAAAGTCACATTTTGACGTTTCAAAAAAAGTCAAATTTTTTGACGTTTCAAAAAGTCACATTTTGACGTTTCAAAAAAGTCACATTTTTTGACGTTTCAAAAAGTCACATTTTGACGTTTCAAAAAAGTCACATTGGTGGAATGTCACTAATATTTTTTTAGACATTGGGACCGATTTTGCTCATCAACGAACTCAATCTCTTCCTTGACCTCTAGAATGTATGTACCAAATTTGAGAGCTTTATCTCAAAAACTATAGAAGCTATCGCGACCAGACAGACACATAGACAGACAATTTTTTTCTGTCTGAAATTTTGTGTTCGTCATAATTCGTCGAGATTCGTCCAGAAATGCAATAAAAATTTTCAAAATTTTTTTCACAAATACATAACTTCCTCACTTTGAGGGATGAGGAAGTAATTAAACCAACAAATAAGTAACATTTTTTGTTGTCATAGCCTTTAAATAATTCTTAAAATATTAAAAATATGATAGCATGTATAATTTTTATACGTATATTTTAAACACAGAAACGGTAGGAAATCCCCGTTAATATTGTTCTATTTAATGTAAACAAATATACAGGGTGAGGTAATAGAGCATCCGACTTCGATAGCCGAGTTCTATGATAGCTAGAAACTTGATTTAAAAACATAAATCAACTAACCAAAAAAGTGTATAACCGGTAATTATTTTCTAATATACAGGGTGAGCCAAGACGATTCTACAAGGTCAACTAAAATTTTTTTAAATGGAATGCTATGTATATCAGAACATTTTTTTGAAACCTGTTTGTGGCCTCCTTCCACCCCATTAATTATTATTGACTCTCTCCCAACCGTTTGATGTAATGATTTTTTTTTTTTGTTGAAATTATTATCAATTTTAAGAAAAAATATGTTACAGTTATAAGATGTCTGTGTGATGATATTCAGCCATTTTTACATCCTAAAAGTGTACAGAGTGGCCAAAAATAATTTTTAAATTTACAACTATGAACTGAATTTTCTCAATTTTTTCAAATGGAACACCCAGTATATTTTTGGACGATGTGACGACGATTTACTGAAAAATAACTGCAAAATTCAGCAATAAAAATTAGAAATATATATTTTTTTTGTAATTCAAGAGAAGATATTATAAAAAGTGCTCCACATGTTGCCTATTTTCATTGACACACATTTCTATGCGTCTTTCGAATGAGGTTTCTACTGCTCATGCCGGAGTGATACTTCTAAAAGCATTTATTATACTTTGCTTAAAATTTTGAATTGTTGTTGGTGTGCTGTTTTTATGGGCATCATGTAACACGCTTATTATAATACCTTCTCTTGAATTATTTTAAAAGAAACCCTCATTTTTAATTTTTATTGCTGAATCTTGCAGTTATTGTTCAATAAATGGGAAATGGTCACAAATAACTTACATCACATCGTTCAAAAATATTTGAAAAAATTGAAAAACGAACATTTTTTTGTAAGTACTTCCCTATGGCTAATTGCAACCATTTTCGTTTTATAAATAAATAAGTGTTTATTTTTCAATTAAGAACTTTTTTAAATTGAATTTTTTCAATTTTTTCAAATGAAACACCCTGTATATTTTTCGACGATGTGATGTAGAAATGAAAAACGAACATTTTTTTGTAAGTACTTCCCTATGGCTAATTGCAACCATTTTCGTTTTATAAATAAATAAGTGTCAAATTCAAGAATAAACTTAAAAAAAGAGGTTCCCTGAAATAATTCATTAGAAAAATTTATAATAGGTGTTCGACGTGTTGCCCATTTTGATTGACACACGTCTTTATGCAATTTTGAAATGAGGCCATTTAGTGGGACCATTTCCATTGAAATGAGTAAATAGTATTTAACCAGTCCTTTACTGTAATGTTATTTTGTACATTTTTTTGCTGTTTTCGTTATTCGACAAGCAATAAAACCTCAGTAAATTGTCGTCTACAAAGGAGCATTTATCACACTTATCGGCCGTTAGTTACAATTTGTATTGAATTTAAAATATTTGGAATTTTACAATATGAATTTTAATAAAGCGGAACTTGTAGACATGACTTTTGTTTTGGGCGAGTCAGACAGAAATTGTTTACTTGCCAATAGAATTTATCACCAACGTTATCCTGAAAGAAGGCTTCCTGATGTTAGCAGCTTCCAAAACCTTCTCGATAGATTTCTGGAAACTGGAAATGTCGAATATAAAAAAAGTGAAAGAATAAAACGTGTTGTGAATGAAGAAAATGAGTTTTCTGTGGTGCTGGCAACGGTTGAGAATCCCCATGTTAGTCAAAGAGAAGTGACCTCATTAGTAGGAATAAGTAGACGATCTGTGGGTCGAATCTTAAAAACAAATAAGTTGGATGCATATCATATTCAAATGCACCAGGAATTATCTGATGACGATTTTCAAAAGCGCCTACAATTTTGTAATTGGGCCAGAGGTAAAATGCAAGTTGATGTCAACTTCTTCAATAATGTTTTATTCACTGATGAGGCAACTTTTCATAAAAGTGGATTTGTTAATAGACACAATTTCCATTATTATGCTTCGAAAAATCCTCACTTTTTTATGCAAGTTGATAACCAACACAGATGGTCTATAAACGTTTGGGGAGGAATTATTGGAGAACATGTAATAGGGCCACATTTTTTTGGATGGTACATTGACTGGAGCTATTTTACTTCATTTTTTGGAAAACTGTCTGCCACAATTATTGGTAAATCTCCCTGGAAGGATTCGAAATAGGATGTGGTTTCAGCAAGATGGTGCTCCACCACATAATTTAAATGCAGTTAGAGACCACTTAAATAATACCTACCCTCATTAATGGATTGGAAGAAATGGACCCACTAAATGGCCTGCTAGATCCCCAGATCTTACAAAAATGGATTTCTTTTTATGGGGATACGTGAAGGAAATTGTTTATAGAGACACACCAACAATAGTACAAAATATGAAGGAAAGAATAATAACTGCCTTTAGATCTATCACACCGGCAGTTTTAGGAACAGTGGGAACCTCATTTCAAAAGCGCATAGAGATGTGTGTCAATCAAAATGGCCAACATGTGGAACATTTATTATAATTTTTTTTTACTGAGTTATTTGAAGAAACCTCTTTTTTTAAGTTTATTTTTGAATGTTGTAATTATTGCTCAATAAAACGAAAATGGTTGCAATTAGCCATAGGGAAGTACTTACAAAAAATGTTCGTTTTTATTTTTACATCGCATTGTTGAAAAATATACAGGGTGTTCCATTTGAAAAAAATGAGAAAATTCAATTTAAAAAGTTCTTAATTGAATACTAATTTTTTGGCCACCCTGTACATTTTTAGGAAATGAAAATGATTCAAAAATATTAATTAGATGTCTCGTAACGGGTATTCACATAAGTTTTTCTTAAAACCCATAATTGTGACTGTGGTGATTTTTTTAATATCCATCTGCAGATGGCATTATTTCAACAAAAAAAATTCATTACATCAAAGTGGTTGGGAGATAGCCAATAATAATATAGGAATGATTAGAGCCTAGAAAGAGGCTTTAAAAAATGTACTGATATACATAGCATTCCATTTAAAAAAAGGCACTTGGTCCTGTAATTTCGTCTTGGCTCGTCCTGTATGTTCGAAAATAATTTCCAGTTATAGACTTTTTTATCTAGTTTACTTGTAATTTTTTTAAAATATCTAGCTATCGTAGAACTCGAGATATCAAGGTCCGACGCACTATTGCCTTACCCTGTATACTTAAAATCGACTTATCGTATATTTACTATACATTATCATTTTTTTAATTCCTTGAGAGCACAATCTTTAAATAAAGTTATGCCTAACGAAAAAAATAAATTAAATTTAAGAAAGAAGCCACAATTTTTATATTTCATTTTGTACCTAGTAAGAAATACGAAATAATCTCAATATCAATACTCCGATGAATGAATAAGCGCACATCTAGGCTTTATTGATTTCTAAGAGTTACATTGTAATTAAAGAAGTTTCATCTTTGTTAAGTCTTTACATTGTGGTGGAAACATCTAAATTGGATACAATTTTAACCTCTTCACACTAGAGCAAATATTTGCCAAAAGTAATTTAAAGGTAAGTGTTCACTCTTAGTATATTTCGCAAACCCATTTTATTTATAACTATTGTTTTCGTTATAGATATAAATGTATTTTCTAACTAGAGTCTACTTCAATAAATATATGTTAGTTTAGGAAGCATTAACAAGTACATGCTTATTAAATTAACATTAAATTAATATTGACGTTAACACCTAACATATTGTCAATAAGAAAGCATCTAATTAGTAATTATTATTATTATAACTAATGTAATGTTTCATATCAAGCGATAAAGTTTTCTTTTATTATTTTTTCTTTAATTATGTTTTCTTACGTTGTTCCTGACCTGGAGAATTTTGCAGAAATCCTGTGTTGTCGTTAAATTGTAATATTTATCGTATATCAAATTCCAGGTTACACTGAACAGAGAGTTTTACATCTCTTTCGCCAAATAGTGTCACTAGCATGTCCGTTTATCCACTACAGCCCTTTGATGCGGTTCGGAACTGTATCTAGACCGCAGGCTACGTGTATGGTGATATATGACACAGTCCTTATGCCATCTGGGCACTAATTGGTTATATCCAATTAGTTCTTAATTTATGGGTTGTAGAAGGCCAAATCGAATAGAAAGTGAAGAAAATGCGAAAATTATCAAGCAGTCACTTGTTACGTAAGAATAATGGTGTTACCCAATAGTCTCCTATATTGTGACGTCACCATATAGACAACCGATATTACGTGAAATCAAACCTTGAGTTAATTAAGCCATTTACTTGCAAATATATCATCTCATTTTTCTTCAGTTATAATAATAATTAATCGATGAAAAATGCGATGACGTAATGTTCACACAGATGGATGATAAATAAACATACTTCTATTAATTTGCTCAAATTTTGTCTAGAATCGACTTAGTTCTCTTTTGATAATAAAGTTACTAACATGCAAACTATTGGAAATTATGTTAGATAAATTCTTGAGCAATATTTGTAAAAAGAAACTTCACATCAATTGACACGAATATCAAAGACTACTACGTGCTAATATATTAGTCAGAGGGCAGATAAATAGACAGATTGTGAGTGGGTCGTTAAGACACTAGTGACCTCCCTTCACTGCGCCCTAAAAAAATCTTTTGTGATAAGCCCTTTATCTATGTGTACCCTCCTTCTGAAGAAGCCTAAAACTTTTCTGGGGCTACGGTTCCCTCTTTAGAAAGTGTTGTGGGTGGGTACCTGCTCCAAATGTTGTAACCTTTGGCGCATTGGGACTTTACATGAGCAAAGTAAATGTTTCATTTACGCTTCATTTGTACAGAAGCGACATATGTCGCTTTCAGCTTTGCTCATTTTTTTAAATGGTGTCTCAGTGGGCAATAACCTATGATGAGGCCTCTTAGTATACTTAACTCTGGTTTATTGAGTTCGCGTAACTCTCTAGCTCCTTCCTCGCTTGTTTTTGAGCTAGAGTTAACCATCAAGATAACTTTGTTATTCTTTTGCCAGCTGCTTTACTATTTGTAGACATTCCCAGACGATGTTAGACTTACAAGTAAAGGAATTTAAAGATTTAAGTGCTGTTTGAGAGGATATTGTGTGCCCTTTTAATTCTCGAGTGTAAATTTCTATAGCGTGAATTTTCACTTAAAGATGTAGGAGTTTGGCCTAAGGCTTTTGATAGCCTATATCTAGGTCCATATACTCCTATCTCCCCTACTCCTTCCTTCATATTTGATCCATCTGTATACCAGATATGAGATCCGTTGCACTTTTAGCAACTTGTTTTGTGCTGTTTTTTGTTTTTTTGCCATCATGCAATGGGTCTGACAACTGTTAAGTATGACCAATAGATCAGTTTTAGTTTTAGGCCGTATGTTTTACCGAAGTGCTCGCGGCACATCCAGAGGGCCGCTGTTGTTCTTTCAGTAACCCATGTCAAGTGTTGGTTTCAGATAAGTCTTTGATCTAGGATTACATCTCGATATTTTACCTCATCAGAGAAGTCAATTTGTACACCATTCATTTATGGGGCTATATTACGGAAAGCTTCTTTATTTTGTGAATGGTTAATGACTGTTTTGCTTGGATTAACGTGTAAACCTTCATCAGGGTACCAAGTTTTAACCCTTTCGATACGATTGTCGTGTTATCACGGCCAAAATAATTTGTGCCCACTGAACGGCTGACGAGTTTTTACAAAAGCATTTTTCATGTGGAGCGATTGTCGTGCGATCATGTTTAATTTATTTGTTATATTATATATTGTATTGGGATGTACTAAAACGTCTATGGCTGACCCACTTCATTATTTATGGCACATGATAGATCAAGGGAATAGACGGTACATAATCGTCTTGAATAGTTGCATTTCGCACTGATTTCTGTTAGTTGAAACTGGTATGTTGTCTAATTTCAAAATGCTTCGACGAAAACGAGAAATATTATCCAACAAACAGCTGAAGGAATATGCTAATGAAATAATGAGGGAGGAAGATGAAAATTTGGATTAAGTTAGTAGCGGTGAGAGTTCAGATAAAAATGACAAGGATGAAATGGAAACTGATAGTGTTTTACCCGATTTTGTTGACAATATTCCTCAACAATTTACTGATAATGAGCTTCTGTCGGAATCTGCCGAATATAACTGGACCTTTTCACGTAAATGGATTCTCCAAATTCATGTGTATGAAAACACTGCGGGCCCTTCTCCAAATATTAACAAAAATTCTTCGGCATTAGAAGTTTTTGAGCTATTTTTTACCGAAGATTTAGTAAATAAAATATTAGAAGAAAGTAACCGACGGGCGAGAGAACTGAACGAGGCGAATGAAACATTCGGTTGACCTAATTGGACAATAAGTTGGTGCCATTAGAACGGTTGCCGTGCGATTACGTAATGACCAACAATGCCTCGTTCATAGAGCACTGGTAGCGCGCGATATTGCTCGTATCAAAATGGTTAATGATGTTGAGTGTGATTTGCATTAGGCTTGAGATCACTAGTCATGCTTGCCTCTTATTATAATTACTAGATCATCAACGTAGCCTTGAATTTCGTATCCAGAGCCGCTTTGTTTAGTGTGAAGTTCATCAATATAGACCATAGCAAGAGTGATAGGATCCTTCTTGTGGACATATCTTGATGGCTATTACTAGTCAGAGGACAAGATATGTTTTTCGACAATTTCCAAAGAATTTTTCACATCGCATTTAAATTGTGCATTTAGATGTTTTAAAATGGCAATAAAAAATTTGTTTATATAACATGATATAATGGAACTGAGGGCCATTCTTTCTGTATAGACTTTTAGTAACCCATATAATTTTGGAGCTTTACATTATGATGTGAAGTAACAATAATTTGATCTAAGTTTTGAATGAATAGTTAGATAGCACTAAACAACAAGTATTCAAAAGAACCAGGAACTACCCAAATAACAATTTAAATACCTTTTAGATTTATTTAGGTTTCATCAGTGCATTATAGTAGCTAGCTTATAAACTAGCGATTTACGCCAGATTTATTATATGCCAAGCACACTTAAGGATAGTTTTATCTTAACGAAAGTTTTTAAAAGTCTTCAAGAAGTTGTATCAAAACTGAATTGTCTTTTAGTCTTTATTCGACTTATGACTGACTTATCAAGGCATTTGTCGAGCCTTCAATAAAACTTTATAGCTGTAAAGTCCAACTTAAGAGTACTGAGTGTTATAGAGAACTTAGGACGTGTTATGATTTTATAATTGCTTTATAAAATTATCTTGGGGTAGTTGTTAATGTCTGGTTATAAATCTAAAATGTCTTGATATCACCAAATTTCAGGTCGACGCTTGCCAATTCTTTATTAGAGTTTTAATGAAGCAAACAAAAATCTGTAATAAATCACTCTTAACTATAACAGAGTTTGGTTCACTTTTTCCAGAATATAATGTTTTAAAATATCACTCCATTCGAACCGCTGTAAGATTGCAACTTTCATCTTAAAGAGTCAAAGCCATAAATAATATTATTCGATTCAATTGTCAGCGGTACTCAAACAGTATGATGCAATTTTCGAAATTCCACGCAGGTCAGATGTTCGCTGTTTTACAGCTCGAACAGGAAACAAGGGTACACCATTTTCTTTTTCAGGGGTGAAATAATTCTCCACCTTAAGTATAAACTGACGTTCATCTCGAGTCGAGTCTCGAGTTAAATGTTTTCCTTTCCATTGAATCATGATTGTTTCGATATGAATATTTTTGAATAAACAAATTCACAGTTTTAGCATACGTGTTACTACTTCCGCTACACTAAGTTAAATAAAACGTAAAATGAAGTATTTATTTATGTTTTCGGCAAGAATGTATTATTTTCTTAGAACATTTAGGTCTTATCCAGTTTACGTAAATAGATTTTCTGTTTCAGGGACGAAACATTTTATCTGCTCAAAATCTTTTCTATTAAAAATAGCTAATTTTAATAATGTCGTTACATATGATTCTAATTTGTAAAGTTAATTTTTAAGAATAATAGAAAATCCGAAATAAATGATTGAATGAATATCAAAATAAAAGCACAAATATATTCATTTACTGTTTGAGATTCACTGTTCACCAGTCTTAATAAGTCGCTTATTTGGTATGCACAACTGGTCTGCTGACAATTGAAACGAATAAAATTATTTATGAATTTGACTCTGAAGAAAGTTGCATTCTTATACTGGCCCGACTATCATAAAGCTAACGCACTGGATAAAAAACGAGGGAGGAGGGAAGAGCAGACGTGTGTATTATCACGAGTTATGTTATCCTGGCACCATAAATCCTATAGATTTTAAAGCGGTTGTGTTATGTGCTCAAAGGGCTTAAAGCGGGTTTTAAGGTAATTCTACAAGTTTCAAGCAATATGATAAGGCCAATGAGGCTTAAAATATACAAGAACAAATCGACATACTTAAAGAGCAATTGGTAATTTAATGGGCATTTTAAAACGAACATTTTGAAGTAGAATTGTTCAGAACTAATAGGGTTTATGCCAATCTTTAAGATTGGTTATGCGTACTGCCGCCATTATTTTTAGCTGCAAGAGATGTATAACGATCAGCCATTATGAAAATGTTCCAGATTGATTGATTATGTATACGTGAAAAAAATTTTGAAATTTTTATTTCATTTCTGGACGAATCTCGACGAATTATGACGATACAGAAAATTTCCGACAGAAAAATTTTTCTGTCAGTGTGTCTGTGTGTATGTCTGTGTAGTTCGCGATAACAGCTACAGTTTTTGAGATAAAGCTTTCAAATTTGGTACCCATATTCTAGAGGTCAAGGAAGAGATTGAGTTCATTGATGAGCAAAATCGGTCGCAATGTCAAAAAAAAAATTAGTGACCAGTGGCGGCTCGTGATATTGTCCGCAATTTAAAAGGCAACTAAATTTCAATATGATTACAATTGCACGTTTCCCCACCACCCTTGAGGCAGTACAACGGCGTGTTACATTTTTTGTCGTGGGTTGATCGACAGAGTAGCCTTGGTAATGGTAATGGTAATAGTGGGGGAGGCTGACGCCTGGCAAGTAAGCCACAGACGGGCCCTTTTTACCAACCCCCAGCTGTCCCCTCAGCCATGTGCTTCTCTTGCTCCCTCATCGAATCTTTACGACCTTCTAATGAAGGTCAGGATGTCACTCATTGCGAGGGAGCTCATCTCCTCCCTTAGAAGCGCCTCAGAACCGAAGATACTGTGTCTCAGGCGCCCAAACGCTTCACATTGTCCCAGGAAGTGGTGAGATGTTTCTTCATCTCTCCTGCACCTTGGACATGTAGGGTCTTCCTCAATACTTATCAATGATAGATGCCTCCTAAGTCTGCAGTGGCCTGTCAGAACACCGATTAATAGGTTCAGAGTTTTCCGACTCCGTCCCAGCAACCAGGCCGATCTCGATTTGTTCGGCTCCGTCACAAAATCTCGGGTTTGCCTGCAGGCCCTGTTTGTCCTCCAGTGCATCCTCGGTGTCTCGTGGGCCCACTCATTGAGGGCCGTTGTGACTTGCTTTCTTGATATACCTAACATAGGCTCAGGCCCGTGACAGGGTTCCTCCTCCGAGTCTAGCCAATTCATCGGCCTTCTCGTTGCCTGGAACTCCCATATGTCCCGGGATCCATACCAGTCTCACTTGTTTATGCCTAGCCAGCTCTTCTAGGGCATCCCCATACTCCTGGACGAGAGCTGATCTTGTCCTGGGGGAGCACACCGCTTTTAGAGTAGCCTGGCTATCGGAGCAGATGTATATTATCTGTTCCGCCCCATTCTTAACTTCAGCCCTACCCGCCACCGCTAGGATGGCGTAAACCTCTGCCTGGAAGACCGTGGTGTACGAGCCTAGGGCAAAGCTCTCCTGTACATCTTTGCCTTCCAGATATATTCCCGTCCCGGTGGACGGTCTAGTGGCCACCCGAGATCCGTCTGTGTAACACATCAGAGTCCGGGCGGAAGTCAATTCTTCCTTCACTCCACTCCTCCTTACTGGGAAGAGTGAGAGTGTAGTTCCTTTCCAACCTTAGCTGATCTTTCGCTTCTCGATGTCGTCCTCATTGCGCCAGTGATCCCTAGGCAAGCTAGTCTCTGGACTTTTGCCAGCTTTCTGGATGTAATCGCTCTGTCCACGCTCGGCCACCAGACCACAGATCCATACTGGAGCCTCGGCCTGATGACCGCCGTGTACAGCCAGTGTAGGATCAGTGGGTTAAGGCCCCAGTTCCTACCTACTGCTCGGCGCAATTGCCAGAAGGTTGCAGGCGACTTTTTTATGACGTTGTCGATCTGCGGCCCCCATGACAGTTTGCTATCTAGGGTCACTTCCAGGTACCTAACCTCCTGCACAAGCGCAAGAGGTTTACCGTACATGGTTGGTGCCCTAAAATCCTCTATTTTTCTTCTCTTGGTGAACAGGATCATCTCAGTCTTAGATGGATTGTCTGAGAGACCTGTTTCGCCGCACCATCTTTCTATTATTCTACAGGCTACCTGCATTCTATTGCAAACGACATTTAAGAAGCGGCCGGTCACTAGGACCAGCCCGTCCGTCCGCATATGCCTGCGCATAAAATCCTTCCGAAGTTAGGCGCTCCAAGAGACCATCTATTATTAGACATCATTGATGGGGTGATAGGCAGCTGCCTTGTGGACAGCCACCCCTCACCCCGACGTCCAATCGACAGTCTCCCAAAGCAGCACTAACTCGTCTCTCTTCCAGCGTAGATTTCACCCATCTGACCAGTACTGGAACAGTACCTCTAGTCCGAAGGGCATCGCAGATAGTAGTAGTCTTTGCTTTATCAAAGGCTCTCCCAATATCGAAAAATACTGCTAGGGTGACCTTCTTATGCAAGAGGGCCTTTTCTACCTTATGCACGACGGCGTGAAGGGCTGTCTCCATGGACCTCCCTCGCCTATATGCGTGCTGATTCTTGTGGAATGGGTACCTGACTAGGTCCCCTTCCAGCAGATAACTGTCCACTATCCTTTCCAGTGATTTTAGCAGGAAGGACGTGAGACTGATCGCCCTAAAAGAGTAGCCTTACTATCCCATTTATAATTAAATTATAATTTCTAATAAAAATCAAAATAGTTTTGGAAAAAAATTGATAAATAAAAGTGTTTTTCTTCAAACAAAAAATTGTATTCATTATCACTGCCAGAGTGTAAAATTATTACTTTTAATAAAAATTAAAATAGTTTTGAAAAAAAGAGTTACATAAAAAATATTCTCTAAAAAATGATTAACGTAAATAAATATTTCTTCTAACTAACTATATTAATCTTTGGTGCAAAGTCTAAATATTTTTATAAATCAGTGGTAACCTGCGATTTTCATAACTAGCTAAATTGTTGATTACTTCTTTGTAAAATGAAAATAAATCATTTTTTCTTCAACTCTGACAAAAATCGTTTTTCTATTGTAATAAGCGATATATTTGACAGACGGTCTTGAGCTATCGTGTTTCTGGTAAATGTTTTTATGCGTTTGAATGCTGAAAACGATCGTTCTACAGAAGCTGAGGTTACCGGAATTGTTGACACTAAAAATAACAGTTTGTACAGTTCGGAGAGACAGCTTTTTAAATTATTATTATTATATATAAAAGTAATCATTTCTTGAGGCGATTTTAAATTTGCTAAAAGTTGCTGGTCAGAATACAACACACATGGTTCATTTCTTAACGAAATACGGTTAAAAATGAGATACTGGTCCATTAATTTGTCCATTAGACTGTAGAAATGATTTAGAAAACATAACATTATTAGGATTTACTAAATCGAAACACTGCAAATTATTTAAATCGGAAAATCTAATTTCAATTTGAACGGTGTCCAAAATTTCTGTAAAAATTTGTTTGTAATATGTATCTGTCCTGTCAAAGTTATATGTTGTCTTTCTTTTTTTTTAACTGTGGCTCATCTAATTCTTCAATATTATCTAAAAAAAAACATTACATAAAGTATTGAAATGTGTTTCGTTATTGCGAAATTATTTTAATTTATATATTGGTGAATTAAGTCTATTTGTAGAATATGTTATATCAATTAATTTATTCTGTAAAATTTGGAAAACAACATCAGTTTGCTCAAAAATCATTTTAAAAACCTTTAGAAAAAATATGAAGTTTTTATCCAACAGTGACTATTTTAATCCGTAAGCTGCTCTTAAAGTCTGATCGTCATTTAAAAAGTCTTCACTTTCCGAAATAAAATTAAAAACGTTAATAAGTTTTTCCTGTATGTGTCAACAGTGAAAACACCTCTAGATGAAAAATTCCAACGAGTGGGAGCATTACATGGAATTCTATGTTCCTAATTCTATTTAAAATATCAGACGAAGAACCAGTAACATTTCAAAAAAAAATTCTAACTTCTTTAATTCCGTCACAAGCTTTACTCAAAACCAAATTTAATTTGTGTGCGTAACAGTGAGTGAAATAAGCTTGAGGAGCAATATTTTTTATTTTAGTGTGGAGTCCATTGAAATGTCCTGAAACCGCAGTGCCGTCATAGGTTTGTGCAACTAATTTATTTTTCAAATCAACCAAATTCGTCGATTAATAATTTAAATAAACTGTCCGCGTTTCTTCCACTACTCACATCAGAAAAACCAATAAGCCTTTCAACAACTTCACCGTGCATTACATATCTAAAAATAACGGAAAGTTGAGATTTACATGTAATGTCCGTCGTTTCACCACGAGAGAAATTCGCAATTATGTAGTTCTTCATAAATTTTGCCTTTAATAATGAAGCTAACACTCTCAATTAGGTCATTATGAATTGATTTAGACATCCCAGAAAAAACAGTGGCGTTATTCAAAAAGTTCTCTAATTTTGGATCATACGTTTTTAAAAAATCTATTAGCTCCTTGAAATTTCCTTTATTATACGAATAATAAATATATAACGACATCAATTAATCTCTTTAATATTTCCCTATTTTCACGGACTTCATTAAAATTAAAATTTTCTATTTCTCTTTTATGCGCAGAATCCAAGATAATTAAAATATTTTGTTTACCCAACATTCGAATTTAATGCAAGATAAAATATGCTCCTGAGATTTTTCATGCCTTTCTAAACCTCGCGACATAATTTTGCAAATTATTAAACCCGGCCCTGCCCCAAATTGAGGATTTATCATTAGTAAATAGCAAACATTTCCAACAATATAATTTGTTTCTAACTGTTGATACCGTTAACCACTTTTAATATGACACTTATCCTAAACCAAGTTTGGTCTTATAATACTCTTCAGATACTCTACGAGTAAAGATTTGGACAATTAAAACTTGAAAGTTTTAATAGTAGTTTTAAAAGGAGGCATTTAGGTCCTTCACTAAGTAGGCCCCTGTACTCTTATAAGGGTTTTAAATCAGTTTTATGGACTAGTTACGTTTATAAGTAGTCTTAGAAATAAGCTTTGACATGTGGATGAGGATGTGGACGTCTGCAAGAGAAGAACCCACTTTGTCCGCATGGTGTATGTGCGTGGATATACTGGTGAATAAATTACAAAGAATTAAAAAAGCCGCTATGTGAAAAATGAGGATTCATTTACTGTCAAAATTAGCAATGTAAGAAATTGGAGAAATGTAAAGATAACGTTTGTTACTCTAATATACCCTCCAAACATAAAACATCTAAAGGACATTTGTCACGTTGCCAACAAGTAACAAGGGTGTTGTTTATAAACATCCTGTATAAGTTAATAAAATGTTTAATAAATAGAATCATTTTGAAACGTTCTGTATAACATTATTAAATAAAATACATCCTTAGTTTATTTTCTAAACAACGTTAATAGAAACATTATGATTATGTTAAAATAACTTACTTGAAGACACGTCCTTTGCGATCATACTTAAAACGTTATATTCAAACAGTTCGTATGATGATAATGTAAAGTCACTAAAATTGTAAAAATAATGTAATAAGAACATGTCCCAAAATAAATCGCAGTTCAACAATATTGTTCGTTAAGAGGAAACGGACACTAACATTTATGAGTCCTGTATTTTCTACTAAATAAATTATTTATGTATACAAAATGTTTTTAAAACGTTGCTAGGAATTAAGAATGTACTGCTATACAAATTTATTTACACAGCACAGATTTGTTTGCGTTTACAAAGAGAATAAAATTCTCTTTGTCAATACAAAGAGAATACAAGTCAATACAAAGAGAATACTTTAAATTCTCTTTGTCAATATCTAAGTTGATCGACCGCATGGACCATATCCACTATGCTGTACTGAGCTGCAACAAATATACTTGACCTAGTGTATGTATAAGCTAGGCTGTATACTTTCATGCCGATTGTCGGATCTATTGCGATAAATCGAAAAGGTTATTGTAGGACAAGGAACACAGTGAAATCAATGAAAGATGAAATACATGTTGTAATCTAATCAATTTCAAATTACATAGTATTAGTAATTATAAAAAGCAAAGATTTTACTCAGTTGTTGATTACACAATGGGGGGTTCATGCAAATTAAAATTAGGAATAAAATCTTGTTACTACAATAAATTAAGACACTGAAATAAGTTGAAGTAGTTGCAGTTATATCCTTGCTTATTTTTCAATTTTACTTGCAATTATTGCCCAAACTTTTTCTAGAAAATTTTCACAAGATACGTTATATCTGTGGGAAAAATCAGATTCGTTTGTATTTTTCTAATTATATCAGAACATTAATTATTTTAATACTGCAGTTTTTGATACGAATTTATTGCTTATGTAACAAATTGTACATTGTCTTAATATGGTTCACAATAGCTCAGTCGGCAAGTACCCTAATTAAATTGGTTAATGTAGTTCATAAGCAATAAAGATTCTTAAATTAGAATTGAAATCCAGAGGTCCACGGTTCGAAACACTCGCAAGATGAGTTTTTAATTTACAATGTAATATTACTAGTTCCTATAACTTTAAATGAAACCGATTGTTAGTGTGACTCGACCACCAGAAGCTTCCATGTCCCTAAGTGTACACAGTAAGTTGTTAATAATAATAATAAATAACTAATAATTACGTCGTTTTGAGGAAGTTTTAGTCAATGTCTTTAGAACGTATCAAACAAACATACTAAGGAAGTTCTTATTGCATCTTAGTGTCATTCTAAGAATGCAACAAGTTTTAAACAAAAACATTCTTCTCGTTTCATCACATGGATTTCGTTAAGTTTCAGGACATATAACGATGCTCAAAGTGTTAATAATACTTTGAGTACAACTTCACATTGTAACAAAATATCAGTAATGTTTCAAACCTGTGATATTTTTTGTTTAGTGAAATAGATAATTACTTATTCTACAAATTCTTACATTACCATTTTTACATCTAATTGACCGTTTACAAGCACAAAAATCTTTAAAAGGGCAACCTTTTTAATATGGCATGGCGGCTAGAACTACATATACTTGGATTGGTGAGCTTAGAATGCTAACTGGAGACAATGTGTCTGCAAACATTCTGCGTTATACGTATATAAAAATCAAATTTTCATCGAAATATAGAAAATATTAAAAGCCATAGAAGAGAAAATAGTAATTTACCATTTTTAAAACATCATTTCGAAAATTTTTTGTTTGCTAAGTAATTTTTTATGAATGCACAGTGCTGTAAATATATATAAACAAAGAAACACTATTACAAAACAAGAATAATCGCTAGAACCACACTAAATCTAAATAGGTGGAGCACTAGAACAAAAAGATAGGATTCTTGGCACAAATTATTTCTGTTTAAATCCTTTGACCTAGTTTAATGTTTTTGTAGATTTCCAACATTCTCCCTATAATACTTCTGTGACAAATGACTCATTGTCGGAAAATGTTTACACTTAACACTAATTAATAGTTTCCAAACTATCTTTGTTTTTGCTTTAATAAAGGAGACTTAACTAAATATTGTCGACTGTACGCTTCCATAGCCGTCGATAACGATGGTAATGTTTTTATATTAGGTTTTTCATATATCTTTACTGGCTAGACGTCAGTTACTTATTTCAAAGGTACAAACTAACTTCAGTTATATTTAAAAAAGAATTACCTTTACACGCTTTTTTCATAGAATCATTACTAAATTGTGGACTAACCGGATCAATAATAGAAATATTTTTGTCGTTTGTAAACTAAAATGTACTTATAGTAAATTTTATAATAAATATGGCGTTTAACTAAATATTACTTGTAGACAATTTTTATTCCAATCTAATAATGTTGTTTCATATGAAATATATTATACAGGGTAATCCTTATTACATCGACGAAAAGCTCTAATGTGGATATTTTCAAAAAAAAGTTTTCCCTTATACCCTTAAAAGATTTTTTTATAAAACTGAGTGTATCTAATAAGTACTTAAAAAGACTTATATTGGATCTAAAAGTTTTTTAATCCAGTAGGTCAGTTTCTTGGTTGACGTCTTTCCCGGAAAGAGTAATACGCCACTGAGTTTTCCGAATTTTAATATTTTTTGACTAATCAGTATCTGAAACCTCGTAAAAAAAATTACGTGAGTTTTCTTGAACGATGAGCCGCTATTTTTGATGTAAATAAGGTTTTAGGGTGTATTAAAATACAATGAAAACAGCATTAAGTGTGTTTAATTTAAACCTAATCATAATAACCAGTCCAAAAAAGGAAGAAATAATCAAAACAACGTCATCAGAGATCATCGAATAACTCACTAATTTACAAACAGATTATCGCTTTCTTAAAAATCATTCTTAAAATAAAAAGGAAAAAACTACAAAAAACTAAATTAATGTGATAAATTGAAATATATTTGATATAATAATCACTATCACAAAAAAAAATTGTTGGAAATTTACAATGGCATCCGACATAAAATATTTCTTTGTACATTGTAACTATATTTTCTAAGGAATGACGACGTAGCATGCCAATGGTGGATGAAATATTCTAAAAATTAAATTAAACATATATTTTAATAATATTTTATAAACAATTGAAAATATTCCTACGAAGATGAATATAAAATATTTTGATTGAATATTTTAAAAATGTTTTTATAACTTTCAAAATATTTCAGCAATATTAAATACCATTATCAAATATTTAAAAAATGTTCTGTGCTGTTAGAGGTAGAAGACACTTTAAGGACACATGCGTTTAGGCGGCGCACAGTGGACGGAAACGCCAAAAAGTTGGCCAAAATTAAAAAAATGAAGATTTTTTTTTTTGAAATGGAAACGTTTTAAATCGTTGTAGTGGTACCCCTAGCATTGGAAACGACCATTAATACCGGTCCGGGTTCACTACCTGAGCGAGGAAATTACTTATTGATAAATGATATTGATAAATTTTGTCTGCAGCGTAAAAATTCTCAAAGTGCAGTTTTCTGTGTCATAAAAACGGATTCTGCATCAGAAAGTAAGTACAATTAAAATAACTCAGTATCAGATCAGTTTATTTATATGGTAATTAGTAAATAATTATCGAAGTGGAGTGCATTTTTGTACATGTAACGATTCATAAACTCCACAAAAAGAAGCCATAAGTTACGCGGTTGGTGATGGTTGGTCTTGAAACTTATTGGAATGTGTTCAATGAACATTTTTTCGAAAGTGTATAAAAAATTAGCTGCATCTTTTTGCATCTTTGCGAGTTATTGACCAAATTGTGTGCGAATGCACGGATGCATGCACATTCGTGCACCATAAAGTGGGCTCCTTTTGAATGCGTTCTCATGAGGACGATGAATGTAATTCAGATAGTAATTGAATAAAATTAATTTTCAAAGTCATTACACATTTTCATTCCATTCCCCAGATCCTAATTTTCCCGAAACAAATGAAACACATGAATTCGCTTCAATTCAATAATAATTTTTGACTATGTATATATTTTTGACCGTAATTTTTTTTGAAATTCTATATGGGATTCTTCATCAGAGACCCAAAAAAACTGTATACAAAGTTTTGTAAAAATGCAGCGATAATTGGCGATTTTTGGTATGTTTTGGGGGGATTTCATGGCCGCCATTTTGTTTTTTTTCAAAATTCAACTTCGGATTCTTGATCAGCGACACAAAAAACCCCTATATGCACAATTTCAGTAAAATAGCTCAATGCCTTTAAATTTTGGCCAGCTTTTCGGCGTTTCCGTCCACTGTGCGGCGTACTCAATCTTTGCCTTGGACCAAACGAGGAATGAGTAAATCTGTTTAATTATTTTTAATCAAGTTAGTTAATTCATACCACTACTGTAACGCCACTGGATTCCATGCCAGAGTTCTAGCTTTGTAATTTCGTTAAATCAAGTATTATATTGCAGTTACTGATTTGATATTTTCCACCTTCCGAACTTATATAACAGTTATACAGTTCTACTGTTAATGGTGGAGAATATCTACAGATTCATGTCGATTAAATAGTCTTATCAAAGCACTGACTAATTAGTTCACCTTGTATACAAATGTACAACCAATTTATGAAATTCTAGGTAGATGTATTCACGGATAAACCTTTAGAAATGAATAGACATAAATTTAACGAAAGTCGACGTCGAATGAAGTCCTGAATATCTAGGATTAATTATCCAAAATGGGCACATCCTACAAAAACATGTTATATTCACCTTCAATAGAGTGTATTTTCTAGCCTACTGATCCCCTCGCAAATTTTCTGAAAAGTGTTCTAAGCAGTTGAAATAACAACTGCTATAAATTTATTTAATAAATTTCGGATCTCACTATTTGCGAAGATTATTATTACAAAATAAAGAAAAATGACCAAGGAGGATTCGCTTGGTTTTTGTTTTTCTAACACACTTGTTAGCGTTATCCTTAGACCTTATCCCGTTAGCCTTACATGTCCTCGATTAATACTCTGTCGTAGTTCGATGTACCATTTCGACGTGCATATAAATATAAGGCATTAAACTTCATACAAAATAAGTGGGGTGCAAATGAGTCCTTGCGTCCTCTGGTTTCACTACTGTCCAATATTTGAGAGCTAATTATAGAGGTAAAAAGTTACTTTGACGACTAATTGAATTCTGTAATGTCATTAACTTTGTATTTTGTGAGTGAGAAATATTCCAAACTCATGTTTCCCTCTGCAACGAACATTAACAGGCTGATATGTAAATGCCGACTGTACTAGGTTTAGTGGGGCTTCTATTCAGCTGTTGAAATATATGTTCTTTATGCAAGTGTGTTAACCACTCAAGTAACTCGTGATATGTTTAGAGCTTTATTGAAACTCGATTTCAACATATTGATCAGTTTACAATTTGTGAATATAGACCAACCATAACTACCATTCGTGAAATTCAGGAAATTCTTTACACCATTATGATTCAGGAATGTATAAATCAATTAGAAAATGGATGCGGCATCTAAGGACAATCAGTGCAATGAGGTTAACGCTGTTTGCCAGCATGTCATCAACACTTCCGAGGTATAGAGCCCACATGCCAAATTCAACACGGCGCGGCGGCATGTTTATAAGCAACGTTACAGATTCTCCCAACATAACTTCACTGGAAAGTCAGATATGCAATTTAAATGCCGTGTAACATTATCACAAGCGCATTTACCATTCAGAATATAAATGAGTATATTATCAAGCATATGATTTTGAATTTGTCAATTAATGGAAAGTGTTATAGATGCTATTTTTCATGTTTGTATAAAGCACGAATCAAGTACTCTGTACTCTGTACATTTATTTTACCAGGTTGATCCAAAAATCTTCATCAATTTATATTCTCAGAATACTGAACAAATTCCAAACACTGTCTATATTTATGGCGGCACGAGTAAACACGCATTCATTCCAAGATTCACTTAAGCAAAAATCACAAATAATGTTAGAAAATGGATCAAATATGTTGGTACACGAACAGTATTCTTACTTGAAAATTAAAAAAGCAGCCGCCGCGCCGTGCTACATAAACCCAGTTAAAAGATTACATCAGAAGTTTTAATGGTTAAAAATAATCGAGGTTCTACTGTCCAATTGCCATCTGCCAGTACGATGACAAAGATACAGGGTGATATGGCGACTGTGCAGAAAATGTGTAATATTTTTGTCTTCGTAGATGGTCTTTATTCCTATAAATTGCTAAAGACTTGGACACATCTCTAAGTGTCAAATTTGTGAGTGATTCGGGAGCCCTCCTCTAGTTCTTGGTGATAGATCTTCTCCATTTTTTCTTGTACTTTTCATCATCGGCATGAAAAGTAGAAAAATAAACAGCATTGTTGTAGTATATATTTGCTACCATTTAGTAGGCCAAGCTTCACAAGTAAAAGGTGTTTCAATAAGAGCGCAAGTTTTGAATTTCGCGCCAGTTTGGCTGTCATGACGTCACAAGATTTTGTCATGCCAGGTCGATAGGAGATAGATGGGAGTTAGTGTTAGTAAACATGGAGCATTTTTCCGATAGAACAACGCGTCCTGATTGTTAAACACTATTGAACAAGATTTGCAGGAAACAACTACTCAGCGGACAAAAGCCCCGACCTGCATTGAATTAAACTTGCAAATCTTGTTTGGTAGCTAAGATCATTTGTCAATTCCTCACTAGACATAGACCGGTTTCGAACTTTTTATGTTCTCGTCAATATGCCATAAGTAATGGAAAAGACAAATAATAATAGCAAACCAGGCTAGCCTAAAGCAGACTAAGAAACACAGACATAGTGAGTGATAAGTGTATCCCTCTGGTGGTCAGTGCTAATACCAGTCAGAAATCACTGATGTATTAGTGACTGATAGCGACCTGCAAAGCAGGTATCAAACATTATTATCAGAATGGTGAAAGTTTGATTGCCACGATTCGTAAAGTGCGTCCAATTTTTGGTCGAAATAATGTTCCTCATTCATTTATTGTGAAAAGAATAATCGAAAAATTCGAAAGTACTGATTCGGTTAGTGATGTGAAACACACGACACGAGCTCGTAGAGGTCGTTCAGAACAACAGTTCGCGAGAGCGTGGCCGAGAGTCCAGGGACGTCGATTTGTCATCGTGCACAAGTATTGGACCTTACAACAGCCACTCTTCAGCGTATTCTCACTAAGATTTGCACCTCCATGCCTACAAAGTCTAATTGACTCAACAACTTCTGCTAACAGACCATGTACAGCGGAGAGAGTTCACCAATTGGATCCTTGAACAACAAGAAGTGAATGCCGATTTTACGGACAAAATCATTTTCAGTGATGAGGCCCATTTTCACCACGATGGCATCGTTAATAGGCAAAACTGCCGCATTTGGGGATCAGACAATTCACGAATGATTCATGAGAAAGCAATGTATCCGAAACATGTCACTGTTTGATGTGCATTACGGTCTAGAGGAATTATTGGGTCGTTTTTCTTCGAAGGCGAGGCAAGTAATGTAGTAACGCTGAATGGTGAACGTTATCATGCTATGATAACCCAGTTTCTTGTGTCTCAATTGAAAGATACCGCTCTCAACGACATGTGGTTTCAGCAGGACGGTGCCACTTGCCATACCGTCCGTGAAACATTGACGGTCTTTCACGAATCTTTTCCTGGTCGTGTCATCTTTTGGTTTGGTGACCAGAATTGGCCACTACGCTCTTGCGATTTGGACCTTTGGACTTTTGGCTGTGGGGTTATCTGAAGTCACAGGTTTATGCCAACAAGCCCGGGACCACCGAAGCATTGAAGGCCGAAATTAGACGAAATACTGCCTCATGTATGCAACACCGTTGTTCAAAATTTCGCCAAAAGATTACGCATGTGCCAGCAAAGCCGTGGCGGCCATTTATGTGTTGTTCCATATACATAACGCCCAAAAATCTACATTATAACTTAATAAATATTTCAATACTTTGCTACAGAAAACCGTGTTTTATTGAACCTTGAAATATTGCGCTCTTATTGAAACACCTTTTATTTGGCATCCGGTTGCTATGCAGTGAGAGTAACGTCCAATGAACTGGGTTTTCTAGCTGCGAGAACTGCATACTTTGCCTTGATTGAATCTCATATTAGATATGGCATTCCGTTTTGGAAAATGTGCAACCAACAATTATTAAGCAGTGTGTTTGTATTGCAAAAAAGAGCATTAAGATACGTGTGTAAATCTAAGCCAAGTGACCACTGTAAACTCCTTTTTATTACTCACAAAATACTAACTCTCACCTGCATTTTTATCTTAGAGACCGTATGTCTATTACATAAAAAAATATTAAATTCAGTAGATACTGACCACCTACCTAAATATAACACTAGACGGACATCAAATTTATCTCTAACCCTACCTATCCCAAGATCAACCCTAACTAAACAGTCATTAATATACGAGAGTAAAAAAATATACAATCACATACCGCTGTCTGTTAGAAGTATGACCGAACTGAAGACCTTCAGACAGGCAGTAAAAGACATTTAATTCAGAAAGCCTATTACAGTATTAGTGAATTTTACGGTGACCGACTTTAACTGGAACTTGCTTCGCCCATTAGCATTTATTTACTTATTTTAACATGTAGATATTTTATTATTATTTTTTCTCTTTTGTAATGTTCTATCATTGTGTGTGTATGTAAGTATTTATACCTTACTTTGTTGCTTATTTTACTTCCCTGTGACTATTGTATTGTGTTATACTCATATTAAGCTTTGTCAATAAGATTTTCGTTCTTGGACAATAAAGCATATTTTGATTGATTGATTGATTGATTTATTCGCAAAGTTTCGCCTATTTTTAAGGAAGTAAATGGTGAGACTATTAACGCAAGGCGTATCGGCAGGGTTCAACTTTGATCTATGCTCAAAGTTCTTGATTGCCATTGTTGCTCAGCCGTAACCTTGGCAATTAAACTGATTTGAAAATTGCTCCTTATAGGTAAATTTACTTTCGAAATCCTTGTTTTAAAAACTTGAGTTTCCATTTTAAATAGTGTACCGTTAAACAGTTTGAAATCCTTAATGATTTTTTAAAATGACACTTACTTTTAGAAACACACGCTATAGACTAAAAATATTTAATTTTTCCAGTGGTCCTGAATACTCAAAAATTGTGATATTGGGTGCTGGCATGGCAGGCTTAGGAGCTGCAATGAAACTAACAGAACTAGACTGCAAAGAATTTTTGATATTAGAAGCCCAAGACCAACCAGGCGGAAGAATAAACACAGTAGTTGTAGATGGTAAGCCTTTGGATATAGGCGCTCAGTGGTTGCACGGAAAAGATACTCCTTTATACGATATGGCATTGAAATATAATCTTCTTTCGGAAAAGACTTCTGAAGAAGGTTTGGGAATTTTTATTCGGAATGATGGAATAGTGTTTGACGAATTTTTAGTAAAGCAAATTGATTTCCAAATCGGAAAGATTTTAGAGCAGTGTCAAACTTTCGTAAACAAAAAGTGACTTTCCAGCGTCAGTCGGTGATTTTTTGGAAGAACAATTTTTGGAATATTTGGATTCCTGCGTAGATACAGATGAAATAAGACAAATGAAACTTGAGTTATTTGATTGGCATTTGCGATTTCAGATTATAGATAATTCGTGTCATAATATGAGGAGACTGTCGGCAAAATATTGGGGCTCCTATATTTGTTTGGATGATATTGCCCATTATAATTTAAAATACGGTTATCAGTCTCTTGTAAATGTTATTGTTAATAGTCTTCCTAAAGAATGTATTCGTCTTAAAACTGAAGTAACTAGCATAGATTTTTCTAATAAATTGCATAGCTGTGTAGTTGTCAATTGCAGTGAAAATAAAATTGTGTACTGTGATCATTTAATAATAACTGCTTCCATAGGAGTTTTAAAAGATTTTTCTGATATAACTCCGCCGCTTCCAAAATATTTAAGAGACAGTATTAATGATGTGGGGTTTTATGGTATCGGCAAAATTTATTTATTTTTTAATGAAAAATGGTGGGGAGATTCAAAAGGTTTTCAGTTTATTTGGAAATCCGGTACCGTTCTAGAAGAAAGAGAAGAATGGATTAGGCATATGACTGGATTTGACGAAGTATTTAACCAACCTACAGCCTTAATAGGTTGGGTGGGAAGCCATGGCGTTGAACAAATGGAGAGTTTATGTGAGGAAGAAGTTGGTACTACTTGCATAAAAATGCTAAGAAAATTTCTTCCAGATTACAAAATACCTCATCCTAAAAAAGTATTACGGTGAGTATTTAACCATAACGTATTCCATTTTGATCTTTTGTCACAGTATAATCAGTAGGTTATTTCTCCTTATTGCTAGGCTTCGCCGTCGCGCCGGGAACCTTCAAGGGCGGTTATACTGACCAATTATTCTGATAAGCATCCCTAGCATCAGTGTAGTAGTGGCCGTCAGAGCGATGTGTATGTTATCAGCAAAATAAAAAATAACTCGTGATGTAAGTGCTTTGCGCGTAATTGGTTTACTGTGACATACTGTATGAATTTTTATTTTATTTTAAAATGGAGAACGATAATAAAAGAGAGGGAATTGTTTGCTCATGCAAAGGGTGTACAAATAAGTTATTGTAATAATGAAAACTGTTATTCATTTCCTCGTAATGTCGAAAGCTAAGTGAAAAACTGTTATATTATTACAAGCATAAAACATATTGAATTTAGTATAGAAGTTAGGTATTGTTTTGCAAAAACAAGAACCATTAATGACGTAGTTTTAAGAATATAAATTGAAAGTACAAATAAAATACGAAATAGAATAAAAAAATAAAATCTTTAATTTTGTATTTACAATTAGACGAATGCTCTTCTGCATCTATTTTGAATAATTTTTAAAGATATTACAGAATAAATTTTAAAATGTGTTTGTAGACGAATTACAAATTAGTCAATTTATAAAAAAGTTTAGACATTTTTTAAATGATATTTCATTTTGTAAATCCATATTTTTTTAATTCAACACTGATAATTTCAGCCAGGTGACCACGGGTTGTTATTAGATTTATGTAAAGCAATATATAGGCGATTATTTTTAACACAATGTATCTTGGGGTTCTATTATTTGCGGGCTATTTACAGGGTGAAAAAGTTGAATAAAGTTAAAGCATATACAGGGTGTCCCATAATTAAAAACCTTCTTTCAAGGGGGTAATAGGACTATAAAAATAAGTTGTTTTGTATATAAATAGTTGCTTTAAGTCAGTTCATAAGGGAGCTACAATCCCTTAAATAAGTACAATAGAGTTATTTTTCCAATAAATTCGAAATGTTTTAAGTTGCAAAAATTGAATTTGGACCATGATTAATTTTATAATGTTACATATTTTGTTAAATTTTTATCTACATACCATGATTTTTTGGAGTAATTACAAAGGTGGTGGGGGTGAATTTTCGCCATGACTCTTTCTTATTTTTTTTTACATATTTATAGCGCAAGGAAACGCTAGTGTTAAAAACTGAATAAAAAAGTTCCTCTTACTAAATGTCGATTTAAGCTATCATTTTAAAGTTATTTCTACTTAAATATTGCAATGCATGATGGGTATACAATAATCGATAGGTAACTACATACCCCTACAAAAATAATTACGCACTTTTGTTTATAAACTGATTTAGGGCAAATATTTATATACAAAACTCAACTTATTTTTTATAGTTCTATTAGCCTTTTGAATAGAAGCACGTAATTATGGGACACTCTGTATATAAATTGTTTGGAAACTTTAAATTTATGTTGACTATCCGTTAAGTGTTTTGCATTTTTAATAAGGGCTATTCTCTTCCATTGCGATTGTTTCTTCTTCGATAGTAAAATATCTATTTAGAATGCCCCATTTATGTTAGAACACCATGTATATATCCTATAATACGTATAGAATGATAAACTACACAAACTGTAATTTCTTTTATCTCCTCACAAGAAAAGTCTAGGGACAGTTTTATAATTATACTTTTTTTTTTTTAGTAGATTTGGAAAAAAAAATAAGCAAATGTGTTTTTTATGCTTTATATAATTTTGTAAAAATATCCCTAGAGTTTTCTTGTGAGTGTCTATTAGCGAAATAATAAATAAATGTAAAATTAACATTTGTTGCAGTAGTTACGGGAAGTTTTATTCATATTTCCTCGTGAAAAAACGATTACATTAGTCTATTGATTTTAGTGTAGGAGTCAATTGTTTTACAAAAGCAAGAAACATTAATGAAGTAATTTTAATAATGTAAATTGAAAGTATAATATTTTACTTCCACACCACATCATGTGAGTAGAAGCGCTGTATATCGGCAGTATATCTAAATTATTGAGAATAAGTGCTTTAAGAAAAAAATACGAACATATTTTACAGTCTTAAATTTATTAATAGAAATTTTCAAACTGGCAAGCAAAACACAAAATTAATAATTTGGAAATATCAATAATTCATTTGTTTTTTTTATACCTAGCTATTTTATTTTGTAACCTAAGAAATATTAGCATTCATTATTCAATTATTAATAATAAAATATGCCTATTGTGTAGTTTATTTCATTTATCTAGATAATCTAGATATTTTTTATTTTAATCGTATAAAATGTTAAAAACTGAAATATATACACCTGGCTGCATAAACATTAAAAACCCGTGGTCTCTTTCCTAACTAATATTTATTTATTTTATTAATTAATCAAACAACGATAAATTTGCTTCATACACCCATGGTATCCTTGTAAAATACTACGCCTCTAACACAACTATCTGCAATCGAAGTCCCAGAGCCCTCAGTGGATTTATGAATGAAATGTAGCTGAAATAATCTACTGGTTATACTGTGTTTTTGGCTCCTAGGTTAACTGTTTTATATAATACACAAAATAACAATTAAGCGATTTATGAACTACATGTCGCATGCAACAATGTTGCAAGATGAAGTCATATTGCAACCAAATTCTTCACAAGGGTCATGTGGCATGCGACAGTGTTTCAGTAAACACGTTGCAACACGTACTCCGTTTTAACACGTACCATGTGGCATATTTTATTTGTTGCCGAGTGTTGTTTCCGACCCAATAGTATCAGGAACGATTCGGTGTTGAACGCAATAAAATGGAGTAATCTCAAGAAAAAAAAACAGTTGATTTAACGATGTGAACAACTTTTTCAAAATTATGATCGTAATATATCGCACTGTAATTTCCATGAACGCTCCTTGTTATCCACTTTCATAAAAAATATATACAAGGTGAAACATAACAACGTGTTTTTTTTTTTTGTTAAACTTGAAAGTGACCTGGGATGACAGGTAATCTATTAAACCTTCATAATAATGTAATTAGAAAGCAAATTCGTACCTCAAAAAACATTTTTTTTAAATCTACGCGCTCTGCTTTAGTTTTAAAATTATGATAATTTTTCTAAAATCATGCATTTTTGCATTTTTTATTTAAAAAAAGTCAAAAATCAACAAACGAATTGTTTAATTAAAAAATATATACAAACAAGTAAAACAAAAATAAACATTTATATATGCTTCTATTACAGCCTGACAATGTCGAGACATGCTGTAGCCTAGTTCTTGTGGAATTAGCAACAATTCCTCAGAAATTGCAATAATAAGTTCTTCAATATTTTAAGATGCTACAAGGCGATCAGAAAGACGTCGTCTCAACATATCCCATATATGCTCAATAGGATCGCAATCTGGGGAGCAAGCTTGTCATATTAAGGTGATTATTTTCAAAGAACTGATTTACTATAACCAACAATTTTCTTCGTATCATTTTCCAACTTCTCGCCAAATACAAGCTCGGTTATTATCGGGATACAAGGCAACTTTAGATTCATCAGTAAATAAGCACTAGGACTACCGTTGCAAACTCCAATTCACGTGTGATTGAGCGAAATCCAGACGATTTATTCTGCTATCTCTAGTTAATTTGGGATGCCTATTAGACCGCCGAGCATTCAAATAGGCTTCATGTAATCGATTTCGAATGATTTTGGAAATGTTTACATTGTAAGTTTCTTGTACGCTGTTTTTGAGTTTTGTTGAATTAATTGTTCTTTCTTTAAGAACCTTGAGTATAATATACCTACTTATCTATTCTGGCTGTTGTTATGTTATTGTTGTGCGGCTTCCTCCATGGGTATATTGCGCTGATCTTGTGGTTTGAAACCTTCGTTGTGCCCTCGAAACAACACTTTGATTTATCTGTAGACTGAGCTACATTTCGCTGCGATAGACCGGATTCCAGCATACCAATTATTCTATAAAGTATAGATTCATTAATTCTAACCGTTTAAAACGGATTGTCACCTAGTTATTTTCTACATGTACGATTAATTGTTATGTGACAGGTAATATAACAATGTTTCAAAGCCTCCAATACTAATTTAAAATACCGCTTAAAAAGAAAACGGCAAAAATGCAGAATTTTAGAAAAAAAATCAAAATTTTAAAACTAAAGCAGAAGGAGTACATTTTGAAAAAATGCAAAGGTTAAATCAATTACCCATAATCTAAGGTCACCTGTCAAGTTTATCTAAAAGAACACGTTGTTATGTTTCTTCTTGTATAATGTTTTAAAGAAAGTGAATAACATGAAGCGTTTCTGAAAATTATAGCGCAATGCTTTTAAATTCAAAATTTTGAAAAATTTTTTCAAATCAATAAAATTATCTAGGCATTATTATGGTTCAAAGCTCAATATAATTTTAAGCGAGTCACATCGAGTTTCTAGCAGTGTATGTAAAAAAATAGGCACCTACCATTTTAATTATATTCCATTAAAAAGGAGAAAAAAATTGTTTATTAATTTTCGTACCCCAGAATTTTCGGCAAAATCACATGTTTTTTTTTCCATTAGCAAACATCACGAGATTCTATAGATTATAACCTGCCCAGTTATTTTACAGAATAATTTTACCCTGCATTATGTCGCTTGTGGCTATTTATATTACATTAACAAAAGAAACTTGTTTGGATATTGGAATGTTTAATTAAAAATTTAATTTGAAATTGTCTATCCGTGAATCATTGTTTCATATGATTTATATTAATATTTTACAATAAACTCCATCGGATTATCTCATGTATAGAGTTAAATGTTCATTTGAATTTTATTTTAATAAAAATTGTTTTTGACCCTGGTCAATGAGGGGTAACGTTTTTAGGCTCACTAGATGGCATCACTGATCGAGTAAGGTCGTGTAAAAAGTTATTGTTAGGCACGGGAAAAATTTATAGTGTTTTATTATAATTATTTTGTACACCAGCAAATAAAAAACCTTGTTAATTGTGCCTCAGTGTTATGCAGTTCCATTTTGTTCGGAAACAAAAGGCGAACATATGCTTCCGAGAGACAAAACTCCCCTAAAACAGTGGTTGATCGAGATAAGTTTACTCCTTCGAAACATTCGTGTGTTTGTAAGAAACATTTTAATCCTGACGATTATGCGTTACCAAAGGAGTCTACTACAGAAAATCGTGAGTAATAATCATGTACAGGGTTACTCATTATAAATTACCCACCCCTTATCATCGTTATCATTGCCTATAGAAAAAAAAAGTTTTAAATAAAAGTTATGTGGTTATGACTGAATTTTGTTAGAATGCTATCAAAAGTACAGTAGCGTGAAGATTTTAGGGGATACAAAAAAATAATATATTTTTTAAATGGGATACCCAGTATATTATTAAATTTTTGGAATGATCCTTTGTTTCTGATTTCAAAAATACCATATCTTACCCCTACCATATACCGTTTTTGAGTTATTAAACGTCGAATATCTTAGTTAAACTAGTTACTGCAAATATGGAAAAGTTAACATTATTAAAGTGAGCTATGAAAATGACAACTACTATGTTTGATAAGTGATATTTCTTTAATGAAATAATCAAAATGGTTTACGGTGATGAAGAAAAAGTCCAAATATTTACTTGTTATGTACAAAATAACAAAAATAGACGTGCAGCAAAAAGAGCATATTGGGTGTCCAAATCGTCCAACACCATCAGAAAATACGTTCAAAAATATTTACCGAAAGGTGAATAATACCTCCAGTTTTAGTAGAAAAAAACGTGTAGATCAAGCAAACCAAGAAGAACAGCTAGAATATACTGCTTCATTTCGAAGGTAAGCCCATCCATATTTATTCGCGAATAGACTTTTTTGAAACATTGTATTATTTTTTTAGAAAATTCTGAATGTAGTATAAATAATGCAGTTGATCAATTAGGTAAAAGTTAATCCAAAATCCAACGTACGTTAAAGCATAACAATTACAGACCAGTACAAATTTTAACAGAGGTTCATAAAAGGAAAAGGCTATACATTTGCCGCCAGATGATTCAAAAGTTGGATGAAGATCCCGATTTTTTACTAAAATATTATGGACTGATGAATCATCCTTTTTTTTACGGCAGGAGTTTTTAATAAGAAAACTTGAAGGTCGTGGGAAAACAAACAACAGAAAAAGATTGGTAAAATAAATAAAAAAAATCAGGAAGAAAAATGTTAACGTTTGTTGTGGAATTTTCAGAAACAAAATTGTTAGGCCTATATTTTATGATTATACTTTAACTGGAGTTACCTATCTGGAAATAATGATCCCAGAAGCAGAAAATATTCTTTTGCAGAATTTTCCAGAAGCCGAACTTGATGATATGATTTGGATGCCGGATGGGGCAACTCCGCATAGTGTCCTACCCGGTCGAGATCATTTGAATAATTTATTCCCAATATGGATAGGGAATAATGGACCTATTAACACTTAACAGTCCGGATTTGACCCCTATGGATTCATTTTTTGGGATTTCTAAAAGACACTGTCAATAATGTGTAGAGGTTCCTGATATCAACTGCAGGACCTGCCATCAGGCGCCGGAATCGCTCATGCACTTACTTTCTGCATGTCCCATATATGCGATTTCGGCCTACATCCACCGACATAACGCGGCTTTACGAGTGCTATACTACCATCTAAGGCACTCGTACGGGGTAGACCAGACACCAGTGCTGCCTTACGTCCCCGGAGATATTGAGTCCGTTGTCGAGAACGAGAAATGCCGGATTTACTGGAACTACTCGTTCCCGACTGTCAGGCTAATCCAAGCCAACAAGCCTGACATAGTCCTCCTCGACCATCAACTCAAGGTGATGTATGTTATCGAGTTCTCGGCACCTGCTGAGAAAAACATCACCTTGAAGGAGGAGGAGAAACGGACCAAATATCGCGATCTCCGGTACGAGCTCCAAGTGCTGTACCCAGGCTACTCGGTCAAAATGGTCGTCCTTATAATCGGTGTACTCGGAGGGATAAAGCCTACGCTGCTCTCGGAACTGAAGATCATACCAGCCTGCCAAAAACCAGCCGAGTGGCTGGCAGGCCAAATGCAGAAGGCGGTCATTTTGGGTTCTCTCCGTCTGCTTAGGGCACACGATTCTGGTATCTACAGTCACTAACCCTGCGGGATGCGGGGAGTGGCTGTAGTTGATGCGCCGGCGCGACTCCCGTGAGGCGTCGGAGGCCACGGGAGGACTGACCGGCATCGGGAAACCGAAAAAAAAAAAAAAAAAAAAAAAAAATAAAGTAACATAAGTAACATCCTTTAGAGTTCACCGGTGTAGACTTAAGGACAAGGGTTAGCCTTAACACCAGGGCTAACCTAAAGCCACAAGACCTGGCTAGAATGGACGCGGTCATCGATGAGGAAATTCCGGAAGATGTAGACATCTGGCAAATCAACTGTGCCGTGTACAACGCCGCGAAGCAACTCGTCCCCCGTGAGAGGTCAACCAATCACGGGGTCGAGAAAGCCAAGCGGCGTGTACAAAAAATCGAAGGCAAGATACAGTCGGCCAGACAACATGCTTCTCGGATCCAGAGTGTGGTGGAATATAAGACGACTGGTAGAGTTTTTACTCCCAGGATCCGGCGCATAGCTGCCGGATTAAGACGTCAACACCATACTCTAAATCTGACAGTGATGCTTACCATCAAGCAACACTGTCTAGATAGGATCCGAGCGCTCATGGCGATAAAGAAAACATTGAAGAGGCGGGTGAGGAGTATGGAACAAAACAATTTGTTCCGTACGAATCCTTCCCGCCTCTTTCAAGAGCCACAGCGTGTTGTCGAGAATCCGCCGACTGTAGAAGATGTCGAAACCTTCTGGAAGGGAATCTACGAAACGCCGCGTCCATTCAATAGCGACACTCCAACAATTGCACACTTCGAGGCTCTGTGTCACAGACATCTTGAAGAGCCAGAAGAAGTGTGCCCGGCAATCAGTACGGAGGAAGTCCAACAAGCACTTGTTGGTACCAAGAACTTCGCTGCCCCGGGCCCAGACGGCATTAGCAACTGGTGGTGGAAGAAATTTCCTTCCACTCACCGCCGTCTGGCGCGAGTTTTCAACTCATGGTTGAACGAGGGGGCAGCAGATTCCGGACTGGTTCGTCGAGGGACGTACTGTGCTAATCCCCAAAAAGGGGGATCTTTCCGACCCGAGGAATTATAGGCCGATCACATGCCTTAACTCCTGCTACAAGATATTTACACGTATCTTGTATGCTAGGACGCTGAGGTCTGTTGATCCGGTCTTCCAGCAGATACACGAACAGCGTGGTGCCAAGAAGGGCATGGCAGGTTGCAAGGACAGCCTGCTGATAGACCGCTGTATTACACAGGATTCTGTGCAATACAAGCGGAATCTATCGATGGCCTGGATTGATTACCGCAAGGCATTTGATACAATATCGCATGAGCTATTGTTGTACTTGCTCGAATGTCTTGCGGTACCAGCACCACTAGTGAGATGCATAGAACAGCTGCTGCCGCTCTGGAAGACCCGCTTCACCATAACATCAGGTGCACAGCGGGTCACGACAGGGCAGGTGGCATTTAGGAGAGGAGTTTTCCAGGGTGACTCCCTGAGTCCTCTCCTCTTCTGCATCTCACTGCTGCCGTTGTCTGTTGGGCTCCGCCAAACCCGCGGATATCAATGTGGGCCACCCAGCGACCGGAGGCATAAGGTCACCCATCTATTTTATATGGATGACCATAAACTTTATGCCTCCGGAGAGCGCGAATTACAAAACGCTCTTAGGGTGGTCGAAGAATATACGCGGGCAATTGGTATGGAGTTCGGGTTGGACAAATGTGCAGTTGTCCACCTCAAGAGAGGACGATGCGGGGAATTCCCTGATGATGCGCAGCTCGCAGACGGAAGCATCCTAAGACATCTGGATGCCGGAGAGACCTATACATATCTGGGTGTGCAACAAAAGCATATCCAGGATGTAACACAAATAAAGGAATCTCTCCGCGGCAAGTACAGACACCGCCTCCGAAAGATTTGGTCTTCCGAACTTTCGGGGAAGAACAAGGTGTCTGCAACTAATATGCTTGCCGTTCCGATTCTGCTCTACTCCTTCGGAGTAGTAAAGTGGAGGGTAGATGAGCTGCGTCAATTAGACAGAGATACCCGCAAGATGATGAATATTCACAGAAGTATTCATCCTAGATCGTTCGTTCCTCGTGTGTACCTCCCACGTCAACGGGGGGCCGAGGACTCTTGAGCCTGGAGTGTACGCATGGCAGAGTAGTACTGAATATGGCATGTAACATACTCAGGAGCTCAGATCCCCTTTTGCGGTTCGTAAAACATCACGAAACTGTAGGAGTGGGAGCAGGATTTTTTTAAGGCAGCAAAAAGAGCCGCAGATGAACTCGGTCTCGCATTTGACATCAGGCGAGGAGGCCGGCGAGGTGCTGATGTTGAGTCAGTCACCAAACTTCAGCCAAATCGTCTGAAAGCCCGAATAAGAGCTGCCGAACAGGAAAATCTGTTTCGGCAGCACGTCGATAAACCCCAGCATGGTGTCTTCTATAAGAACATAGAAACACTGGGTTTATCGACCAGGCTGACCTTCGCCTTTCTAAGGTCAGCAGGGCTTAAGTCGGAGACCGAGGGATTCATTATGGCCTGCCAAGATGGTGTTATCAACACCTTGGTCTACCGTAGCCGCGTGTGGCGTGTAGAGGTTCCTGATATCAACTGCAGGACCTGCCATCAGGCGCCGGAATCGCTCATGCATTTACTTTCTGCATGCCCCATATATGCGATTTCGGCCTACATCCACCGACATAACGCGGCCTTACGAGTGCTATACTACCATCTAAGGCACTCGTACGGGGTAGACCAGACACCAGTGCTGCCTTACGTCCCCGGAGATATTGAGTCCGTTGTCGAGAACGAGAAATGCCGGATTTACTGGAACTACTCGTTCCCGACTGTCAGGCTAATCCAAGCCAACAAGCCTGACATAGTCCTCCTCGACCATCAACTCAAGGTGATGTATGTTATCGAGTTCTCGGCACCTGCGGAGAAAAACATCACCTTGAAGGAGGAGGAGAAACGGACCAAATATCGCGATCTCCGGTACGAGCTCCAAGTGCTGTACCCAGGCTACTCGGTCAAAATGGTCGTCCTTATTATCGGTGTACTCGGAGGGATAAAGCCTACGCTGCTCTCGGAACTGAAGATCATACCGGCCTGCCGAAAACCAGCCGAGTGGCTGGCAGGTCAAATGCAGAAGGCGGTCATTCTGGGTTCTCTCCGTCTGCTTAGGGCACACGATTCTGGTATCTACAGTCACTAACCCTGCGGGATGTGGGGAGTGGCTGTAGTTGTTGCGCCGGCGCGACTCCCGTGAGGCGTCGGAGGCCACGGGAGGACTGACCGGCATCGGGAAATCGGAAAAAAAAAATAAATAAATAAATAAAGTATGCAAGTCATTAAAGAGAGGATTCGATTTAAAATAAACAATTTGAATGTAAATAATGAAGCCATTTCCGGTGCAATTATAAATATAAGAAGACATTATGAATTATACATTGACAATAATGGTGGACACATCGAACATCTTTTATGAGTTTTCATTTATTTATATTTAAATTTCCTAAATAAATCTTTGTTATCTATTTTGCATAAATATTTTTTTTTTCTATCTAAACCATTTTGATTATTTCATTTAAGAAATGTCACTTATCAAACATAACAGTTGTCATTTTCATAGCTCACTTTAATAATGTTAACTTTTTCATATTTACAGTAACTAGTTTAAGATATTCGACGTTTAATAACTCAGAAACGGTATACAGTAGGGGTAACATATGGTATATTTTTGAAATCAGGAACAAGGGATCATTCCAAAAATTTAATAATATATAGGGTATCCCATTTAAAGAAATATTGTATTTTTGTATCCCCTGAAATGTGCACGATACTGCAATTTTAACAAAATTCAGTCATAGCCACACAACTTTTATTTAAATTTTTTTTCTATAGGCAATAATAACGATGATAAGGGGTGGGTAATTTATAATGAATAACCCTGTATATTCGTTGTTTTCATCATGCTCATTCTTGATATAACCTAACTTTAATGACATAAGACACTTCTGATAAGTACAATAATTTCCCTACTGGGCAAGTAAATTACTACTTTCCCCTTCTGTCATCATTATGTTAAATATTTTTCAGCTAATTGTTGTAAAAATTATTAAAAACTAGCGTTAAAAAGCCTTAGTAAACATTAACGTTCAGTGACATTGACCTTTCCGTACATTAGCACCTCTCGTGGTGAATTCAAGCGCGTTAGCCTTCATTAAATCAATATGTCAGCGATAGATCTAAGCAAGTGTAGACATTTGAAGTCACATAACTGCTGTGATTTTTTACAAACATCAAAGTACTGTTCATTACAATCAACGTGTGTTTCTGCAACGTAGTTAGCATTATCTAGAAATGATACTCTACGTAAACTTCGCGCCAATTGAGTGGGTCTGTTTGAAAATTGTCAATTTTCAACCGTTGAAACTTCTGAAAAAATGTTTTTTTATCAAAATAGTTGCCTCCCTTTTGGTTATAAATGAGACTGCGTATAAAGGAGGTCGTTTTAAGCAAAATATTCTCAATAAACATATGTTTTAAACCTCTTCGTTTTCGAGATACAGGGTGTTGAGATTTCTGGAAAAAAATGGTTTTTTCGGATTATCTTCTGAATAGAAAAAATAATAATATTTTGTGTAGAGAAAATATTTGTTGAATTACATTCTACAAACATGCCAATTTTCACGTTGACAGATTCTCCAGTGGCGTAGTTACTGGGTGCATTGTACTATTTTTCAAAGAAAATAATGACACGCCGCTGTCTTAATGAAAATGTTCCACCATGTTTGGAATCCTTAGATATGTCAGGAGAAAAAACTATTCTTTAATGCTGCTAATTAAAATTGTTAAAAAGTTGGAATTCTTTGTATGGATAATCAACTTTTATATAACCACTTGCTTAATAATGACGACCAAAAGGATTATATCAGGACACCACTATTTGCAATACAGATAAACATCCCAAATTTGATCGTCGTAACGAAGTCGTTCAATTATTTTATCCTGGTTTCGGAAATATATGAAATCTTTTTGTACATACCATTCATATAAACCATGTACATTAGGATTTTTAATATCTTCTTTTTCTGTATTATGCATTATGCATGCATGCATGCAGAATTAGATGTACAGTATGTTTTAATCCTTATTTAAATAAAAATATCTGAAATTTAAAATAAAATAATTTAGAGTGAAATGAAAAATTATAACGCTGAAATTTTTTTTTTGCTAATTATTATTTACTACTTTTACAAAACTTATCATAGATAAGTACATAAGTAACATATTTCATTTTAAACAATTATTTTCCCGGGTATTTGCCAAAATGCTGAAACTTGGATTATAAAAATAATAATAGGCACATTATGTTCAATGTGACTGAGTCAATAATGTTATTTTTAATTCCAACTATTCTGTTCAGTAAAACCAAAAATAAATAAAACAAAAGGTACTCACAAGTTGAACAATCACTTTAAAAACTTTAAAACATCTACCGACGCGTTTTTCTGCTTTTAGCTTCGTCTGGATAGCTCATTTAAACAAAGTAACTAAATACTAGTAAACCCCAATGTAATAAACATTGATGGTTTCAGGGAACAGGAAATTATATAGTGGAAATTCCCCGTGGGGTAGAATAATTTAAAAATAAAAATAAATTAGGTTTCCTCTTCTTGGTAAAAGGTTAAAATACAGAGTGAAATGAAAAATAATAACGCTGAAAAATCTTTTTTGCTAATTATTATTTACTACTTTTACAAAACTTATCATAGATAAGTACAACATATTTCTTTTTAAACAATTATTTTCCCGGCTATTTGCCAAAACGCTGAAACTTGGTACAAAAAAGATAATATGCACATTATGTTCAGTATGACTGACTCAGTAATGTTATTTTTAATTCCAACTATTCTGTTCTGTAAAACCAAAAATAAATAAAATAAAAGGCACTTACCAGTTGAACAATCACTTTAAAAACTTTAAAACATCTACCGACACGTGTTTCTGCTTTTAGCTTCGTCTGGATAGCTCATTTAAAGGATGCAAAGTAACTAAATACTAGTAAACCCCATGTAATAAACATTGATGGTTTCAGAGAGCAGGATAATTTTCAGCGTTATTATTTTTCATTTCACTCTATATTTTAAACTTTTACCAAGAAGAGGAAACCTAATTTATTTTTATTTATAAGATAATTACTCATCGTAAGCCTAATATCAACAGTTTTTTGAATTTGAGTTCGAGGAACTTTGCCTCGTTTCCGTTATGATAAATTATATATTTGGCGTGAATAAAATATTTACCTATTTCATTGAATTTTTTCTTATTAACTTATTTCTTTATTTTTATAACCAGTAAGCACGTCAGACTACTAAGTAACAAAATTTGTTGAACATCCTGTTTACGAAATATTTACTTGTAGATAAATAAATAGCTGAAATAATTGCCCATGCTCCATGACTATCACGCGGCACGGAACTTTCAGCTTGTAATCTTTCGTTGCTAGACGTGTTCAACGTGAATTTCATTGGTAATGGCCACATTTGCAGAAACATTGTGTAGCTTGCATACCAGTGTAGCGTGCCACACATAAAGTGGTTTAAAATGGTTCCATTATACTTGACAGAATTTTTTTTAATTTAAATTTACGATGAAGGAGCTTGAAACGAAAATAACGACGGCTGGCACGTACACCTCGCCTTTAGCATATTATGCTCACTTACATATCAGTATTGTTTACCATGGGTAGCTACAAACTAGTATTAACTTTGGTAATTAGATAGAATTTTACTTTAAATAGCTTTAATCATGACTCAAAATATTTTTTAAGCTTTAATAACAATTTTTTTGATTATAAACCTTTAATACTCCAGAGAATTGCTCGTTATCATTAGTAATATTACAACAAACTTACGACAAATTTGCACTAAATATACTGCAAAAATTTAATCGTATTATTCGGACTGTGTTTATGATGTGCGCTAAATTACAGAGAGTAACAATTAAAGCATGATTTAGAAACTTCCTCTAATGGTATGGTTTGGCCATTTAGTTGAAATACCTAGTGTTCATCTACCCATATTGTAATTAACTGTGCATCGGTGCATAGCCTCTTCTTGTTTACTTGTTAGTTATCTCCGGAATTTTACTAATCATGACAAGGATCAGTAATTTAGACATTCAGACACCTGTGCTTTAAGATCATTCTAAAGTTAATAAATAAATCAAAATTGTTTTAAAATTTCTAGAAAAAAAAATTATAAAATAATTATTCGGTATTACAACAGCACTCTTTCAAACCTAACATGATAATAATAATAAATACTTATAGAACTTTATATTTTACACTGTCATTCTTATCTGAATGCGCTAGTATAAAAGTGTTAGACATATAATGAATCAAAAACAACACTTAAATGATCTTAAAAATTTGTTAAATCATCGATAACATTTTTTGCTTGCTTTATTATTTGGCACCTTCTACTATACTACTCGTATAATAAATAAAATTGTGAAAATTATCTTCAGCTAATCTCGTACATTTCATTCTAGTCAGTGGTGTTTGTACTGTTCTTAAATCATATTTATTTGTACATGTTTATGTTTAAATTTTTATTTATACAAGGTGGGGCAATAGTGCGTCCGACTTCGATATGTCGAGTTCTATGATAGGTAGAAACTTGATTTAAAAACATATAAACTGGACGAGGAAATTATTTTCGAATATACCATTCTACAGAGTATACTAATATTTTTTAAATGTAATGTCATGTATATCAGAACATATTTTGAAACCTCTTTGTGGCATACTTCCACTCCTGTATTATTATTGACTCTTTCCCGACCACTTGGATGTAATGATTTTCTATGTTGAAATTATGCCATTTACACGTGTATATTAAAAGAATCAATACAGTCACAATTATCGATTTTAAGAAAAAATATGTTAGTACTAGTTATGAGACATCTGTGTGCTGACACTTCCTAAAAATATACAGCCAAAAATAATTTTTAAATTTACAACTATTCGAACTAAATTATCTCAATTTTTTTAAATAGAAGACCATGTATATTTTTGGACGATGTGATGTAGAATTGAAAAACGAAAATTTTTGTATGTACATCCCTAAGGCTATTTGTAACCATTTTCGTTTTATTGAACAATAACTGCAAAATTCAGCAATAAAGATTAAAAATGTATTTTTTTTGTGATTCAAGAGAAGATTTTATAAAAAGTGCTCCACATGTTGCCCAGTTTGATTGACACACATTTCTGTGCGTCTTTGGAATGAGGTTTCTACTCTTCATAAAATTGCCGGAGTGATACTTCTAAAAGTATTTATTATCGTTTCCTTCAAATTTTGGATTATTGTTGGTGTGATGTTTTTTATGGGCATCATGTCACACGCTTATTATAATACCTTCTTTTGAATTATTTGAAAAACCTTCATTTTTAATTGTTATTGCTTAATTTTGCAGTTATTGTTCAATAAATTGACGGTCACAAATAGCCATAGAAATGTACCAACAAAAAAATGTTCGTTTTTCAATCCTACATCACATTGTCCAAAAATATACAGGGTGTGCCAATTGAAAAAACAGAAAATTCAGTTCAAAAAGTTGCAAAATTTAAAATCCTGTTCGGTCACCCTGTATACTTTTAGGGAGTGAAAATTGCTGTGTCATTACACAGATATCTCATAACTGGTCCTAACATATTTTTTCTTAAAATCGAAGGTTGTGATTGTAGTGATATTTTTAAAATACACGTGTAAATGGTATAATTTCAACAAAAAAAATTATTACATCCAAGTGGTTGGGAGAAAGTCAATAATATAGAAGTGAAAGGAGGCCACAAAGAGGTTTCAAAAAATGTTCTGATATACATGGAATTGCATTTAAAAATATGTTACTCGACTCTGTAGAATTGTCTTGGCTCACCCTGTATATTCGAAAACAATTTCTGGTTATAGACTTTTTTATCTAGTTTACTTGTGTTTTTAAATCAAATTTCTAGCTATCATATAACTCGAGATATCGAAGTCGGACGCACTATTGCCCCATCCTGTATACTTTTAAAAAGGAAAACCTAATTTAAGTAGTCCTGATGATGTGTCAAAATACACGAAACGTCGACTAATTGAAACTTTGGTTTTCTTCTTTCTGCTGATTTTACCTCCACTAATTTAAGAAATATATACTTCCAGATAATTAAACATTTATTTATAACAATATGTTTATATTGCTTTCCCATCCACCTAGTGGTAGAAAAAGTAAAAAATTGATTGTGAAAATGGAAAGTACGAAAATTGATCATTTATCCTAGTTGGCATGCTGTCTGTTGTCTTCATGTAATACGTTTTTCTCATAACGGACATTTACTTTAATTTGAATTTTTATTCTATAACTGTAATGTATTATAAAATTAAATATAAATATCTGATTCTTTGGCCTTGGCTTGTTGAAGGACCCACAATTAATGAGATTTTCTTTTAACCTCTGAAAAATAGCTTTATTAGGTTGTCTTCTTTCTGGATAACGATTGAAATATATTTCGGATGAAATATCACAATTGTTATTACCTTGAGTAAGGCATTCTAGCATATTATTTTTTTTGGGGTGTAATTATGGCGGAAACAAAATTATTAATATGCAATTTACTGACAAACTGATAAACACTGTCATAGATGACACACGCCTACTTGGAATAAATATAAAAAAACGCAAAAAAGTAATCTATTAAAAGATTATTTTCGCTATTAAGAGTCTATATCAGATGCAAGTGAAATATAGTCTCGATTTTACCGCACCCCGCG
>JANEYF010004177.1:0-116677 GCA_029963845.1 Rhamnusium bicolor
AAGTAACACTGACATAACACTATAATATACTGCACTCGAACCACATTTTTTTAAATTGACGTATTTGTAAACACTATTGTGTAAAATTATGAATAAACTATCTATCTATCTATATAGTCCAGCAGTCATGCTGCGAAAAAAAAATATTTAAAATTTTAGATTGGAAACCTTCATGTTGTGGCAGCTGTACATAAATTGATAATGTGAACGCTAACATTAGTGATATGAACTCTACATTGCGAGTTGGACTTTTTTAATATATGATTCTGCATTATATATGAACAACCAATGAAATAACGCGTGCTATTCATTTCCAGTTGGGCGTTGTCCGTTTTTTTAAGTTACTATATCTTTTGGGATGTTTTCTAAACCAATTATAGATGCGCTCGATAGTTTGAGAATCAGTGGCACATCCATCCACCCACACAATCTAGGCCAGATCAAGTTGTTATAGTGAATGGGCAAAACTGTTTACATTGAATTGATTTGACCAATTTATAAATAAGGGATACAGATGAATTTATCTCCTGGATTGATGATAGGTCTTGGTAGTGGAAATAGATTGACGTTAAATAAATGTTTAAAAAAGTAGTATTTCCTCCAACAAATATACAATAATTGTAAAGTTTCCGAATCGTTAAAAAATTTTACATATCTACCTAATATTCATAGGAATATAGTGTAAAATATGATGTGAAGAAAAATTAAAACTGCTTCAATGTGTCAATGAACAAAAAATTAACTACGAATGTTTTGTATAAGACAGAATATAGAACATTTAAATAAAAATGACTTGTCTGGTGTGACATTCTGTATACCATAATGATCATTATTGAAGTTAGTGATGATAAATAATTCAATTATATTTTGTCAATTGACACTGCAATAATTGACCAATCTGGGTGATGGTCAATGTATTCTCAAGGGGTATATACACGTTTAAGTATATTGTACAATAAGTTGTGCAGTTTATTGTGTTTACACAGATTCAAACCAGATTTTTGATTGTGCGAACGTTAAAAAAAGCACAATATATTGCGCAATATTGACATCACAAGTATTTTACACAATACACTTGAGAGTGTAATATGCTCTTTAAACTTGTGTTAATCATCATTGATGCCACCATAACCTACAAAATTTGATTAAGGATCAAAATGACATTTTAAGGCATGAAATTTATATCAGTTGGCTTATAACATAACCTACGAAAAATATTTAAAAAATGTCACTTTAATGGATATGGTAGTCGAGTGGGGAAAATGCTTATAGTTATTTACCCGGTACCATATCTCGATGGTTCGAATTCATCCTGGAGCAAGTTAGAAATTTTATTTGTCATTTGTTTCGGATTAAGATGGGAGAGGGAACTGTCGATACCCTAGATAAGGTTCGGACTCCACAATAAACTCTAGGGCTCAACTTAAAATTCTAGGATTTTCTGGGAGTTACATCGCTGACTTGAGAGGCAGTTAAGAAAACATTTAATACCTGTTTTCATGATCAACTTTTAATTTAAAGGTCTTTTAAAATTTGATATTTGCATTTAAAATACAACAGAGTTTTTTTGGGTGCAGAAAGTTTTAACCAGTAGTTATAACCTCTGGATTATCATTGGTCGAATTCAAAATCAAAATAAATTTCAACCAACGATTATCAAGAGGTTAGAACCACTGGTTAATACTCCTCCGCATCTGAAAAGCGCTAATGTATTTAAAGTGACTATAGTTAAAGTGAGATTTAAAATTTATGAAAATGGTCATTGAAATGGACCTAAGGCAACAAATTTAAACAGCCTCATTATTGACCAAAATTGTATATTTGATGACTGATGATAATTGTCATTCTTGACGGTCAATTGATCACCGTTTGTCACCAATTCAATATTACAATCTTCTTTGATGAATATTTGGATAAAATAAAATGAAGTGTAAAATTCAATATTGTATATTCAGCAAAGCAAAAATTCACAAAGTGTTGGTTTATAAAATGTTTTATAAAAAAATATAATTACAACAAAAAAATCAGTTTAGTCTTATACCTTAACCAAAAAAAGTTAAGAACAAACCTGCACCTAAAATACACAGATATTAAAACAAAAATAATAATTATTTTATATTATAAAACTGATTTAAATTTGTTAGTGTCACACGTAATAACTAGGAGGCACTGTAAGGTCACTTAAAAGAGATAATTCTTCTTCCGTGAATTTTAACTTGTGTGTTTCCCAATTGTCATGATGTGTTCTTTTAAAATCTCCTAAAGTTTTACGAATTGTTGCCTAAAAAAGATATAAATACTTATCCAAAATATTGTAAACATAAATTATTGAGGAAACAGCTACAAAAAATGAGTTGTGTTGCTGTCGGAAGAACTCGAGTTGATGGATATCAAAAAGGTAGAGTGCATATGACCTGATTAAAGCAGATAGTGCTACTGTAATAATATTAAGTCAGATGCTCAGCCCATTCAATTGAAACCAACATAAATTCACAATTACATTCTTGTCCAGTACTATGTCCTTTTATTTTCAATAGTGGAAATTTTTATCAAAAAGGTAAATTTATAATTGTAAATATTAAAGTTAGCTGTAGAATTTACTAGTTTCAAAAATTTTACAATTTTACAACTTTAAAATTCTGAATTGGGTTATAACATTTGAGGTAACGATATTAATACTGAAGTAATTTCAACAAGCACCAATATATTTGATTGTGTCGCCAACCAAGTTGACATCAGCGAATATCCGGAACATGTTGAAAATTTTACGTTTTTTTGTCTATTACCATAAAAATATACTTACCGGAATGGGTTGTGGGTCACTTAAATGTGGTCTTAATTGACCAAAGATATCAGGTAAAAAAGTCAGGTACATCGTAAGGATGGGAATTTATAAAAGCACAGAGACCAAGAACACCTGCATGTTTTAAACCGTATTTTATTATTATTGAGATTATTGTCATTCTTAGTATTATTTTGGCTTTTGACTTTTAGTTTGGTTTTTGCTTTCTCGTTAAAGAATTTCTAGAAACAAAATTTCAGTCATATTTTGTACGAAACTGGTCATCGATTTTACTTACCAATAATTCTCTAGGTTCTGGAATGAACTGGCAGTGTAATAGACCGCTTAAAACTTTAGCAGCTAATATTCGAACCTCAGGTTGTACATCTTCCAGAAGTTCCAAAACAATAGTTTGTATCTGGAAAAAAAATTATTAATAAACTTTTTATCCAAGAAAACAAAGAGAAATATGGGAAAAATTGAAAATAAGTTAAAACTTCAACGCCCTCTATTTTGAAAATTAAGCATTTTTAGCTATAAGTTATATGACAAATTCATATTATTTTGACGTGTTTTATGGTTTCCCAATTAAATTATGGCCCCTCAGTTACAAAATATACAGAGTGTAACCGTTTTAAATACAGAAAATTGAAGTCAATAGATTTTTGAAATACAAATGTGTTTTGTGTTAGCATAAGGCGTTGAAATTTTTATTTGATAAATGTGTTTGTCACACTACTTTTGCATTTTTTTTAAATATTTATTCCACACTTGGCAGTGATTTATGTTAAACGGAATCTAAAAAATCGTGTTAAAAATATGACCACTGGCGTAGATAGAGGGAACACGTACCCCTTTTTTCTTTAAAACTTATATTAACACCTACGCATGTTTAAAAAAAAAACATTTTTGAATTATTGTCAATTTCTTTTGAAAAAAAGGTGTCTTGTAAATTTTTGATATTTTCAATAGTCTTCCTTCCAGTAAATTGAGTCCAAATGTTCGTTGCATAACTCATTTTTTAAAAAATGGCTTTGAATAAATTTGTTATTATAGTTGTTAGAACTATCAAATCAATAAAAAAGTATTTGTAACATGATTTACATCGGTAATTTGCCAGTTCTAACTATTGTTACAAATCTATTCAAAACCACTTATTAAAAAATGTAATTGCAACGAAACACTTGGACTCAATTTACCGGACGATTATCAAAAACGTCAAAAACTTGCAAGAGATGGTTTTTCAAAAGAAATTTGGAATAATTTAAAAATGGTTTCATATTTTTAAAACATCCATTGGCGTAAAAGTTTCAAAGAAAAAAGGAGTTCACGTTCTCTCTATCTATATCAATGGTCATATTTCTAGTCCAAATTTTTCGTCATTTTTTCAGAATCCAGATAACATAAATGGCCGCCAAATGTAGAATAAGTGTATTAAAAAATGCGAGTCACATGACAAAAACATTTATCAAATAAAAATTTCAATGCTCTGTATCTCAGAAACAAGGCGCTTATGAAAAAAAAGTTCATAATACAAAAAAACACATTTTTCAGAAATCTATGGACTACTTAATACTCTGTATTTAAAACGGTTACACCCTGTATAATAATTTTTAAAGTTAACATACTATGTATTAATAGGCATAATAAAAATGATTAATATATGCATTAACCAGTACTATTCTAGTTTAAACAATTATTTTATTGTCCAGCTGCATATTATTAGACAGATTTAACCGTTATTTGGATGAGAACTCACCTCAAGTACCCAATGTTTTTGAGCATTAATTGTAGCCATGTTGTAAAAAACAAATATAGGCAGAAATTCGGCTATAACTCCTCTAGCTGACCAAGATGGACATTCTGCAACTTTCTTTATAGCATCTATCGCACATGGAATGTATTTTTCAATTGTCATAGTTTGAGCGAGTACCACCAATAAATTAGTTGCTATGTTTGCCAATTCTTCATCAGTTTCACTATTTTGCAATAAAGCTGCTAGAGGTAGTAATTTGAAAAATTCTGGTCTTGCTGAAAAGTTTACTCTCACCATGTTTGTTGTAACAAATTTTCCCACTAAAATTATTTAAGACATTTATTAACAATAAAATACATTACAAATGGAGAAACTTGGCCAGGTACTGACAAAGCTTTTTTTAAGATCCGACACTTATTAATTGAGATACAGGGGTCAGTCAAAAGTGACAATTTTTCAAAAACACTATAGTTCGTAAGTGGAACGTCGAGCTCAAAACATATACAACAGTTTTTGGTCTACCCTGTACCTCATGGATGTAGACTTACCTATTTTAAACAATCTAATCACAGATTCTTTTTCGTCTTCAGATTCTACATTTACTATATCTAAATTATCACAGGTATTATTCCATTCGCGTTGCTCACTGGTGTTCAATTTTGCTAAAGTATTATTATACAATATATTCAATTTAGGCATTACTTCTTCAAAGAACTGTTGAGTCTTAGGTCCGTCTGTTACATTTCCATCTGGGAACAGTAGATCTTTGCATAAGATTATAGTTAGGCAGGAACTTATCTTTTCTCTGATATTCTGAAATGGATGTGAAAGATGTGGACGAAAATAGTCGATTAGTCTATTGCCAATCTCTGAATTCCGCCAGGATTGTTGACTAATTGCTGTAGACAACAAGTGTAACCTGCTGCAAGCTATAAACGATGTGGGATCCTTCAAGGGGTCATCCAACAAAAATTCTAATAACCAGTGACACTTATTTGGATCACGTGACTGTATTCCCATAGTAATACAAAGTGCCCAATCAGTTTGCGTCTCGGTGCACATATTTACAATGGCTGTATCCAAAATTGGGATAAGCATCGCCCAAAGTTTTTCCACTTTCTCATATTCCCAGTGCTTGGATCCCCTTATTAATGCACTAATAATTTCGGCAGCACATCTTTGGTTAGATTCCAATTTATCTTGTACGAGTCTTTCTATGTGTGGAAAAAATACTGGTAAAAATTTGTCTTCAAATATTTTAAAAAAGATTCTGAAATTACAAATATATAAATAACGGTCTTTATAATATTATTGTTATTCAACAATAATATGATATATCACATTACATAGAGGCAAATGGTCAGTTAAAAGTCTATGTGATCAGTCATTTTTAGCCATTGATACAAATTTAAATGAAAATATCAATCACTTTATCATTATTAATAATTTCACCTTACAAACTAACCAGACTCTGATGTAATTAATGTTTGAAAGATTTCCCTTACCTTGAAAGTTAAAAATCTATAAGCGTTAAACTGATCATGTCCTTTTTTTCTTCTAAGGAGAGATACTTGATTAATTTTTCTACATTGGAATTATTTATAAAAAGTTGTATATTTCTTGTTCTATATCGTTCAAGTTATCCATTCGCCTTGCAGCAGTGTCCTGTTTTGATGGTGAATCATAAACTTCCAATTTTTTTGGCCAATTGTAATAACCAGTATACTGATCGTGGATAAATCTAGGTTCATCCCAGTCTTTGGACGGTTCTTGGTAATGTCTCACTATTGTACAATAACCACTTATTGTCTTCACGAATTCCTGGTTTTAGTTTATTATTCAGGAGTGTATTATTCGAAAATTTATAAGGATCTATTTCAATCTTTTTAAAATGTGGTTTGTTTTGAATCATGATAAAAACTAAAACTCTCATGGCAGTTTTTCTAATTGTTATGGATTCATTTATAGAGGCATGCAAGAAAAATGTAACAATACGAGTTGTACTTTACATCAAAATGTACTAAATCTTTAAGAAAGCTTAATGCCATGGAATTATAACGCCAGTGCCTAAAATGGAACAAAATAATTACATACAATCTTTTATTTTCTTTAGTTTTTTTTTGTTCAATGTAAAATTTCCAGAAAAAAGTTTTGGAAAATTTCTGTTTTAACATAGGCTTTGTTTGTGTTGAACTGTATTCGTCAATACTTTTGATAAATTTTGCACGACTTCAGAAAGATTAGATGCCATGGCTAGGTTCTAAAATGCACAGCTGTCTGTCATTTATATTTGATTTGAAGTTATGTTTTTATAACTAGTGACATAACTAGAAATTGTTGCACCATAAATGACTTTGGTCAGTTGGCCGATTTTGGAGTAAATAACGTTATTATGCATAAATTCCTGTAATTTATTGTCATTGATCTGAGCTATAATTTTTTGTGGTCATATTAATTTTACAGGGTTCCCACCAAAGGTAATTAGTCAAATTCCTCGACTTTCCAGGTTCTTCATGGCCAAAATAGTATGAAATTCATGTTTTATGGAAGTTACACTGCTGGACAATAAGTTAAATGAAAATTTCTAAGGTAATTTTGAAATCATACATCTTCTAAATGATTTGGAATATCGAAATATGGCTTTCAGGACATTTTGTAAATTTCGTTGACAATAACCGGCCTGAATATCAATTTTCCATTGTACTCAAAAAAAGGCATATACTATTACGAATTTTTCGTTTGTTAATGATTTGGGGTCATGACAACAATTTGTATTTAAAAATGATAATCAGGGACTAACCCTGTATATAAGTTTATCAGACGTTTATGGAGCGAGCGGGTTTTTGTCGGAAAGGAAAAAAAGATCGGCACGATAGGATAGCAGCAGCAGTTCTGTATACTTTGTTTCGACGTACAGCAGGGATAACCTAGTGGATAATTAATATAAAATTTAACGTTTCAACGGCTTTTCCATCGGGTATTCTATAAGGACGATATATGGTGTAATATATGGTTGGACAATATCGTCTGTTGACATTTTATTGGATAATTTCTTTTGAGTTAGTGGAAGAAATAGAAAAACGTCTACCTGGTGCATAGGGATTGTAGCACAGGAGGTGAGTTTTCTCCATTATTTAAAGTTTCTTTACACTGTTATTATGAGAATGTTCTTGACATAATTTCTTTTTTTTCTTGGTATTCTAGGCGTTTTTTTTCTGGGCGAATGATAATAATTTAATACGTTTCTGACAAGCCTTAATTGTGGATCGAAAAGGGTCGGCGACATGGTTTGAAAAACTGTTGAAGTTCGAAAGGGCCGTATCCTCAGAGGAAATATTGGAAAATCAATGTGTAGCATATTTATAAGGCAACGCTGTTGTAGTGATACAGAGGAAACAACCGTAATACGATAAGTACCACATAGTGGAATTTCTATGGACTTTTATTATCATTTGGCTATAATACATCTTTATTTACTCGCGAAGATTCGTCTTGAAGTAAAAATACCGACTATCTTTCATAAATTAAACAAGACAAGTTTCTGATAGTCTAGTTAACTTTTTTCTTGCAATTTTTTTGTGTGTGTTTTGTTATCCTCAAAAGCAAGGGGTAATCTAATGTCCCTGATCTCAACCTACCCTGACAGGGGGATATTTTGTGTGTATAATTTAAATCATTTCTAGATCATACTTTTTTTTTACTTACATAAGGATACGAATCTACCTAGATTTTTGTAAATAAATTTGTGACAGTCTATAGATAAAGGTATTAGGGGGTTTCTTTTTTTTGGTTAAATAAGCTACCTCTATCTTGGACTGCACTCTCGAGAGTTAGGTTAGCTTAAAAAGATTTTTTCTGGTATCATCTTAATGTATATAGATATATGTATATAATGTGTTTTTTCTTATTAAAAATTATAAGTTCCATATGCCCCTAATATGGACATATTATGGGATATTTTCTGTTACCAGAACATAAATAAACTTTACATTTTCTCTTAAATTGTGTTATTTGTGAAAACTAAAAAAGGTTTTGCTAGAAATATGGTTTTAGTAATTTCAATCTGAGAGGAGGTATGTAAAGAAAATTACTTGGCACCCCTTTTTTAATAAAATAAGTACAACTTTTTGTAAATACCCACACCCAACTCCACTGAGTATTGAGTAGGACATACCTCTATTGTTACCATCGCAAAAAGCAACGTAACAATACAAAGTGTAAACAAAATTCTTTTCAAAAAATCAAAATTTCATTCTTACCGAAAATTTAGGAAAACCAAAATCTAGTTGAATTTTTATATCAGGGTAATCTATGGACCAATTAGAAAAAACAAATTCGGCAGTTTTTTGATATCTCGCTTATTTTTGAATATTTTTATTGAAATTAGGATAATTTTTTGAAAATGTACCTCTTAAGAACAAGGTAAGATGAATTTTTTTTCTTATTATTAAGTAACTTTGTGTACCTGTAACTGCCTTAGTATCCAGAATTGTAATTGTTATACAGGGTGCCTGTTAAAACATTTAATAAGTGTGTCACGAAAAATCTGTAAATTATAATAAACACATTGCAGTGCCCAGGGCCGGATTAACCATTGTTGGCGCTGTTAGGCACAATACTCAACTAGCGCCCCTTTTTCAATGAAGTTTTAAAAAGTAAAACAACAAGAAATTAAACTTTAATACAGACGTATATTTAGATAGGTAGTCAGAACAAATAAAAGTAATTTCCAAATGTAAAATAACTTAAACTTAAAAAAACGATTATAATTTTAAAAATGCTTTTTTTCTGGATTTCGCAATAGCAAATGACTTAATTGTCTCCTCGAAAGAAATTCTTCTCGTAAATTCTCCCTCTATGCAGAGAAGAGCAAGCCCACGCGTTCTTGAATCATACTTGTTCTATAAAGATTTTTAATGCGTTTTAGGACTGAAAATGATCGTTCGGCAGAGGTGTTCGAAATCGGAAGCGTGTTAAATATTCTAAGTAAAATTTCGACGTTCGGGTAAATGTCTTGTAATTCCTTCTCCTTGAGCCATTTTAATAAAGTCCTTTGGGTTTTCTGGAATTGCAACCCTATTACTGCCAAGGTTTAAACTTTTTAAATGACACTGAAGATGAACTAGCTCTTCTATTATGTCATTTTCGTGGCAGAATGCTTTGCTAATTGTTAGCCCCATTTCTTTCAATTCTGTAACATTTACATCCTTTAAGTGAAATAGTACATCAAATTGTTCTAAAGTGCCTATGTAAGCTTGACACCGACGGTCCATTTCTGCAGTAAGCTTATCTATGATGGCATAAAACGTGTGAATACGAAATTTGTCACGTTCGTTGAAATATATTTCTTCGTTGTCTCGAATTTCGTCTGTTTTAAGTTTCCGTATTTGTTTCCTTTTTATTTTATAAGAGGTCAGGCCACATAATTCCATCCCTTTTCTTTCATATCCATCAAAAACCTTACGAATTTCTAGGAAAAATGAGGCTAACGACTTTAAGAGATTAACTGCCTCGGCTAAATCTAATTCTACTTTCTGTAAATGCATACTGATATTATTTACTCTTTTTAAAATCGTTCCCCAAACCTCCAATAGTATTGCTGTTTCAAGACATTGTAACTTTGTCTTTAATGTAGTCGCCTCAACTCCAGTCGCTGTCTTTTGATTTGTGTCATTCTCGATTTCAAAAAATGCATTAATCACAGTAGCCCAATTTCTCTTCGGCGCAATGCATGCATCACCACGAGCAGACCATCACGTAACAGATAAACTTTTTAAGCGTTATTGTTCTATCATCACTATTACCAGGCTGGGCTTGAAACTTCGTTAAAACTTCCCACCTGCCGGTAGAGACAGAGAAGAATTTGTAAATTTCCTGTAGCAACCCAAAAACAAAACAGCTTCAAGGCAGCTTTCAGCACTAGTGGTCCCAACTAAGTTGAGTGAGTGTCCGGTGCAAGGTACATAAAGAGCGTTTGCGTTAACTTCCTTGATTCCAGCTTGTAGCCCTGAATATATACCGGACATGTTTGACGCGTTATCGTAAGACTGACCGCGGCAGTCCTGTATATTTATTTTCAATTCTTTCAGCTGGTCAGTGATACAATTAAAAAGATCTTCTGATTTGTGACCCACATTGGGTAAAAACATTAAAAATCTTTCAACGAGGTCCCAATTTTTAAGAACATATCGCACAACTAAAGATAACTGATCGATGTGGGCCATGTCCGGCGTTGTCAATGATTAGAGAAAAGTATTTCTGTGACTTCATCTCACGAACAGTTTCACTTAGAACTGTTTTAGACATAATTTGAATGAACTCATTACACACGGTTGAAGACAGGTAAGATACCTTACCTTTACCAGGATTTCCGTATTTTTCAATATGTTGTGCCAAAAACGGATCAAATTCGGAAATTACCTCAAGTAACATCATAAAATTCCCATTATGTAATGAACCAAAAACTTCATTTGTTCTCCTAAATGGTAGCCCACGGGAAGCCAGAGCTTTCACCACAACGACAACTCTCCGCAAAACGTTTTGCGGAGAGTTGTTAAGCCCTTGTCAATTCTGCCTAATTTACGACCTCTAACCTTAATAAGTAGTAAGTTAGACTTATGATTAGTAGAATTTTCGTGGATCATTAACAGTTTTTTAAGATTTTTTCAGTCATCAACACCCTCTTTGGCAAATGTCGCGTCAGCAGAAAACAGGCGGCAGGGTCCGCAAAATACTTTTTTGGTGGACTCTGAATAAATCAACCATTTGCGTGGTTTAACTTCTCCATTAGCCATTTTTCTAATAAAATCGTTTTTATTAAGAAACCGCGCCTTGTCCCCAAATATCCTTTTTGTCAACTTAAAATCTAGTTTTAAATTTTGAGCAATATAATCTATTAAACGTTCTGTCAAAATCCATTTTGCAGGATCTGGATTATAAAATGTCATTGTATTAGTAGTAACTTCTTCCTTCCGAGAATCGCGTAGCTGATGCTCTTGCTGGACCTCAGATGACGCAGAAGTAGACGCACTCTGCGAGGATGGATCTTGGGTTATATCAGAAACTAACACCAAAACACCAAAACCACTTTAAGTATATAAAAAATAAAAATGATAACAGCAAATTCGAGAAAGTCAGATAGTCAGAAAACTTAAAAGTAACACAGAAAGTTATTACACACCTCTCCGCTTTTGAGGGAATTGTTATATGATTAAACCGATTACCGAACGTTAAGATTTACACTGAGGACGTCGTCGGTGCGCTTCAATTTTCGTTCGAGTTAACTTAATTTTTAACTTTTGTGTCGTACGCTTTTAGCAAATCCGTAACATTGACCTGAGTCATAACCAATAAAAATACCCAAAAAAACACTTGTTCAGTGCACATGTTTTACAAGAAGGTCAATAAATTATGGTTTATACCTAAATAGTGACAAGAATGCTAGAAATTTTCAAGGGGGTTACTTCGGTGGCTTGACAGGCGGTAAAAGAAAAACAGAAAGAACATCAACGGCGAACGGCGCCCTTTAGCATTGGCGCCGTTAGGCACGTGCCTAACTGTGCCTAATGGCTAATATGGCCCTGGCAGTGCCCTGTATAAATAAAATTAATGATAATTTTAAAATATTGAAACTGGAGAGAAACCCCTAGACAAATATCTCGAAACAGTTTTTTTTTTAGATAGTCAAGATATCCTTATTTGGTACCAAAATGATCGTCTTGATGTCAGTATGACGGTACAGTCAAAAATGAATTTTATAAATTACCGGTAACTTTACTGTAACTTCCCTCTATAAATTACCAATAAGTTACCGGTAATCAAATATCCCTATAATTTTTCAATCTTAACACAAGCAGAGACAATATCCACAATCAGTTTTATACATAATTCAAATAAAATCAAGTCTCTTACGAGATTTTTTGGTATATGCTGTATAAGCATTTTGAATAGCCAACAAGTCATTATGCTTACATTAATATAGTGCTGTAAATGGTATGTTTGACCAAAAAAAATTTTTTTCATAAAAGCAAATTTTTGGTTATAATTACGAAAAAATGAAAACTCATATTTACTGCCTCAGACTTATGACTTCTAATCTTTAAATTGATCTGTTTCATGATGTCAACTTTAAATTTAATTTATAAACTGCATCTCAGCAGTTGCTGGACTTGTGGAATATGAACTGCAAACACTGAAAAAAGTAATAAAAGTGACATCTTTGTATCTATCCAAAATAAAAATGTTGAATAATATCAATTTTTTAAAGATATAAATCAAATCACTATTTACACCAAATTTCCAACACTACATAAATGTTGATGAGAACGAAAAATGAAAACATGATTCATATAAATACATATGGATTTAATATATAAAATTAATTATTATTAATAATGATAAAATTACAGGCAATTTTGTACAATCATATTGCGTAATATAAAACAATATATATGATACAGTATCACGTGTAATTTTATCAAATCCTCCTCCAAATAATGTAGTTTGAAAAGTTACACCGAGTATATCTTTCATTGGAACGTTGGAATACACGGATACGCCTATATGGTATTCAGGATGAACCATGTTTTCATTTTTCAGCATTACTAACAGAAAAGTTTTAACAGCGGTTTATAGATTTAAGTTTGATATCTGGTGAAAACGCAGCCTTAAAAATAATATAAAATCTATATATGTCACACATTCAGATTATCATTCCCCCTACAAAAATGTAATGTTTGCTAAAGCATCCCAACAGTTTTTATATTTATATATAATTAAACTTACAAATTTCCCGTTTCAACGGCATCTAACAAATCATCTAAAATGCCTTCATATGCTATGCGATGCCTTTCTGATTTCAATTTCAAATACTCTTCTCCTCTATCAATAACATGTTTAAAACCACTCAGCTCACACACTGGTACATTTCTACTTAAACTATATGCAGCATTTAACGTGCTCTCAGGAATGATTAATTTAATAGCTATTGTTGGAAAAAATTTACGAAACGGCCTCAGTCAATACCGCTATCAGGTTAATAATGGATGGTTTCTCTGAAGGCATGGATTTAACAATTAATGGCCAGAGTTCCCTGATAAATTGCCAATCATGTCTGGCAACAATTGGGGCATTCTTTGGACCCAATAAAATATATAAACATCCTTTAAACATCTCATGATTTTCTTGTGAATCAAGTTGTAAAATTTCCTTAATCCTGCCTGTTAATACTGAATAGGAATAAGGAAAGTAGGAAACTATTGCAAATAATTTAATTTGGGCTGCCCTTCTAACCTAAAAAAAAAAAAAATTAAAATATTTCTTGAAAAGGTACGGAATATTCAAGGTATACTTCACTATATCTCGAAACACTCAGTTCAAATAAATCTAATAGTATCTGCTTGTGAGTTTCGGTGAAAGAGCAGTTTCTACCTCTATTCTGAATTCCTGCTGTAACATAACTCTATCAATCAAAACATGACGAAGATGTAATTTTTTCTGGTGTAAACGATCCTCTAATAGCTTTTTTTGCCATGTGAAAACTTTTCCAGTGAAACTCAAAATCTTGACCTCTGGTTTTGTTAAATAATAAAATATTGTAAATCTGAAACAGAAACAAGTATTGAAATTATTTGAAGATATTCTACTTTTATTTCCTGTAATGATAATGCGTTTATGGGAAATTTAGAATTCGTTATTTTGATACTCTGCGAAATAGTTTCAGTGAGTTTATTTATATAATAATAATAAAGCGTCTTTATTGTGTAAATGTATATAATATACATTCAACAGGATATGCACAGGGCGAAGTTTAGCCATGTGGCTAATTCTTACACTTAACCCCATTTGTATTAGATAGTATAAGTAAATTATTATTATAAAAAAATTTTTTTATGTATAAACAAAATTAAAGAATACCTATAAATAAAGAATCGTTTAAAAAAAATATATTATTGTGATAAGCAACGATGAGTAACATTGCAAAATATACAAATAGTATACTAATAAATAATTAATGGCTACTAAATAAGGAATGTTAATACAATAATAGTAATAAGCTTTTAGTGCTAGAAGTATTCTTGTCTGACTCAAAATGTGACATATTTTGCGTCTCCGAACACTGGGCCAAAAGTGATCAAATTCAATCGATTAATATTGACGGATATAATCTCAAAAGTTATTATTGTCGGAATACTTTTAAAAATGGTGGAACATGCGTTTATATAAAAAAATAATATACCATGTTCGGAACTGACTTATATCAAAGATATTTCTGTGGATAAACACTTCGAATGTGTAGGGGTAAAATGTTTTCAAAATGCCGAGGAGTATGTTTTAGTTTTATGTTTATATAGAAGTCCAGATGGAGACATGACAATTTTCTTAGAAAAACTAAATACTGCAATTATTAAGCTTATTGAAAATAATAAAACGCATCAAATAATTATCTGTGGAGATTTTAACATTAATTTCTTAACACCTTCTAAAAATTTAACTGATTTGTTAGATACTTTCGATTCTTTCTGCATAAAGCCTCTTATAAAAGTACCAACAAGAGTTCACAACTGTTTAGATAATATATGTTTAAACTTTGAGGGTAACCATGAATGTACAACAATTGATAATGCTGTAAGTGACCACAATGCACAGCTTCTTTCTGTTCTATCAGGAACTAAAAAAAATACCTCAAAAATATTTAAATATCGATCTTTAAAAAAATCCCTCTAATATCTCTCATTTCTGCACTCTCTTATCAAATGAAGATTGGAGCTTCTTAAATGACCCGAACACAGATGTAAATAATAAATATGATCAATTTAGTATCGTCTTTCTGCATTACTTTGATTTAGCTTTTCCTCTCAAGAGTAAAAAAATAAATAGCAGTTCTTCGGCTCCAAAGAAATGGATGACAAATGGACTTAAAATTTCGTCACAAAGGTTAAAAGACCTCTATCGGTTGACATTATTGCTTGGTGATGTAGATACAAAAATATACTATAATAAGTATAAGTCCATATACAGACAATTACTAAAAAGAGCCAAAAAAATGTATAACGATAATATTATATTAACAGCAGAGAATAAATCAAAAGCAGCTTGGAATATCATTAAACCTAACAAAAATATTGCTAGAGACCCTCCTACACTGAAAATAGATAATGAATTAATCACTTCCCCTGAAATAATAAGTAATAGTTTTAATAACTATTTTAATAACATTCCGAAAACATTAATTAATAATAATCAACAACAAAACAATAGTATAATAAAAATTGAAAATAATGCTTCCTCCTTCTTCTTTCACCCTGTGAATGAATTAGAGATAGTTAACATAATAATGAGTTTAAAAAATTCTAATTCTGCAGGAGATGATAACGTAAGTGTATATTTACTTAAAAGATGCGCTAAAATTATAAGTAAACCCCTAATGACAATATTTAATCTATCATTGGCGGAAGGTATTTTTCCTGATAGACTTAAAACTGCTAAAATAATACCTATTTTTAAATCGAACAGCAAGACGGAAATTGAAAATTATCGTCCTATTTCTATTTTAAGTTCATTTTCCAAAATTCTTGAAAAATGCATAGCGACCAGAATAATTCAGTTCTTTGACAAATACAAATTATTTAACGAAAACCAATTTGGTTTCAGGAAAGGACGCTCTACAATTTCTGCAATTACTAAATTCTTAACAAGCTTGTATGACAACGTGAATTTTAAATACAAATGTATAGGTATCTTCCTGGATTTAAGTAAAGCGTTCGATCTAGTTTGTCATGCATCTCTAATAGACAAGTTGGAGAGGTATGGCATACGTGGTCGGACGCTGTACTGGTTTAGGAGCTATCTGAGTGGTAGAAAGCATTACACTGAAATCGAAAACTACAAATCAAACTTACTAGACGTATCAGTGGGAGTTCCACAAGGATCTGTCTTGGGACCCTTACTGTATATTATTTACATAAACAACTTTGAAAGTAATAATGCAGTATTATTCGCAGATGACACATCTATTCTTGTCAATGCAACTAATACTAACGACTTGGTAATCATGGCTAATCACCAACTATGCAAAGCACATACATGGTTCACCGAAAATGGATTGGTCTTAAATAGTAACAAATCCATTTTCATGCGCTTCAATAATAGTAATATGTACTATGACCACGGTTTACTAATTAAATCCAATACAAGTACAATTACACAAGTAAAGTCAACAAAATTTTTAGGTTTGCATCTCACTGAAAACTTCTCGTGGACTGCTCATATTAATGAAACTTGCAAAAAAGTGGCTCCAACATGCTACTGTATAAATCAGTTAAGAAACATTATTAATGAACCAGTGTTGATATCATTCTATTATGCACACTTTAACTCCATTGTCAATTATGGAATTATTGCTTGGGGTTCATCACCAGAGGCAATACGGGTATTCAGGTTACAGAAGAGAGCTGTGCGCTTTATTGTGGGAGCGAGCAGGAGAATCAGTTGTAGGAACATTTTTAAACAATTGGGAATTTTAACTCTTCCTTGCCTGTATCTACTAAGTTTACTTCTCTATGCGAAATCTGAATTACATAACTTGAACACGCTTAACTTCAATCATAATTATAGTACAAGAAGTTCCTCTACTTTAGAAATCTCAAAACACCGACTATCTTTGTATGAGAAAAGTCCCAAGTATTTGGGCATAAAAGTTTTTAATAAATTACCAAACTCTTATAAAACTCTAGGTGACAAGGAATTTAAAAATCAAATTAAATCCATTTAAGGAATAAATGTTATTATTCTTTATCTGAATATTTTGATGACGAATTTTAATGCAAAATTTTAATCAATGTAATTACATGTACCTTATTAGGTTAAGTATTACTGTTTTGTTTTGTTTTATATTTGTTTTTATATTTATATATCGGTCTTTTACCTATGTATGTTGGACTTATCCTATATCATGTAAAAAAATGATCTACTGGATGAATAAAGATTATTATTATTATTATTATTATTTACGGCTTAAACAGTCGATTTCTTAAAGATACCATAGATATAATTCTAGTCCCACTTACACTGCTTATTAATTGCTGCTTTAGTGAAGGCGTTTTTCCGGATGTGCTAAAGGTTACCAAAATCATACCGATTTTTAAAAAAGGTGATATCAGTGTTAAAGATAACTATCGCCCCATATCTATCATTCCAATGTTCTCAAAGATTATAGAAATTATCTTGAAAAATAGACTTGTTTACTCACAATGTTTTAAACTGTTGTCAGTTTGGTTTTAGGAAGAAATGCTCAACCACAAATGCTGTTTTTGAAATAGTGAGTAACATAGTCGAGGATCTGGAGAGTGGTAAGCATGTGGCTATCAGCTTGTGCGATCTCTCCAAGGCTTTCGACTGTGTCTCTCATGAGATTCTTTTGGATAAGTTAAACTCTTACAGTATCAGAGGTATCTGCCTAAATCTTTTTCATTCCTATCTCAACAACAGACAACAATGTGTATCAATAAATGGTATAAATTTGAAATATCTAAAAATTAACCATGGAGTGCCTCAAGGTTCTGTACTAGGACCACTACTGTTTATTTTATATACTAACGATTTCTTTCACTTTATGTCTCCGGTAAAATGTATTGCATATGCAGACGATACATCTATTTTGAATCACAATCCTAATATTAGCAATTTAAACAATGACTGTGCTAGATCCCTCCAGCAAGCTTGCGAATGGTACTCTTCAAAAAAGTTAAAGCTAAATGAAGATAAGACTCAAAAGCCCATCTTTTCTACTAGTAGTTATTTAATACAAGGAGACAGCATCAAAATTCTAGGTGTAGTTCTTGATGACAATTTAAGTTGGGTCAACCACATTGAAGAACTATCAAACAAACTATCTAGTTTAATCTTTTTTGTTCCGTAGGCTTAAAAATTTACTTTGCCCTAGCACTCTAAGAACATGTTATTTCTCCATGTTTCATTCTTACATTAGTTATGCAATACTTCTGTGGGGTGGATCATCTCACGCAGTTAAAATTTTTCGTCTCCAAAAGAGAGTGGTCAGACTGATTAGTGATGCTGGCTGGTTAGATCACTGTCAACCAATATTTAAGAGATTTAGTATAATGCCAGTTCCTTCACTCTACATGTATACTATGTTATTAGAAATTCACACAAATAAAGCCAAATTAGCTACAAATTCAAAGTTCCATAATTATAGCACCAGATCTGCTTCCCTACTCAGACAGCCTCATCTTAGATTAATTAACATTAAACCTCCAATTATATAATCATGTTCCTACTGAAATAAAAGCTCTTAATTTTAATGGCTTTAAGGCCAAGATTAAAAGGCACTTTTTAAATTATTGTTTTTATATAATAGAAGAATTTTTTAATACGCAATTTTATTAATAAATAATTCTCACAGATTATTCTTTTATAAGCCTTCCTGCATACTTGTGATGCTCTGATTTGCACATCATTAATAAATCCACCGGTTTTTTTTTACACTTTTTTATACTTTTGTAATGTCTATTATGTGTGCATCTAACTTTTATATGTTTATACATGTTTATCTATGTATGTATATATATTTTATTATTTATACTTCCTTGTAGTCTACAAAGCAATTACTTTGTTTTTTAATTTCATTTTTTATTATAATATATATTTTTTTATTTGTTTCAAATATTTTGTAACCTGTAAATTTTTTTGTAATTTTGGCCTGCCACAAATGTATCCCTATATGTAAAGTGGTTAAATAAATCTATCTATCTATCTATCTAACAAGTCCTTAAACACAAAATAATTAACACTTACCTTATTAAGAGGAACATAACACTCGTACCCAGCAAACATTTTCCATAAAATTAGCTATTACTCGGTTTGGTAAAAAAGACGAATTTACTTATTGAGGTAGTGATGACGTAAAATTGACTGAAAAAAATGCACTTCCCAATTCCCATAGAAATTTACCTATTGGTTTTAAATTATATATAAATTTTCGTGAATAATACCAATAAATCTACATCATACACAATTTTGCTTAAAAGTACTTTTAACTAAAGCAGCAAGAGAAAAACAACTAAAAATATCTAATTGTAAGTACCACAAATTAACTTAAAGGTAAATTTCGAAATAGGTAGTATAATTAGGTAATCTTTACCTTTTTGGTGACTGGAAATCGTCATTATGGTAGAATATTTTAACTAGGTAGATTTTGCTGCAAATTCTACGTAAATTTTACCTACATAGCAACCTATTTAGTCGCCTTTATTACGCTGCTTTAAAGTAATATTAGGTTGGCAATGTCGATAAATTCTACCTAGCTTATCTACCCGACTTCAACCATTTAGTCAATTATTCTTTGTAGTTAAACTTAAGGTCAAATTAGCGTTAGACGCCATATTTTTTACCACAGTTGTGTTACGATTTGAAATTGGAATTTTCAAAATAAGTTTGTATGGAAAGGAACTAATGAAAAGGTTAAAAAAATACATAATTATACTTGCAAAGTCATATTCAACAAGTATAACATACCTTTGGTACAAACTATAATTATAATTTTTTACTTGATAAGAGGAATTTTTATATTATTGATTATTTTGGATGAGTATGGTTATTTTTCGAAGTACAGGTGCTAATATGCACGGAATAATATTCGGCGCATTAATTTCAACAACCGGGAACTTCTGAGACTAACGCAATTAAATTGGATTTATTTTTATCACTAAAATTCATTTATTTTCTATCTTATTATGAATTAGGTGTCTTCTCAATTTTGTAGATGGCTGTCAATAATGTTGCTACTATTTATAGAGAAGAATACCAAATAAGTATAAAATTCTTCTTTTTGTTTACTAGGAGTCATATGCCACTTGCACATAAATTAATAGATTTTACCTAAAACTAGTCAACTCGATGTCGAAATGAAGTCAAATGTATCTAAATACATATTAGTAACCAGACGTATTGTGCAACTATAAGGAAGATTTATATGTATTTTACCTATCTTAGTCAATTAAACTAAATTTCGACGTCGTCTTATTCTCCACTTCTGTCGATTGCACGTCGCATCAACGTAAATTTTACTTAAATATGGTTAATTCCAATTTTGGGACTAAATTTATTATATATAATTTAGGTAGTCTCGACGTCAAAATAAATCAAAATATTTGTTGGGTATGTACGAGCCCCTTCCCATTTCAGTTGGCCCACCGATTGATATCTTAGTTTTTTTGCGCAGGATCAAAAAATAATAAATACTACATGCTGTTTTAAGGTCCAAAATTAATTAACCGGGCATACTTAATAATATGTAGTAGAAAACACCAACTTTATTGTTCCCTATTCAAATTTGTAACAAAGAAGCAAAAATATTCCAAATAATGTGGCGACATCAACCTATTTTTATTTAGTTACAAAGTAAGCCTATAATGCAAAGATGGCCTTGGAAAACAGACACCGCGATAATTGCTAATACTCATAGCTGTCAAAATGCATTTTATACAGCTTTAAGGTAGTTGTGTTCTTTAAAATGGGCAGAGGAAAGATTATTGATGACAAAATTCGCTCACTTATTGTTAAATTTTTTATTTCTGGGAAACAAACTCGGAAATTGCAAATTTATTAGAGTTATCTCGGTATAGTGTAAGAAATATAGTTAGAAGATAAAAACTACCGGTTCAGTCGCCGCAAAGCCTCGACATGTGAAAAAAAAGCAAGATTACAAATGCCGATAGAAGAGCATTAAGACGAATTATCCAGAAAAAATAGGCGCGTCAATTACCTTGAGTTAAGTGCTCTGTGGAGTGATGCTGTTGGAAGGAGATATTCGAGATCCACATGTCACAGGGAGGCTCACAAAATGGCATTTGGCACTTACAACGTAAGTTTTTTTGACTAAAAAAATTAAACTAGAAAAATTGAAAGTGGCAATTTTGCTTTAGGCCAAAGAAAAGCCACTTTTAACACCACAGCAGAAGAAAAATAGAGTAAGATGGGCAAAAGAACATAAGGATTGGTCATCTCAGCAATGGCGTGCAATACAATGGAGCGATGAGGCCCGATTCGAAGTGTGTGTTGGAGACAGTCGAGGTCGAGTTATTCGCAAAAAAAAATGAGGCGTTCCATCCTGACTGTCTCAAAAGGAAGGTAAAATTTCCTACATCTGTAATAGTCTGGGGCAGCATGTCATCCAAAGGAGTAGGAAAACTTCATTTTATTGAAGGAACTGTGGATACAAACAAATATTTGAACATTTTAGAAGAATCGCTTTTACCGGTCATGGAAGCATGTTTGATATCAAACCAAGATTTTGTGTTTCAGCAGGATGGCGCAGCATGCCACACTTCAAAAAGAACTTTAAAATGGATGGACGACTATGGTATACCACTTTTGGAATGGGTTTCTAGTAGTCCTGATCTATCACCGATTGGAACTTTGTGGCACTAGATGAAAAAGGTGGTACGGAAACGTCCTGTTAGAACAATCCCCGAACTGAAACAAAGGCTTCAGGAAATATGGGATCCGTTTACACCGGAATTATGCCAAGGCTTAGTTAATACTATGCCCAACGAATTTCGGCTGTAATAAAAAATAAAGGCGATGTTACCCAGTGGTAAACTTTAAAATTGTTGTTTTCTTAATTTTAAGTATTTGTTCACATTTTCTTTATTTGTTCTCATTTTGTGTTAGTTATCGATATTAGTCACTTCATATGTATTTTTTGTGATCAAGAGGTGCTAAAGATCCTGTAAAAAAAAATAAACAATTTGAAGTTCATATAATACTTCTAGTTTTGCTCCCTCAAGACGAATTTCTGAAAAATCCTTAAGTGGGCCAGAGCTGTTCAAGTACCCAAAAAAAGTACTTAAGTACAAGTACAAATACTTTTAAAAAAATTTGTACTTGGCGGAAGTACAATTACTTTACGAATAGAATGTACTTAAGTACAAGTACAAGTACATGTAGTTTAAAATGGACTTTTAAGTACTTTTGAAAAGTACAAAGTACATTTAAACAGCATGTCCGTTAGCAATTACCGTAATATTGAATAATGGAAAAACTTTTTAAAAAAAGTGTAAAATTAAACATTTATTCATATAATTATGATATATTATAAGAACAAAATATTTTAAATACTCTAAACATTTCTTCATGTAATTATAATGTAATATAAGAACAAAAAAATATATTAAATAATCTATAAATATTAAATAAATCATATTTTAAAGGGAAAATAAAAAAAATCTGAAAGTTTAACCCTTGGATTCTACTCAAACGACACACAATTCGCTTTCATTACTACTAATTGTTCAAAGTGGCTATCTGAAAGTGCAAGCAAAATTACCTATATATTAATTAATGAAAACGCCTCTCGATTGTCGCATTCTGCAATGAAAATTGAAATTGAATTTTAATAATAATTTTTATTGGTCATTGTTGATTATAGCAACAATTAACCTAAACTTAAATAGATATAAATCAATATGATAAATCATTATTTTAATAATATCGTTATGTCGAGACCTTTTTTCAGTCAAAGAAATTATAGAATAATAGAAATAATTGTAACTCTCAAAGCCTACTTTGTAAACAAAAATTCAGTTCGAAATAATAACTTCAAACTTTCCTAAAATATGTATTGTGTAATGTAATATAAAGTAACACAAAATTAGAAAACTTTAAACTTGAACATACCTTGTGACAGAATGATGCAAATTAAATAAATTCAATTGGTTTAAACATAAACGCGACGCACTTCACGCAATGTTTACACAACTAACTTCGCTTTCAGATAACAAGAGGCACCAAAGAACAACCCTTTGCGAGTTGGAACTTGCAGATGTAGGTATTTGTACTTGTGAAGGTATTTGTACTTATAAAAGTACTTGTATTTGTAAAAGTAATTGTACTTATAGAAGTACTTGTACTTGTAGGAGAACAAAAACCACAAGTACAAATTACAAGTACCTTCGCTAAATTTAGTAAAGTACAAGTACCAATTACTTTAGTTAATATTGTACTTAAGTACAGGTACAAGTACATGTAAAAGTATTTACTTGTGCTACCAAGTACAATTTGTACTTGTACTTGCACAGCTCTGAAGTGGGCCAATTGAAATGGGAAAGGGCTCGTAATAACATATTCGTTTTATTTGATTTTTTACTGATTTTTAGTCAAAATTCAGTTTTGCTTCAATACAATGATGTTGACTCGACAAAGACCAATCTCTGGTTGTTTTTTGGCCCTTTACTGGAGATGTTGGCTGAATAAAAGCTCAGTAAAAGCCCATACTTTTTTGTTTACTGAGGGGGTTCCAAACATTCAATACATCACAAAAACTCTAGCCTCATCTTCTCTTAACATTATCCTCTTTAGTTCACTTTATTACCTCGGTATTAGAGAATATATACAGTTTTATATGTTCTTATCGACTTCAATTTATATGCATATATTGGACAAACTTATATAAATGGCAGGCTATGGAAAGTAAGAGAATAAAGGTAATATCGATAGTAATGTCATCAATTTACAAAGAAATTTGAATCGTAATGACACTGATGAAGACTGATGATCACTGATGAGTGTGGTCATGCAGTTGCCTGGTGAATGATTGAGCTACCACGCCATAACTTTGAGGCTTGGAGTTTCTCACACAACAATATCTCAAGTTATGACTATGAGTTATTCAACGTTTTAGGGAAATAAATGACTACAATAGATGTAATGGACAAGAAAGACCTCAAATAACAGCAATTGAGGATCCTTTCGCTAGATTGTGCTTTAAGGGAACGCTTTACAACTAGAAAAATTAAATGCAACTTAAAGCAGTTCATAATGTCCAAATTAGGCTGAACAGAATTTGTGCATAAGAATGCCAGCAACGGCTGAATATTGAGACTTTGATTTGACCATAGCATAGTCCAGATTTCAATTCAATTGCACATTTGTGGGATATTTTTGGCAGGCCACTGTTTAATGAATTTGAGTTATTAATGCTCAAAAACCTTTGAAAAAATAACATAAAACTTTTGTTTTTTACGATGGCTCTAAAGGACCACAGTAAAAAAAAAACTAGAAATTTCTACTTTAATAAAAGTAGAAATTTCTACTTTAAAACTAGACATTTTTACTTTAAAACTAGAAATGTCTACTTTTGAAAGTAGAAATTTCTACTTTTAAAATAGAAATGTCTACTTTTGAAAGTAGAAATTTCAAACGGAAATAAATGTTTCTATACGTTGTTTGTAGCTATGGTCTACGTTTCAAGTAATGTTATACTAATATTCACTTGTAAAAGTTATACTATGGTGTTATTACAAAATAGGTAACTGCAATATTTAGTTTTTTAATCATAATTATACAGTGTGTCCACGGATGGAGTTGCCAAAAGGCAAAACTTCTTTATTTAATCGTTTACGAAATAAAGTCAATCTATATAATAAAGTCTGCTACACATAAAACACTTAAATAGCTATTCAGATTTAAGTTTATATACAGGGTGTCCACGGATGAGGTAAAACTTTCTACATTTAGTGAATTACGAAAAAAAAGTTAAGTACTCTTTATTTAAAAAGGTGCATCTCTTAAAGACTCCAAATATCTCTAAAAATGTTACCATGGCAGAAGTTTCGATTTTTTTTTTGATTTGCCAAAACTAGTTCTTTGTAAAATAGGGAGCTTCTCTCAAAACCCTATAAATAGCTAATCAAATGTTGATTTTTGTATCCCAGGGTCATCAATAAGAACAATTTTTATAAGGATAAGAAAAAAATATTTAATAAAATTGCTACCAAATCCATAAGCCGTATTATTATTATTCTTTTGTTTTCTATTAACACTATACTCTGTTTAATGAATAGAAAGTTAAGCCACTCTCCACAAATACGCTCCATATTTGAATAGAGATTTTTTTTGTTGGTCATATTTCTAAAACCCATAACACAAGCAACCGTTTGACTTAACTGCCTTGAGATCTTAGATTCGACGTCGTCGGTCATTGCGTTTTGGTGTTTTGTAGAAATTACAGTTGTAATTCGTTGTTTCGAGTTGATGAGGAATAATCCCATTCATATAAAAAAAAATTGTATATTTCAAGACTGGTGTACATGTATGTAAATTAAGATGCATAATAAAAACGATTAATATTGACTAAATGTTATAAATAATAAAGAATTTTAAATTTCGCATACTTACTTCACACTTGACGTTTTATCATTTTAATTCCTCAAAAATTATATTTTCAATTACATGAGTTTTGAATTCCCGCTTTTATTAATTAGTAGCATGTGAAACTGGTTGTTGCATACACTGTTCCTCGCCACCGTAAATTAGTGAGGGGTGGCTTAACTATTTTTGTTCATTAAACATGGTATAATGGAAGTTCGTTTCTCATTGTTTATTCTTTGTATACCTATCGTTAACACATTTATATTATGAATTCGGTAGTAATTTTATTAAATAATTTTTTTCTATTTTTATCAAAATTGTTCCTATTGATGACCATGGTTGTTTCTGTCATGGGATACACAAATTTCTATTTTATTAGGTTTTTATGAGGTCTTGAAAGAAGCTCCCTGTTTTAAAATCAAAAAAAATCTAAGCTTCCACCATGGCACATCCAGTAATTAATTAAAATTTTTTTTTTTGATATTTAGAGTTTTTAAAAGATGTACATTTTTAATAAAGAGTAACTTTTTTCGTATATCACTAACGTATACATTTTTACTTCACCTCTGAACACCCTGTATATAAATTTAAATCTGAATAGTTATTTACGGGTTTTAAGAGACGCAGAATTTATTATATAGATTAACTTTCTTTCGTAAATGATTAAATAAAGAAGTTTTTAAAATGAAAACAAATGAAACAAATTGGTACGTTACCCCCATAAAACCTTTGCCTCCTTTGATCTGACCATGCTTTGGAGATTGGAGGCAAAAATTTTATACTGAGATAAATATTAAATAAATTTATTTGTCAACTTTGACTTCCTGTTCAAACATTTACTGTCCATAAACTGTTACCTAATCTTTTAAAAGCACCCTGTATCTGTCTTTCATGTCAGTTTTTAATGTTTATTATTACATATTTTAATTAAGAAAAATATTAGCCGTCGGCAACGCCCAAATAGACATAGTACAACTTGTTTGTAGTGATGGGATGATAGATAAGCAGGCATACAACCTTCACGTAGAGGTTTCGTGAATTACACGTAGATGAGGAAGTATTGGAAAAGGGTCTGGTTTAACGAGGGGAGAATACAAGGGAACACAAACCTCCCCATGAAACAATCTCTCAACCAGTAATGAACTTTGTGTATTCAAGTTCAAAGTAGGTATGTGTTTTGGTCGTTTTGGATCACAGCGCGCAAAAACGAAACCTTATCATAATTACACGATTTCACATCACCCATGGTCTGCAGGAATGGGGTTAATTATTTCAATAGCCCTTGGGTAAAATTGTCCTCTTTTCTTTAAATTATGTTTAATCAATTTTTCCTCAAAAAAAAAAAAAGTTAGACTTAAAAATGTTGTGACAGATTGGAGACCGTATGACTGTTGACTTTATATTTGTTTGATGTTGTCATACAGGGTGTTTCAGATTTAAAATGACATAGTGTAATGGGAGATAGAGTACACTTAGCTGAGTTCAAAACACCCTCAAACTTACCCTTGAATGTTAACAGTTTTTGAGATACAGGGAGTTTTATGGTTTTTTACTAAAACTATAGTGGGACGTATTTCTGGAACAAAAATTTTTGTACAGATGTTATACTCTTTTAGTCCAATTAAAAGTATAACATTCTAAAACCAGACTCAATTTTTATAATGTTGTTCTCAGTGCCGATGACATCACCGTGTGTATAATTTTTTGGTAAATATTAGTAAACATTCTAAAAAGTCAATGGATCAGTGTATAAAATAATGTCTTACTTACTTACTTGAATAAATGTTCAAAAATATTGATTGGCCAATATAAATTGTACAAATAAGGCAACTAGTTAACGTCACTATTTTATTATTATTTTTTGTTTTTTTTTTTGACAAGGAATACACGTTTATTAAAAAAAATTAGTGATTTGTGCAGGGCTGGACTCGCTTAAAATTTCATAATTAAGTACATTTTACTTAAATTTGTTATTTACATTATGCCATTCATTTTTGAAATACAATCATAAGATACTAAAAATTTTATTGATAAGAAGAGCTTGTTATTTGTTTTTTTTTTTATATACAGTGTTTCTAAGCTTTTTTTAAGTTTAAAATTCCCAAGCACAATTAATAGTTATTTATGAACCAAGGGCATAAGGAGGTGTTTATGGTTTGCGGAGTGAAAATTAGACTCTAACACGATAAAGGCCATAAACGCTGGTTGTGCCCGAGGTGTATACAAAATTTTATGTAGACCTGTATTAATTAATACATAATTCAAATATATGTCGACTTCTTGCAAATCTTGCAAATTCTTCATAAGAATTGTCAATCTGTTATATTTTGACATTCCATAAAAATGACAATCGTATTGTCACACTGACAGATAGGAATTTTATTTTAAATTTGTATTAAAAGTAAATGCAAGTAACCAAGCAAGAGCGTAAATAAGGGTGGCTATATTTTAGTTCTGCTTTAAAGAAAGTTTTTTAAAACCCTGGTGGAAATAGTTTCTGCCAATAATCTAATTTAGTCTTGCAGTGTTCTGAAAAACAATTCCAGAAGAATGAGTAAGTCTAAAAAAATTCTATGATCTATGTAAAACTTACTAATCATTTTAAAGACTGCATTTTTACAAGTTTTTGGACTCTTCTAGAATACTTTTTCAGAATTAATCAGATCTTTCATGAAAATTTAGCTAAAGTAAAAGTAAGACTTTTTCAGAGTTAATCAGTAAAATTTAAAACATTTCAGATTTTCGAAAAATTATTTACTGTAGATTTTATCATATTTATTACTTCTCGTAAGGAATATAAAAACTTGATAGGAGGAGGGTTATTAGTAAAAAAAATATTAATGTTTATATTCTATACATTTTTAAATTTTATTTACAGATTTTTTTTGATAATTAATTATATACGGTTAAAATATACAAACTGTTTTTATTAAATAATTACAAGACGATAATTATTATTAATATAATATATATAATACAAAGTATTTCAGATAAAGTTGGATCGTTTGGATCATGATGCACTGAGCATTCTTGATTTCTATCATTAGTAGCAGCATTCATTTCATTTCCAAAAATTCCAAATCTTGCACCGCCAAAGCCGTTGCTGGTAAAACAAGTGGGCATGCATTATTATTAATGTTCACATAACTCCGGATATATCTGTACTTTTTACAATATTTTCGATTGGACATACGTGCTTTTGTTTATGTCGATATAATCCTAACAATCAACACTACACTATTATTTTATAAACGAACACAAAAGGCACCTCTTCTACATTAGCTGTTGTCATCATAGATAAAGTTGGCATCATACGTGGAACGTAGAAGTGAAATTGAAAGTGGGGTGATGGCATGCGCAACAATGCATCATTCGATTTAGGATGGCCAATCAGAACCCCTGATTATGACTGACTAGACGCCACAGAGAACCTCTGTGTAGTCTGTGCTAGACGCGATAGACTTATGGTTTTAGAATAAATTGTATATTAATATTGTATGTTTCATTACGTGTATTTCTTAAATGTTTTTGAAATATTTTGTACTATATATATATATATTTATTACTAGTATTATTTAAATATTCTCGAAATAGTTTATATTATATTTATCTTAAAAGTATTTCGTTAATATTTCTTAAAATCACTTGTATTATATAACATTTTATTAAGTGTATTCCTTAAATGTTTTTGAAATAATTTGAATTATATGTATTATATTAAGTATTTCCTAAATGTTTTTGAAATATTTTGTATTATATATTTATTTGTAAGTATTTCTTTGTATTATATATATATTATAATAATAATAATTATCGCCTTGTAATTATTTAATAAAAACAGTTCGTATATTTTAACCGTATATAATTAATTATTAAAAAAAATCTGTAAATAAAATTTAAAAATGTATAGAATATAAACATTAATATTTTTTTTACTAATAACCCTCCTCCTATCAAGTTTTTATATTCCTTACGAGAAGTAATAAATATGATAAAACCTACAGTAAATAATTTTTCGAAAATCTGAAATGTTTTAAATTTTACTGATTAACTCTGAAAAAGTCTTACTTTTACTTTAGCTAAATTTTCATGAAAGATCTGATTAATTCTGAAAAAGTATTCTAGAAGAGTCCAAAAACTTGTAAAAATGCAGTCTTTAAAATGATTAGTAAGTTTTACATAGATCTTTTCATACTTTTTCAGAATGTTACAGAATTTTTTAGACTTACTCATTCTTCTGGAATTGTTTTTCAAAACACTGCAAGACTAAATTAGATTATTGGCAGAAACTATTTCCACCAGGGAAGTCTTCAAGAAGTTAGATCAAAACTAAATTATCTTTTAGTCTTTATTAGCTTATGACTTTAAGGCATTTGTCAATCTTTTAATAAAGTCCAAGTTAGGAGTATTGAGTTTTATAGAGAATTTAAGACGTGTTGTGGTTTTATAATTGCTTTATGGAATTATCTTGGGGTAGTTGTTAATGCGCGGTTATAAATTTAAAATGCTTTGAGATCACCAAGTTTCAGATCGAACCTTCATAAAGCCAACTACTTATTAAAGTTTTAATGAAGCAGATAAAAATCAGTAATAAATCAATCTTAAGCATAACAGAGATTGGTTTCCTCTTTCCTTGTTTTAAAATATCAGTATAGTCGAGCCGCTTAAGATTGCAACTTTCATCTTAAAGAGTCAAAGCCATAAATAATGTTAGTCTGTTCAATTGTCAGCGGTACTCAAACAGTATGATAGAATTTTTGAAATTCCAAGCAGGTCAGTTGTTCGCTGTTGTACAGCTCAAACAAGAAACAAGGGTCCACCGTCCACCATTTCCTTTTTCAAAGGGAAATAATTCTCCACCTTTAGTATAACTGACGTTTATCTCGAGTCGTGTATCGAGTTAAATGTTTTCCTTTCGATTGATTCATGATTGTTTTAATATAAATATTTTCGAATGAACAAATTCATGGTTTTTACATACGTGTTACCACTTCGGCTACTCTAAGTTAAAGAAAACGTAAAATAAAGAATTTATTTATGTTTGGCAAGAATATATATTATTTTCTTAGAACTTTTAGGTCTTATCCAGTTTACGCAAGTAGATTTACTATATCAGCGATGCAATATTTTACCTGCTCAAAATCTGTTCTAGTTAAAAATAGCTAACTTTAATAATATATATGATTCTAATTTGTAATGTTAATTTTAGGAATAATAGAAAATATGAAATAAATGGTTGAATGAATTTCAAAATAAAAGCACAAATATATACATTTACTGTTTGAGATTCACTGTTCCCCAATCATATGATACAATCATCCAACAAAGTAAATAAATCGCTTATGTTTATACCTATGCACGACTGGTCTGCTGACAATTGAAACGAAAGCCCCTTACTCTTATAAGTTATAAGAGTTTTAAATAGTTTTTGAGTTTTCAATATTAGTTTTAAAGTGTAGAATTAAGTTTGAGGATATCTTACAGGGATTTTAAAATAATTGTTATAATAAAAAAATTATTTTTTATTAAAATTTTTGGATTTTTAAATAAATTTTTTTCTTGTTATATAAAGGGGTTGTCGTGTTATAATATATAATTATAAGAATTAGTTTGTGTTATTTAGTAAAATAAAATTAATTATTCTTTATTTTTTTAAAATTAATAATTAATGTTGTTTTAATATTTTGTAATTTTTTTGTAAAAGAAAAAAAAGTGGTTAAAGAAGATTTTTTTCAAATGAAGTGAATTAATTAATAGAGTTTTTACTCAAATTAAATTTTATGGTTATTTTTTTTTAAAGAGAAATATTAATTATTTTTTATATCTTTAAAGAAATGAAATATCTAAGGAGTAAATACATTTATTATATTGTAATATTTGTGTTTAATGTAATTTTTATGTTTTAAATTTAAATTAATTTTTTATTTATTTTTATATAATTTATATATTATAATTATATTTAAATTTATTAAATATAATAATTTTTAATAAAAGGTTGTTTTAAAATATTTAAATTGTTTATAAAATGTATTTAGTTTTTGTCAAATAAGTTAGAATAAAAATTTATATAAATTTTTATATTGTTATTTTAATCTCGTGGGGGTTCATGGTAGAGGTTTTGTAATTTTCTAAAATTATTCCTATATTTTGAAATTATTCTATATAATGATTATATTCTCCGATGGGCACTGCGCAAAACATTTATTTCTTTCCCATCATCTCTATCCGCACCAGATTCGCCCCTTCAATTTTTCAATCAGTTTTTCGTATCCCTAATTCTTCAAATTCCTATTCATGTGCGAATCGTTCTTTACCTTCCATATTTCCAGCAACTGACGGTATAAATCAATAAATTCGCTTAAAAATTCTTTGATTATATATAAAATTCGCCATTTTAAAACACTACCTTCTAGTTGTCGCGCCAAAGAAACTGCAGTTATTGCACGATGTGTCGCGCACAAAGCCCATACACGATACAATTAGTTGCGCGACACCGCTCGTTGTGCATTTAATTTCATGTCTCAAATCGAATGATTTCAATAATCGAATAACGGCTATTTGAATACCTTTAATAATCGAATGATCATTCGAATTATGAATAGAGCTTAAGAAGTGGGGAAATCGACATCTATGGCTTGGCTCGGCGACATTCGGGAACTCGAGTCATAATTCATAATCATAAATATCAATTTGGCTGGCAGTTGGCTATTATTTCTATACAATTCTCAATTACAAATCTTGACATCTCAATCCGGTTCTGCACTCGAGACAATCCAACTCCGAATTGCATCAATCCATGATATAATAATTGTATGTTTATATCATGGTATCAGCTAATATAACCATCTACATTCCGCAGATTAGCAAGACCAAAACGCCGCGCGACGGTAAACAACTAACATGTGTTCAAGTGCACTGGTACTCGCATCGTATCTCATCGCTCGAATCACGTATTTGAAATTTGAATGATGAGCCGCTGAAACGAATGACGATTATTCAATCGGCAGTCGACGGCACCACTCTCCGAGAACTAAATCAGTCGATTTCTCATGACATGAGTATTCGAGATATTTTAAAAATCGATTTATCGATTACTTTTCATTCGAATTATCCTAGCACTATTTCAAACCAGTTTGATTTCTACTAGTTGCGCCGCACGTCATACAACACCGTACACTATACAATTGTTTGCACAACAGCCTCTGTTCCGCAATTTATTTGTAGGGGCCTATAAAGCCAGTAGTTGGGATTGATCGCGCGTAGACGTGTGTATTCGTGCGACCTACAGGTCGCATGTACACGCTTCCACTACGAGTCTAGCCTAATACCTTTAGATGACCCGGAAGCAGTTTTAACAATATTAGTTTATAGTAAATGGCATTACTCGTTAAACATAAATCAAATCAAATGTTAAAATCCAGGATTTTAAGTGTCCTTCCAGACGTTTTGATTTTCCATAATTTAATTTTATTTTGAAGCATTAGTATTTAAATTGTATTTTCGCATCACAAAATAATAATATACATATATGATATGTATAGAAAATAAAAATTGTATTTTACATTACATTTTTAATATACATTTTTTATTTTAAAATTTTATAATTTACAGTGGGGGGACAATGCCTTTCCTGACGAGTCGTAACTGGACAAAATTTTTGATTATAATTATTTTTAAGAACAAATGTGTTAGTTATTAATGTAATTATTATGTCGGAAATATATTTTTTTTTTAAATAATTGAAAATTTGTGTATTTAAACATTTTAGTTTTATTAAGTATTGGAGTTAGTAACTGAATCAAATTCTGTAGGCAACAAAAAGAATATCAATTTTTAAGGATTTTCTGTTTCACATTCCCCAAGAGCCGCGCACGTAATTATCTTGTATTTTATTTTGTGATTTTAATAATCCCATCATAATACACATTTTATATGAAAATTCCTTTATCAGTGTTTGTCACTATTTTACAAGGTATATCTTTTAACCCACCTATGGCATTTTTATCTGTTCTGTTATTTTCTATCTGAACCACAGATACTCAGATTCTGTGGTCTAAACAGTAGTGATGTAATGACAATGACTAATGAGTAATGTAATAATAATATTAATATTAAGTAGGTACATACAACATACACAATTTCCCAGTAGATTCTTTCAGTTCGTTATTTATACACAGATGAGGATGAGCCCTTGGAAAAGGGTCTAGTTTGACGAGGGGAGAATACAGGAGAACGTGAATCTCATGCGTAAAAACCTTTCACAGACTAACGAACTCTGTGAGTTCAAAATATGTGATTTGAAACAGAGTTAGTACGCGAAAATGGATGATTTCAAAAGAAGAATTAGTACCTATAGGATGAATAATTATAAATGGAGAAGTTACGTCCGCAGTCCCCATATTAAGATTCTTTTAGAAATATTGTGTAAATTGTAAATAAATAAAAAAAATACATATATGTATAAAATATAAAAACTTTAGGTAATTAAAACTGATTGATGTTTCCTAACTAATTTAAATTAAACACATATAAAAGTTTACTTTATTATTTTTTAATCATAACATGAACTATTCTGCAACCGATTCTGTATTTATTTTGATGTGTATACAGGATTCCCACTAAACATGTTAAAGTCCGCAAAAAGTTTATGAAGAGGAAATAACAAACTTTAGGCCCATATCACACGAAAATTTATGAAAAATTATTGAAAATTAGAATATCCTCCGTTCTAACAAAATATCAAATAATATCACATAAACAGTATGGATTTCGAGAGGCCAGCTCGACACAGGTTGCGACAGCAGATTTAACTGCTAAAATATACACCGCAATGGATGCAGGTGTCTTTGTCGATCTGGCCAGCCTTTGATACTGTGAGTTATCCAGATCTGTTGATTACGCTAGAAAATACTGGATTCCGGAGAACAGCATATAATCTTTTAAAGAGATACTTGTCAAATAGAAAGCAGTCTGTAAAAATAAACAACTGCGTTAGCTCCACTAAGGATGTGTGTTATGGTATTCCTCAGGGAACTGTTTTGGGACCGATATTATTCATTTTATATGTCAATAACCTTTTTAAAATTCTTGTTGAGGGAGATATAATAAGCTTTGCAGATGACACTGCAATATTCCTTAAAACAAAAAGTACAACGGAATTTTAAGGTGCTGATTGACTTTTTTTAATACAAAATTATTAACAATATAAATGTAAATGAGGCAATGTTATTAATATAAAATATGGATATACCATAGTGCCTTTAACATCCACCAAAAAAATTAAATACCTTGGCATTTAAACCGATTGTCATCTAAAATCGGACGTCCATGTATTTAACATAATAAAAAAATTGAGATGCATACTTCCAAAGTTCAAATACCTAGAACAAAGTAACCTAAAAAAACTGTATTACGCTTTAGTACAACCGCACTTAAGTTACGGGATCATCGATTGGCTGGGTGTAACCAATGTTTACCTAAAAAAAATTAGGTTAATAAAGAATACTCTTTTCTACTTTGTCAAGCTATCGAAAATATCGAAACCTAGATGTGATACTACGGTAAAACCCCATACCTGTAATTATTAAAAAAAACTGGTAGACGTAGTGGACGACTAGTTAAAAACAGCTTATTTTTTTTATTATTTTTATTTTATTAATGAGGATGCGATCCAAATTTTGTTGGGTTAATAAAGAATACTGTTTTCTACTTTGCCAAGCTTTCGAAAATATTTTATTTTCTTTCTCAAGACTTATGACAGTAAGTTAAGGTTATAAGTAGTTAAAACTAACATCACGTTACACATTAAAATTTTTCACTATGCAATGTTGACATCTACTCTATGTTATTTAATACATTTTAATTACTGGATAATGACCAAATTAATCGAATAATAGAAAGGGGGATTCAAGATTCAACCCCATGGTGGATGTACTCCACTAGTCTAGTACATGTCGACAAAAAAAAAAATGTTTTTTCAAAAAAAAATTTTTTTTTTACATGTAATTATGAACCCTTTTTATCTTCTTTTGTAGTCTTGAGAAAGAAAATAAAATATTTTCGAAAGCTTGGCAAAGCAGAAGAGAGTATTCTTTATTAACCCTACAAAATTTGGACCGCTTCCTCATTAATAAAAAATAAGCTGTGTGGTTTTAACTGAGCTATTTTACAACGTTTCCATAATCTGCAGTACCTTTATAATAAATTATGTTTGGCATATTTATATTAAGCTGTAATAGAAATGGTACATAATGGTTTTCTTTAGAGGCTTTGAATCAGAAAGTACGTTTTAAACGTGTTTCAAAAATTCACAAATTCTTTGCAGGCAATCATCAATATTCAGATTTAAACTTTAAGTTAATCGTTGTCTATATTTTTTTGAGCAATAGAGGATAAACAAACACTTAATTGAGTTAAGTTTTAAGTTATTTTGTCAGCAGAAATATTTTCATTAATTTGATGCGAGGCTAATTGTACATGGTTCACTTTAATAAATGCATGTGTATATTATATTTAAACATAGGATTTGCCTCCTACCATTTTCCACCTGGTTCTTAATTTTTATTGGTAGTTTTAACAAAAATTACGTCAACTTCAGTTTTTGTTATTGGATTATTTTATTTTTAAAATCGGAAAAATTTTGTGTTTGAAAAAAATAAATTAAGAATGCCACTGTAAAGTCCTTAAAAAAATAATTAAAAATGACCTTAAAAATTTTTAATTGAACCACAAATAAAAAAGTTACAAGGCATTTTTAGAAACGGGAATTTTGGCTTTTTCCTAAACAAAAATTAAACCAATCGGAATTCGATTGTTTTCTGGACGCAATATTAATGGATATACAATTCTGCACTACTTTGCTCATTTAAGAGATTCTCCATCTCCACTAATAACCTTGATATTCATGTAATCCCACGTCCTGTGGGACACACTGTATGTATGAAAAATGGACAATACATTTTATTAAAAATAGCTTCAACTGTCTTGGTTATACGATATTCAAAATATTCCTAAAAAATCTTTTTTATAAATTATTTTTGAATAGTCCGAAATAACAAAGTTATCGGGGGTGGGACTTACAAAGTTTCCCTCATATCATTGTGTTCGCGAGAAAGCGCTCTATTTTATACAGGGTATCTAATTTAAAAAAATAAAATCAATAACTGTAGCCATTTTGTGTGAGCTTCCGTTGTTTTTTTCTGATATGATTTTAAAAATCTACATAAAAGTCCTATAACTTTTGTATTTACCATTTTTTCGTAATAATAAAAATAACAAAATTAGGGGGGATTCTCACAAAATCACCCTGTACATATTTATATTTTCTAATAATACAACTATTACGAAATAAATAATGTTTATTTTCAATTCCCTAGATAAATATATTAAATATAGCACATACATTTTATACAATGTCTAGAATGGTATACATTCTATATTCTCTGCGTCATGTAATTTTGGAGAATTGCATGAGAGCGAACAAACGAGTCGCTCAACTCTCGCTCTCTTGTTTCCGGTTATGTACCTCACAAGTACTTTTTTTATCTCCTGTAAGTTTCTGAGCTGTCTCTCTCTTTCGGTCGTAGACCTCCACATATAACATACTATGTACAACCTAATGGAGTCTGAGAGGCAACTTACATTTCTATCAATCAACCTATACCGTAGAAAGTGTAGAATACTATGAGGCCCCTTTTATTTTGTATGGGCGCTAAATGTGACAGACAATTTTTTCATTACCAAAAATTATTGCGTAAGATGGAAAATCAAAAATCCTTCTGAGTAAAAGGGCATAGTGTTGGATTTGTGTTTTAAATAAATTTTTAACTTGTGAAAGTAACAGAGTGAATCCAATACGTACAGATTTTGGAGGTGTATTTGAGAAGGAAGAGAGTTCTAGAATAGAAAAAAGAAATTAAATGCTCAAAATGTTTTCTTTTCGATATAAAACAATTACATAACGATTTACTCGCCCCCAGCTATCCCAACTTTATACAATAAAAATCAAGACTTCAAATCTCAGAAGGTTCGAACTCTTGAAATTCATTGTATCAAAAAAATTTAATTCAATAAGAAAAATAAAATAAACCAAATAAAAATTATGAGAAAATAAGAACTAATCGTGATATCCTGATAACTTTAAATTTAGGTTCTTTTTTAAACATACTATTTTTCCGTAATCAATAAAAAAATATACAGTGCTCTTATTTCAAAATTAGCCATCATGAATATCTAAAGTAAATATCAGCTGGTTTTTCTGGGTAATTCTGACTGCTCTTAGGTGGGGTTGTGTATTTAAATGGCTCCAAACGAAGAAATCCGGTGGTGTTAAATCAGGATGTCTTGCCGATCGTTTTAAGGGTCTTTCCTACCAATTCATCGACCAGGAAATGTTTGGTACAACCATTGTTGTTGAAAATGCAAATTGTATTCATCAAGCATCGTATTTCTTTCTTCGTCAATCTGATTTTCCATGAAACTAGGTGATGAATGGATCCATCAGATTCTCTAGGAGGTCAAATACAATTGTCAATTCAGGCGTAGTATAATGAAAACAGGTTTAATAATGGCATTTCCCAGAATACAAGCTTCATCTTCTGGAGAAATTAAGTTTTATTTAAACGAAAATATCATTTTACTTTGGAAGATTCCTATAAATTTTACACAATTTTAAACGCCTCTGAATCATAATTAGAGTTGGCAAAAATGTGCGGCGCAACATAGGCGGACGCATCATAATAAGCTTAATAAAAAAAATTAACTAGTAACAAAAGCAATAAACTGTTATAATTTACAACAATGTATGCACCACTTACCCTCTTAACTAGCTTAATGAACTAGCCTGGTTATCACAAATTGGAGATGATCTGTAAAAACTTTGCAGCATCAGGTATGTTTCTATGGCTGTTTCCGTGAGTGATGTTCACCCAGGTAACACTAATGCTCTTATTAAGATCTCCAAGGTCGCTTTAAAATTATACAATAAAACTTCGAATAAAACCAAATGATCTTCAAGACAAGCTTAGGATCACCATAAAGCAGCTTCTAGCCAAAAAGGGCCCATCCTAAAAGGGTCTTGAAGACTAAATTTTAAAACTATATTAAAAACCATTTAGTTTTAATTTCATATTCTTAAAGAGTTCTTCAAGGCAACCTTAAATTTATGTATTAAAACGTTTTGCATTTAATATAAAATTGCAGCACACTAAATTGCCTTGAAAATCATTATAATTAATCCTAAATGGGTTTTATTTTGTTTTAAAGTCGGACAACTTTATGCGTGAAATAGTTAAAACAACGGCAAGTCTCTAATGGGGCAGAGTGGTAATATTTTAAACGTAACGCATATAAAGCTGATCAAAAATAATATTCAAATGCAAACTATTCTGGTAAAAATTACCAACGGATGGCACTTTTCTGACAAAATATAATAAAATACTTCTACATAACTCGAGCGCCACCAATACAATGTTTTTTTTTTATTATCTAAAAATTTTTTTAAAAATATCGTCAATTTTTATTTTGCATCTAAACATCCAAATGCATTTTTTTAATTAAATTGCATGTTTGGACACACCGTCCTTCAGTTATTTAAGAGGATGTAAAGCGCATATATTTCAATATTTTTTTCTTTGGCTATTGAAAATATTCATCATGGCGGGTCTGTATTTTATATAAAAAATGGCGTGGTCTAGATAAAAACTGATTGCAAGTTAATAGAACATTTTAAATCTTACAAAACTTAAAATAGAATTTTATTTACCACTTTAAGTACAATTACTCTCCCAGACATTGATTTACTCTTCCTTTTAAAACTGAGTTGCTTTAATATGTTCAAACTCGTGGCCTTATTGATTTAAAGGGATCTGGCGCGCGTATGAAATCCTAACCTTAAAATTGTGCCGGTTTTGTGATTGCTGGATTTAGTGACTTCGTTTTAATTTAAAATACTTGTCACTAATATTTTCCATTTTAAATATGTCTTCTAGTTTTCATTCATGCATAAAGTAGGTACGCGGACTGCACTGGTTCACTAAATCAGCAATCAATTTATTGAGCAGATGGCGTGTTTTCTCCGATTATGGAGGTGGTAGAATTAGTTTTAATAAAGTGTAAAGTCATCAAAAATCCAACAGGCATTTCTTTTAATCAAATTGACTAAATTAAAACCTTTGAACTTTAAAATATTCTTAATTTATTCTTAAAAGTAAAAATGTTTTAGGATTTAATGTGGAATTTCATTGAGCATATAGGCTTAAGATAAAATAGTTTTCTTAATGGGTTTTAATGACTACATCAAGGATACTCCATAAAACTGCATTAAAACCATTTGTTCCAAAATGGATTGTTTTAAAACCAACTTGCTATTTAATTCTTTAAAAGGGCAAATTAGTTTTAAAATAGCCAATGTCAAGAGTATTATAAAACTAGTATAAGATCAATAGGACATTAGGAGCAAACAGTTTTTTTTTTTAATTTAAAGAGTGCATTAAATCCTTTGCATAAGAATCAGTGGTCTTTAAGAACTTTTAGTTTATCTTAAGGTAATTTTAAAACCACTATCATTTTATTGAACATGTTAAAGCACTTTTAAAACCTAAATAAATCAAAAGTATCTTAGAGTTGTTACTTGGGCACTGTGGTGAAAATACTTATATTTTGAAAACAATCGTTAAACATCTGTTGATGTAATACAGACATATGTACTTAAAATAGTCATTAAACGTATTTAACGGATCTGGGGTTGCACCATCAGTACCACCACAAATTTGTATTAATCTGTTAAACCGGTGTCTTGCTTTAACACACGTGCGACCTTTTCCCTAACCGGCTCATTTTTTGCGTCACCTATAGAGTGTAGCAGACGATTTACTTCGGCCACTATTTGCAGTAACTCTGCTAACGACAACGCACTGTGTTGTAAGTTTTGTCTGGCATCATGTAGTCTTTATAGTTCTTTTGAATAGTTTTTAAAGCTGTATCAACGGAAATATCCTCGAATTTTTTCTGGCTTTCCTTAATAGCTACAGTCTCGTCAGGATTGAATTGCAGTATCACAGTTTTTATTTGTTGTAAATATTCAGTTTAATAAAAAGCTACCTTCAACCGGGAATACCGGGAAATGTGCGAAAACGTTTAGGAGATTTAGGGAACATTTTATATACTTGCTATTAATGCATCTACCTCTGGAAAACCTTGTCGAATAGTTTCTGCCACAAGATGTAAAGCATGCACTTTACACGTAACATATACCAACCTACAATCGTGTTCTTGAAGAGAACGGCTTATCAAACGCATTGTCGCGGCACCATCGGTCACAAACATCAACATTTGACTTGTTAACAGATCAAATTTTTCTCAACTGCGGCACCTCCCGCGTAATTGTTTTGCCAGTACACCCAGTTAGTCCTTTGCTAGCTATTAATTGTTTTGCCAGTACACCCAGTTAGTCCTTTGCTAGCTAGTAATAGTGGAAACGTCGATTTAAGAGGGTCCAGTACACGTACTACAACATTTACAACAGATTTTTTTTACGATCTGTCGTCTCGTCAAGACATAACCATAGCCGTGTATTCTTTAATACACATTTGATCTTTTTTACAGTATCTTCGCATACAGTTGGTACATAGCTACGCAACATTGCGCGACTTGGTAACGTCACCTGGGGATTGTATTTATTCCAGAACTCCTGAAATTGTTGTTTATCGAATATGTGCAGCGGAACATCACAGGCAATCAGCATGAACAGTAAATCGAACATAAACTGTGTTTTCAAAGGTACGCAATTTTTTTTGTTTTATCTTGCACAGTATTTACGTGACGTCTACAATCATATTTATCCTAGCACATCAGGTCTCTCTCGCACACCTTGCAAATTATTGTAACACCATTATAGAATAAATCCGGGAATTCATCGATAAATTTATTCACTTTGTCGGCGTACGGCCGTTTTTTACCCTTGCGCACGTCGGACATATTTTATTGTTAAATTAATATCAACAATAAAATACAACAAATAAAATTATCAACAATACAACAACATAAAATACAACGGAGAGGAATAAATTAGCGTGTAAACACTACGACATACAACAATGGGCTAGTCTTGCGGCTCGCTTCGATTTGTCCGCCAGCCGGTCATTGCCTCACCAGATATCTATCTACCTGCTGTTGCACCACTGAATAGCCGCACGACTTGCCAACTCTAATCATAATTCTTGAAAATTGTTAGATTTCCAGTTTCGAAAATAACGGTAGGAGAGGAAACCTTGACGCAAAACAAAGGATTTAACTAGAGCTGGACAAATCATTAACTCTTAAAATGCTTCTTTAAAAGCAATTTAAAATCGTTTTGCCCCGCTCTAGTTAACTGGTACAAATTTATTTCAATTATTTTATTTTAATAACATATTACTTCATCAGAGGGGCACAAAAGTATTTAAATTGGGAATGATGAAGTTTGAGTTAGAGAGAATTGAGAGAAGGCACAATGATTCTAATGATAAAAAAATAGAGCTGATAATTGATGACACCAGAAATGATTAATTACAATTACTTTTAAAAGGTTCAATTTTAATACATAATTATCAATTGGTATTTATTTTTAATATGTATTTATATCTATGGAATTTTATAATATAATATAATCCACCTTGTGTTGTTTTTAAGATGCTGATATTTTGAGATAAATTGATAATAGAATCGACGTCACATGATAAAATAATTCCACAAACATTATTGAAATATAATCATGATTCTTAAGGTTTATCTACTTGGCGATTTTCAAGGTGTACTTAAATATATTAATCGTTTTTAAAAGTTAATTGTACGAGAATTATTACTATAATAGCTGAAATTACCCGGGGCGTTGCTCGGGTTTAATAGTTTAGGAGACCCATTTTGAAACTTTAGCCCACCATTTTCATCCCTTACAGTTAAATTCTACGCCCCTACCAAATTTCAACGTTATAGCTTGAAGGGTTTGGGAGAAACAATAATTAATTCCGCAATTCATCCCCCTAGAGGGAGCTTTTGAAAAAATCTCTTCTTAGTGGGTGGTTTTGGTATCAATCTACATTTGGTTCTGGTTAGTATAGTTTCGGCGCTGCCTTGATGATTCAGTGAGGACATTTAACTTTAATATAATAGCGAATTTAGAAAATAGTATTTTTGGACTTTATATCATATGTAAAAGTAATATATTGTCAAAAAGAATAAAAGGATAAATAAATCTACGATATTTCTTATTCGATAAACACATTTTTTAAACTTGAACTGAAGTATGTATAATGTAGGTACCATTTTAAAATTTACGATCCGGATCCATAACTATAGTACGTGTATCGTCTTATCAATGCAACTTTGCACGTGACATATTCAGAGAAAACAAAGTTATTGTAACAACTGCAAACAGCAACTATGCAAATGTTTTTATCGTCAAAAAGAGGGTCAGCGCAAGAGAATATTTGATAATCATTTATGTACCAGTTAAAACCAAATATTCTTTAAAGTATTACTTCAAACTAATAATATCTTTCAGTGGCTTACCGCTTACCTGGCAGTGTAGGGGGTTCTAAAGATTCCTAGTGGAGGCAGTAAAGTCAAAGTATATTGGCACTAGTAGTTTACCAATAAATTTTTTTTTTTGTTGCACTGTACACCTAGTTCAGACCTACATACACTTGTCCGCATACAAATGTTTGCAAACATTTGCCCACAAACAACAATTTTTGACGAAAAGTTTTGTGATAGGCCAACATTTGGTTGACCAGGTCCAGATCTGAAAACAAAAACATGTCGCTAAGTAGTAAAGCAGTGGCGGAAATTTGTGCCGACTATATCTACTACTACATACTAAAATTCGTAATTAGCGGCCACTTTAAAACAAAAAACATTTGTCCTAAACGCGTCCAGATTTGCTTGTTTGCAAGTTTTAAAAAAACACATGTTTACCATTCTCGATGGAAAACAAAAAACACAGGTCCATTTGTTTAAATGTTTTTGTGTTTGCAAACACTTTTTAAACAGTTTTTATACAGGTTTTAAACAAATCTTTAAATGTTTGCGGGCAAATATACCGGGTGTAATAGGATTATGGTACACACCCCTTTTTTCTCTTTTAGTTTTGAAGATAATTGATTGAAGTTTGGGATGTCTTATATACATGATGAGCAGCACTTCTTGACATACAAATGATTTTTTTTCCACTTCCGGTTTCGCCGGAAGTGACGCAAACTTTGGATTTGTAAATGGAACACCCTGCATATTATTGCATTTTTGAATTCTGCATAATTTTCTGAATTCAACAATACCAAATAAGTGACATATCAAACGTCAACATTTTTTATAATATAATTTTTAGTTTTCCATTTAAGTGTGCCATAACGGTTCCGATTTATGCTAAATGACCCGTGTAATGCTAGAAAAATCGAAATCCCGTCAAAAATACTAAATTAAGTGATTTATGAGCACATAAAGTTCATCAAGATGGTTTTTGGGGAAAACTCAATTTTTTTTCAAATGAAACCATATTGGTACCGTGGTACCATTTATTAGTACTATTAATAAGGAATTTATTCATATATCGTATTAAAATGTGCAATAAATACAAACAAAATTACAGCTAAAAGAAAATAAGAACATACAATTTTGTTCTAATTAGCTTGTTATACATAAGGTGGCTTTGGAATACAAAAAAATGAACACAAAACATTACAACAGTTGTTCAAAATGCTGTCTATTAACGTCAATGCACTTCTGAACTCGTATAGCTGTTTCTTGAAGAACGTTCCCCAATTGCTGGGCCGTTATGTTATTAATTGCGCGTCTTACACGTAGCCCCAGGTCTTCACGGGTTATAAAGGCGGTTTCGTAGGTAATATCTTTTAAATCACCCCAAACAAAGAAATCAAGGGGTGTTAAATTAGGTGACCTCGGAAGCGACCTCACAGGACCATTCGTCGAAATTACGTTTTCTTCGAATCCCCGTTGAAGGTAATCACTAATCAATTACTATCCTTGAATTATGGGGAGCGCCATCTTGTTGGAAATACATTCCCTGTCGTAAATGGAAAGGTAATTCGGCTAAACTGCTCTCAACTTCGTTTTGCGGAAATCCCAAGTATTTGGCACCAGTCAGGTGTCCTTCAAATATTATTGGACCAATGATTCTACTTTCGATTATTCCAAGCCAAACATTGAAACCGAACCGCACTTAAAAGTTACCCTCCCGTAATAAATTTTCATTTTCTTGTGACCAATATTTTGTATTTTGTCAGTTAAATAATCCCAAATTTGTAAACCTGGACTCGTCCGAAAATAAAATCTTTGTTTGGCTGCACGTTATTCTGCAAAATCTAATTGCAATATTCCATCCTACGTTCGTAATCATTTTCGTACAAGTGCTGGTGCAATTGGTATTTAAAAGATTTATAGTGGTATTTGTGCAAAATTCGACTTACTGCTTGGTGCCTGATTTCCAATTCAGATCCAATTTGCCTTAAAGAAACAGTCTTATCAACTTTTACTCGAGCCAAAACATTAATTTCCGTTCCTTCGTCAAGAATGAAATTTTCTTCTGGATCACTGTTGGGCTCACTTCGGAATTGATTTTCAAGACAATTAAAATAATTTCTCGCTGGACATTGTCTATCAGAATATCGTTCGGCATAAAGGTGTCTAGCGGCAACAGCATTTTTTTCTACATTCCTTATATATAATTAACATGTCCACTTTCTCATCTCTTGTATAAATTTGCGGCATTTTGAACACAATTAATAAGAATTTTAAACAATTTTTAAAGACACAATAAAAACACCGGTAAACCAACAAATGTTTGACAAGCTAAGTATTTCACCTTAGGTACTTCTTAACATTTATTAGAACAAAATTGTATTTTCTTATTTTCTTTTACCTATAATTTTCTTTCAATTTATCGCACATTTTAATACGACATATGAATAAATTCCTTATTAATAGTACTAATAAAAGGTACCACGGTACCAATATGGTTCCATTTTAAAAGTTGAGTTTGGCCTAAAAATCATTTTGAGGAACTTTATTTTCTCATAAATCACGTAATTTAGTATTTTTGACGGGATTTCGATTTTTCTAGCATTACACGGGTCATTTAGAATAAATCGGAACCGGCATGGCACACTTAAATGGAAAACTAAAAATTATGTTATAAAAAAATAGTGACGTTTGAAATGTCACTTATTTGGTATCGATGGATTCAGAAAATTATGCAGAATTCAAAAATGTAATAATAGACAGACACACGCAACAACCATGCTCTTCGACATTTGTCAGATGCTGCAGCTCAGACTCGAACTCAGGAGAGGTAGGCAGTGACTAGCCGTGTTTTGCCAAACAACAATACTCAAGCAACCAAATGTGCTACCGTCTCTGTATTTTAAAAACGCCACTATACATTTTTGCTCTAGCCATGATTCGAACCCGAGACCATTTGGTCTCAAGCCTAACGTATAAGCAATGAATCACGAACCGTTTCCATATCCATTTGCCTAATGTAATTTATTGGTACATGAATTTAGGTGAAACGTAAAGAGAATAAAGTTATTTGTTTATATTGGATGCATCTTTCCCCATTAATTAAGCGAATATTTAATATCATTTTTAAAATTACGTTATGCAGAATGTTTGTAACGATGTTTAAGAAAAATAGAATTTTGGTTTAAAGTCGGACCTGTAATTTCTTTTTTCAAATACTTTTATAACATTAAAGCAGCATGATAAAGAAGTTTTAACGTTTTACTTCCTCAAAGGTGAGTAAACTTGTTAATTAAACAATAAAAATAGTTTTTTCTTTAAATAAAATTGAATTTGTGTCAAAAAATAAAACCTGTAAAATTAAATGCGGAAGTATAGCAAGCATATTATTTAGTTTATTTTTTCCGCTGTTTTCACATATCTAAACAGATTTTCAAAATTTTCTTTTACAGAGTGCTGTTCTTGGAATATACAGAATTGATATTTTTTTATGAAGCCAGACCTGTATTTCCACTTTGGATAATACCTTAATCGATTTGTTAAAGAAGTAAAACATACCTACTAAATATCAAATTTTTAAACAGAGTGGTTTGTATGCTGTGGCTTTAGAAAGAAATAGGCAAAATCGATAAAACAACCTGTATCTTGGTTATGAAGGTTGTTAGACCCATTAATCATGGGTTATTTGGACCATACCCAAATAGCCCATGATTAACAGTTAACGTATGTACATTTCCCTATGAAACACCCTGTATAGTAGAGTTGTCAGATAATATAAACTATAATTTTACAGTAACTCAAATTTTATTCAAATAATATGTTAGAAAATATTAACTCAAAAATTAAAATAAATTAGTAGTGCAGCTTGAATTGTTCGGCTCATTTTTTAACACCACAGCAGTAGCAGATGGTGCTGAGGGCACGAAAACGCCTTCGCAAGGATAGTCTTCGAACGTAGCACTTGAGGTGGTACAACTTGATGTTGACGGTGGCCGATGATTTTCTATCGCTCTTGACAAATATTGAATTTCAGCGTTGCCAACTAAAGTTCCTACTTGTAATCTTATTTCCGCCTGTTGTATTTCTGGCAACTTTTGAACTATTTTTGCCATCGCTGCAAAGAATAAATCGTTTTCATCTTGTTTTTGTGGAGCTATCGGTGAATCTTCCTGCCTTTCAACTATTTGTTTCAGTTTCAAACGTTTATCAGAATATTTAGCTTCTAAAATATCAGCAGTTTCAGTCTCCACTCGAGAAATGTTGTCAATGGTGTCGTTCTCATTGGACAAATGAGATTCCTCGTCTATCCACACTTCTTCCTTTACCATCTGTTCTCTTAAATTTTCCCCAACGCCGGCATCCTTCCTGCTAAGAACATCGATACTGTTTTCTACAAATTCTGCATTCTCAGTATCATCTATGTTGCTAATAGTGCTTGAACTAAAATTATATGATAAAAGATAAAGGTTTCGATATATGCGATTCATAATTATCACCCATACCTTTTTTTATTTGAAGAGAGACTGTCTAAAAATGACAACTGCTCAGATCTCTTTTTAGCCGCTTCACCACATGAACCAGTACTGGGTTTTCCTCTGCGTCTTATGTAATAATCCCTTACATAGGCCCATCTTTTGCTGCAGTCGATATCTGTAAACAATGGAATTGTGTCATAACGTAAAAGAAACATACATAATTATAATATTCCTTTCAGATTTCTAACTACTGGTGTCTTTCCGATCTTTGGCGTTTCAATTTAGGATACCATTCATGGATCAATTTCATAGTAAAGCAGGTTTTTAATAACATTGTGAACATAATGCTTAATTTAGTAATGCCACAATCAACAGAGGGACTTCTGAAAATGGTTTCCAACAAATATATGTCGCTTTGGAATTTTCCCAATTCTGTGGGAGCTATAAATTGGAAGCAAGAATAGATAAAAACTCCCAAAAAAAGCAAATCTTCTTTTTTTAATTATAAAGAGTTTATATTAACAATTGTCGATGTAGATCACAGCAGTTGTCACTGGGTCATACGGAAAAGAAGGAGATGCAGGTGGATTCGCGGTATTATATATAACAAGTTTTGTGAACAAAATAAAATACTTTGTAGGAATCTATTTAAAAAGTAAATTTGACAAACAAATACACAATAACGAATTTAACATTCCATCAGCACAAGTCTTGCCTGGTATTGATGTTTCTGTACCTTATATACTTGATGGCAATGAGCCCTTTGCTCTACAAAAATATTTTAAAAACCATATCCGAGAAATCAATCAGTAGTAATTGATAAATCCAAAGCACTCTATAATTATCGACTATCTTGAGCGAGAAGAACAGAGGATACTTTTTCTGAAGTGGGTTGGAATCTTCGATGTGAAGCTATCGCTTGATTTTTCACAAAACACTATATAGTGTATTCGACGCGTGTTTCACTAAGTAAGTTGACATCATCTAGAGATGATTAAAACTAACCTTATGCTAACAATGTGTCATATTTATACATAATCTATTGTTAAGGTTCAGTGAACTATGGTTCAAAAATCAATAAAGAGGACTATATGGGTTTGGTCCTCTGTCACTATTCATACTATTTTTACTCTTTGTAATTTCCAAGCTCTCAAATGCATCCAGCTGTCTAGTATTTGTTACATTCCTAATGAATCTTAAATTGCTACTATCCATTTTATGGTTGTTCTCAAACGCATGTTGGATAGCACCAAACTTATCTGTAATACCATATTTGACATGAACCGTATGTTCCTTGAACCTGGTTTGAATAGATCGTCTAGTTTGTCCAACATACTTTTGATTACAGTCCTTACAGCTAATTTTGTAAATTCACGACTTTTCGCTTGTTTCAATTTTGTCTTTTGAATTACCTATATGTTATCTTGATCTTTAAAAACATCTTGCTAATACCACGGGTGAATTGAGGATCATATGGAATCGATACTAATTTCGAATTTTTTCTCTCATTTTGAAAAGTCGAAAAGTCTTTAAATTTATGTGTCCAAATTATTTTATCAATTAAACTGACAGAATATTCATTACTCGCAGCTATTGCATTTTCTTTTTCAAACCTCTCCTTATTGAAGGGGAAGCTTAATAGGCGATGGACTACAAAATTAAAACTCGCAATTTTGTGTTGAGCACAATGGTGAGGGTATTTAGGGATATATCTTAAAGCACCGCTATATTTTCCGTATTTGTCAAATTCTAACTTATTTTCACTATTTTTTATGATTAATACATCTAAAAATGGTAATTGTCCAGAGTTTTCAAGTTCATATGTGAATTTAACTGACGCAAAACGATTGTGTAATTTAGAAACACAGTTGTCAATATCATATCAGTGACTTTGGTATCAAACACTGCAAAAATATTATCCACATACTTAAATCAAACCCTAGGGCGTCTTATTGTTTCTGCAATTGGATCGCCGACTTACCATACCACCTATCAAGATAGTTAACAGAGGAGTTTGAAAGTTTACCCATTGCACCATCTAGTTTGTCTGCGAATAATTTCACTAATCAGGTGAAAATATCCAGTTACAAGATGAAATTTTAATCTCCTTTCACGTCTCTTCATTGTTTCCAAGTGTTCCGATACCACAAGCTTTGGACTACCTTGAGCATCTACTCGAATCAGACAATCTCAGTTGGGGATGTAGTAAAAGAATATTTTCAATTTACCAAACTTTGCATGAAACAAAATTGCCTTCGATGTTTCTTTCTTAAAATATTTCCTTTTAACCGCCGCTCAAGTCACCGAAGTAACTCCCAGAAAATCCTAGGATTTTGTGTTGAGTATAGAGAGACGAGGCCCTACAGTTTATTATGGAGTCCGAACCACAGCTAGGGCATCGACAGTTCACTCCCATCTTAATCCCGAAGCAAATTACAAATAAAATTTGTTGCTCCGGGATGGATTCGAACCATCGATATTTGGTACCGAGTAAATATCTATACGCGCTTTACCCACTCGGCTACCATGCCCAAATTCAACTATAAATTTCCTCGAACAACATAAAGGAACAGTAATGGGTACCTAACCCTTTGTCACCCTTCATTGCCAGTCTCTTTATGAACAGATTCGAAACAGAAGCAAAAGAAGAATTCGCGTATTTCCCTAGGGTTTGGTTTAGGTATATGGGTTATATGTTTGCAGTGCTTGAGACTAATGTCACTGATATTGACAATTTTGTTTCTAAATTAAACGGTCGTTCCGCGTCAGTTATGAAATTGAAAACTTTGCACAACTACCATTTTTGGATTAGTCAATAATCAGAATTAGTAAAAAGTTAGAATTTGACATATACATAAAAGAGTGGAATGAAAAAATAATATTAACTGAAAATTTTTTTGCTAATTATTATTTACTAACTTTTACAAATCTTATCACAGAAAAAGTATAACATATATCTTTTTAAACAATTATTTTCCCTGCTATTTGCCAAAACTTGGATTACAAAAAAAGATAATATGCACATTATGTTCAGTACAACTCACTCAATAATGTTATTTTTAATTTCAACTATTCTGTCTAGTAAAACCAAAAATAAATAAAACACAAGGTACTCACCAGTTGACACTCACTTTAAAAAACTTTAAAATATCTACCGACACGTGTTTCTGCTTATATTGCGTCATCAGGGTAGCCAGCACATATTATCTTTTTTGTAATCCAAGTTTCAGCGTTTTGGCAAATAGCCGGGAAAATAATTGTTTAAAAAGATATATGTTATACTTTTCTGTGACAAGATTTGTAAAAGTTAGTAAATAATAATTAGCAAAAAATTTTCAGTTAATATTATTTTTCATTCCACGCTATATTTTAACTTTTATCAAGAAGAGGAACTTAATTTGTTTTTAAATTACATAAAAGATACTAATACGCAGGTAATTGGTGTACACTAGTTCTATTATACCAAACACACCTAATAATAATGAATGAGAAACTTCTGTTACCAACGGAACGTGCAGCAAACACACCAATGCAAGTTCGTGAGATTTCATATTTTTGTGAACCGTGCTATGTAATGGCATTACAAATATTAGAGACAGCACAAATAAATTTTTAAAAAATGAAACAGTATTTTACCTACCTGTTTTATTTAGTATCCCGCCTATTTCGTGCCACAAACTCTGTTTCAATTTGGTCTTTCGGTACTCTTTTGCCTGCACATTGTATAAACATTCATGAGTCTTGACAAAATCTATTAATACTTCGTCTTGTATAAATGACCAGTCCAAAGCCTGTTGTTTAGGTCCAGAATACATTTTGGTACACTAACAAAAATAGATAATTGCAGAAAATAAAAAAAAATGGTGTTTTATTTGAACATCAAACGTAATATAACCTAGTAAATGATTGTCTTTCTTTACCCGATTTATTATTTTTATCATATTACTATTGTGCACACCGTACACCGTTACATTAACCCACGTCAAACAACGTTGATATTAATCTGTTTTCGCACCATACTAGACACTACTTAAATATGACCGCTGTATTAAGTTACGTTATACATTAACGCTCTCTTGGAAAGCACTAGAACGGCTTTTGTGACCTCATCCACCGAATTTTTATGGACGCTATATGACGGTATTGTGTCCTATCCAATAAATATTAAAGTATGGGCCTTTACTAGGTTTTTACCGTGCCTTTACTGGAAATGTCCAGTAAATGCTCATATTTTGATGTTTACTGGGTAGGAAACAAAAGCTTTAGCCCTTCGATATATTTTTTTAATAGGCATTCGTTATTTATTTATTTATCGTAGTGAAGTGTCTGACTGCTTGTGCAATCTTCTACCTGACTTAGGGAACTTGCCTATAATTTTAAAAATAAAAATAATACTAAAAAACATAGCGTAACGTTGTAATAAAACGTGTAGGTCTTCACAAAAAAATAAGATTTCTAATTCCACGCGATTAGTATGAAGGATCTAAACAGCGATAAAATTGAAGTGGCCAGGAACGAGCTACTATTGACTGTGACGTCACACCCTACAATATTCGGTAGTCGTCGTGCCTGGAAGCAACACAATCGGATGTTTACCGGTGTTATTAGACTGTTCTGATATAAATATATAATTGTTTTATAGTACCGCTTATTGTAGTTGTACAGATATTTTAAAATGACTGATCAAGGTTTTTCAAAGGGCCAATTTGATAATTTGCCTAAAGTGGATATGTATGTTTATGGTGGCATCTTTTATACAAAATAGTGAAAGTTTTTCCCTTGGAGAGGTCCGCGGGGTCAAGGCAGATAAGTATGTATTTTTTTTAGCTTTTAATAATAATTTATAAACATAAAATAGTTATGACTTGATCACAGAATAAAAAAAAATAACTACAAAATGCTTAGTCGCAACTAAGCATTTTTAGCAGACTTAGTCTTATGTTTGAAAGAATTTAGATATTCTAAAGCATAGAGAAATATTCTACGTTTTTTTTTTCATTCATTTCATTTAGAATAAATCGGAACTGTCATGGCTTAAATGGAAAATTAAAAATTATATTATAAGAAATGTTGACGTTTGAAATGTCACTTATTTAGTATCGATGGATTCAGAAAATTATGTATAAACCAACTGTAACACCAACATGTAAATTATACTGTATATTTTTACTTCTCACTTTAGGACGAGCTTGGGTTGTCATATCCTTTTTGTTAATAGCAGTTGTTAACGGTTCCCCACAATCATTTGCATCACTTGGAGATTGGACAGATTGTATACTACTTTGGTCTATTTGGATATTGCCGAGGTCTTCTGCAGATAATGTTGATGTGGAAGCTACTACGTCATCAACTATTCTTCGTTTGGCTCTTTTGAGGGCTGCTGATCTTGGAGGTTGGCTAAACGCCCTTTTTCTGTCCGGCTGATAGTCAAATATGTGGGGTACGACATTAGGCTTCATCTTTTTTCGACCACCCATAAGCTTAAATTTAATGTAGTTATCCATATCTTCTTCTAGCTGCAACAAATATTAACATTTTAAAACTAGAGGTAAACATTTTACTCTTCGCAGACAGTAGTGTTATTGAACTTTTATATAATTGTTGCACATTCTGTAGGATACTCTTCGCAGTTTTTTGAAAAGAATCTTGTGTTTGTCTTACAAACTTCATTCTTACAATACCTAATGTATTGACTACATATTTAATTCTTTCTCCCGATGGTGCCGACTGTATTGGCGAAACGCGTGGCAGTATATTTTATAGTATAAACTAAGATTCATTCTTACAATACCTAATATATTGATCACATATTTAATTTTCAATTTTTTTCATCCCGATGATGCCGACTGCGTAGGCGAAATTTGTGGTAGTATATTTTACAGTATTTTGGTGTCTATAGAAAATTACTTCAATTTTAGTAGCACATTGAAAATTGCAACCTTCTGTAGATTCATATTTTTAAATAAAATGTCCTATAACTTTTTTATTTACTATTTGATTTTTTTCAAAATGGGGATCAATGGGGATCTTCCTCTAGCTAACACTAACTTATAGCCCAAATTTCAATTCGATCGGACTTTTCTTTCTTTAGTTATCGTGCTTACAAGAAACGTGACGGACAGACAGATGGACAGACGGACATTTTGAAAGTTGTTCAGAACTCGATGACGAACGAAATGATTTTTTCTCTGCGAGCGATATTAACGATTTTAAAAATGTCCCGATCAAATGCAATATACTCTTCGTAATCGTATTTGCAAAGAGTATAATAATTAATAAACAGCTGTTTACTTTCGCACCAGGAAATTACCGTTACTTAGTATCACTAAATTACATTCTATCTACTAATCTTATTTTCTAACATTATATACACATTCTTTCTTTAATCCTACCCTAATTAAAATTCAATAATTCGGAATTCGGAATATTTTATTGCCCGCCTGCGAAAAACTAGTAGATAGACATATAGTATTTAATAATGTACTTACATTAAAATGATCTTCACACACATATAGAGACCTACTGCTCTCTGAAATGTCTTTTTCATTTCTTCTACACGCTTTTAGCCATTTTGATCGACGAATCTTCTCTTCTGGCAACATTATAAATATTTTATCTGGCACTTTCACTGTAGTATTCTTACACGACGATACAATGCAATATTTAAAATAAGGAGTTTTTGTTTCCATTTTAAGTATACACTTAAAATTTATGGCGATGCTGGTATTTTTACGGCTGATTGAACTATGAAATCAGAATGGCTGTCTCTGATGAAATCAAGCGGTCGAGTGCCGGGATCTCCGTCGTCGCTTGTAAATTGTGGGGTGTGACGTCACGACTACTTCCGCGCTTTTGAACCTGTTTGACACGGTTCGCTCGCGCGCGAAACTTTAATAATTTATAACAAATTTATTATTGGGAATTAAGGCGTCATATTTTGCATATCTTATTTTTTAGTATTGTAGAACATTTTTATGAAGTAAAAAAAAAGTGCAAGTTCCCTATGTTCACTGAGCATTATTTATTTGTAATTAAGAATATAATCCAAAGTTTACCAAACATTTCAATGAGTCACTATAAAGACGATATTAATTACAATAATATTTCCAGGTGAGACTGTATTTATTCATATTAAATACTTTATCAGTAAACTATAGTTCATAGTTTGTTGTCACGCATTGGCGTGCGCTAGGACAGGGACCGCTCTGGCGTTTACGCCGCCCCGGACAAAAAAACAAATTGTCGCCCCAAGTTATTTTTTCTTAATAAAAGATGGGTTTAATTTGCAATAAAAACGTATAGTTAAAAAGAAACAAATATTAAAACTTAACATTTGGTACAAAACAGTATAAATTAAAATAAAATAGAGTTGCAGTATCTATAGATATCTAGTTGTTACATTTTAAAAATATTTACTTAGTTTTAAACATACAGGGCGCAATTTTACCGCAATTACGATTTAGATTTTTTTTCTCACATACCTAAAACCTAAATAGAAAACTAAAGGTAGATACATAGAACCACAGTAATACATTGTTTGTTTGAGTTATAATCAGAAGAATTTTTTTTCTCAATTTTAATTCTGCACATTTTTTTATTACCACTTTTAAGTTTATTTGATCAGCAATTTCATGTTCAATTGCTAAAATGACCAAGCCGTTTAGTCGATTTTACGTAGTAGTTGAGCGTAAAAAGGTTTTGATTAATTTTAATTTGGAAAATCTTCTTTCTCTACTTGCTAGTGATATTGGAATAGTCAGTAGTATTCTTAAGGCAATACTAAGATTTGAAGCGAAATTTAGAATTGTTATTATTTTAAGATCATCACTTGGACTTTCTTTTTGCCCAAATTGTGCACAAACTGCAAAAATTTCATCTACTAATTCTAAACCGTTAATGTCAGCTGATTCACCATCAGACAAAATATTTTCCAAATCTTTGCAAATCTTTATCAGTGTCTCTTTAGGCATGGTTTTCAAATCATATATATTATATAAGAGATTGAAAATGGTTACTATGGTGATTCAGTTGTTCAAATCGAGTATTTAGTGCGTTTAATGCTTGATCAATAGTATAGAAGAAAAATTCTATTTTGTATTTTTCTTTGGGATCTTCGATTGGTTCGTCCCTTGCCTCATATGAAAAGTTGGCCTTTCTTCTTCTTAAGCGGTGTTGAGGCGTTGTTGATTCAAAATTGGCTTCAGTGTTAATTTCATCAGGCAATTCTCTTGCGTCAACAATAATTTCATTGAAAGACTTATTTGATCGAAGATTTTTTAAAGAAATTTTTGCAGTTCTCTAGAAGATCAAGTGCTTTTTTCGAATCAAAATCTTTTGTTTGCATAAGCTTGCTTATGGGATTAATACAGTTTAAAATTTTATACCATATGACTATTGAACATTAAAAATTTAAATTGTTTAATGCAACTCAGCAAACCCGAAGCTTCGTCTGTTATTGAGATATCGATGTCTTGGTTTTCATAAAGGCTTAAGCAAAGCGTCGTATATTTCACCAAGTTGAAATCTTAAGGGCGTTAAAGCTTCTATCCTGCTTTCCCATCGAGTGTCACTTAAAGGTTTTAATATTAATCCTTGGACATGTTTTAAAATATTGCCCATCGAAAAGTAGAAGAAAAAAATAAATATAATTTTTGGACCATATTAAAAAAATTGGCAGCTTCCAAGAATGCTTTTGCCATATCATTTACCACTAGATTGAGCGAGTGGCTACTACACGGAACGTAGAATGCTCGTGGATTTAAATTCCTAATTCTAGATTGCACTCCTGCATTGTTGCCTCTCATGTTAGTCCCCGTTATCATATCTCTGCCCTCTTATATCTTGCACATCAAGTCCCATTTCATGAAGCTCTTCAATTATAATTTCATATAGTTGTCTTCCTGTAGAACTTTTCACAGGTAAGAAACCTAAAAAAGCTTTCGTAGATTTTTATTTCGACATCGTTTGAATCAGAATCCGACTTATAGATGGAAACATATCTAATTTATCAGGGTCATTTGCTACACCTTACTAACGTCAGGAGTGCAATCTAATATTATGGAATAGTATTTCGCTTTTTTATTTCAGCAATAATATGTGATTTTACAATTTCGTGAAGCGAGTCTATTATCTCGTTTTAAATGTTTTTTCCAAGTTAGTGAGCTCTGGTTTCCTCTTTTTTAAGCACTCTATGCACGTGTTCCTCCATGACGGGGTCAAATTCAGATAGCAGTTCAACTATTTTTAAAAAGTTGCCGTTATTATGCTCAAACAGCTTGTCACTTGTACCTTGAAAATTTTTACCGAGATTAGCAATTGCTACAATCTTTAGACAGTGATTCGTTTTAGCGTTAATAACTCTTTGGGCAGCTGCATCTATAGTTGTACAACACTTTAACCTTTGACTGAGTTCTAGCCAGGATTTTTGAGCCTGAATATGATTTTTTAGAAATTTCGTGATCCTTTAAATTTTCAACGATGTGCTTCCAGCTTTTAAAACCTTCTTTTGAAAGGGGAACTTGACACACGAGCCGTAAATTTTGCAGCAAAAGCAATATGCAGTTTCTTGAAGTGGAGTATACTAGCCAGTCTCTTATAACTTGCTCTCCAGTTCTTAAAATTCGCGAATAGTAATTTGCGCTAAATTTCCTAACAGTGCCATCATAAGGAAATTTGTAATTAAACAATGGTTTAGGTGGACCTTGTCGTACTAAGAACCTTCTTTCGGCATCTCCTAAAATTCCGGGCCACAATGCTGGATCTGTACTTAAAGTTTGTACAGTGCATTCCATAAGTGGTAGGGTGGGGTTAGTTTGTAGAGGTAGAGTGCTACTAGTGCTAGCCAGGGTGACTTCTGTAAGTGCCAAGGCGGTGTCAGTTGGTAGGCTGGTTTCATTTGGTGATAAAGTTGGTTTAGAAATATCGTGTACTAATTGGTCTTGGTCACCAACACTCTCTGATGATTCCTGTGTTTACAATAATCTTTTGAAGCGACGAACTAATGACCCTAATTTGTATGATTTGGATGTACTAGGTGAAATAGCATCGCTGACTAACGTTTCCAGTCCCACAATACACAAACTGGTGAAAGAAGGTGCCCTCTCAAGAAAACAAAGATACGACGCCGATCAATCGAAAACTCTGGACCCACCGTTAGCAAAACTTTTAAGAACTTTAGTTTACGACGCGTATCAGAAAAATGAAATCCCAACTATTGACGTGGTAGACAGAAAATTAAAAGAAATAGATTATCATCTAAAATATACCAAAAGAACTTTAGGAACTTGGCTGAGAAAAATTAGATATAAATATCAATCTATTAATAAACCCATGGCGATTGTGAAAAGTAGACGAATAGTGGATTGGCAAAATTTATATCTAGAAGAGATAAAAGAACTCAGAAGAGAAAATAGACCAATTTATTATCTAGATGAAACCTGATATGATACTCATGACACCGTAAAAAAAAGGATGGACTGATGGATCTAGGAAATGTCAACCAATCTCATTGCCCTCTAATAATGGGACTCGGTTGATGATATTACACTGTGGATCAGCTGATGGATGGGTTGATAATGTTTTTTCCGCACAGTTTCCATAACTGTGCGGAAAATACATGGAAGACTGTAACGTGGATTACCACAAGAACATGGAGAGAGAAGTATTTGAGGAATGGTTTGAAAATGCACTAATTCCAAAATTAAAACCAAATAGCATTATTATTCCTGACAATGCCAAGTATCATTCGAGACCTGTATAAAATTCATAACAAGAGTTCTACTACGCTGGAATTACATTTTTTTTTAATGGAACATGATTTCCATTATGAGGAAAATTATAATAAAGCACAACTGTTGGAAGTCCTGCAAACGAAAAATTATGAGAAGTACCTATATTATAGATAATGTAGCGGAGAGATATGGCCACAAAGTGTTGAGATTACCGCCACATTTCTGTATTTTCAACCCGATTGAATTAATTTGGTGTAAATTAAAGTAAAACGTCAGAAAAGGAAATATTTTTCCGAAATTCGATAAAAAAGTCGTAGAGTTAATTCAAAATGAAATGTCGAAAATTAACAAGGAAGATTGGGAAAAAAGAATAAGGAAAGTAATTACAATTGAGGATGATTATTTAAAAATTGCCCAATTTCATATAAATAGTGGAAATAAATTTATTATAAATTTGAACGTGGATAGTACTTAGTTCATCTCAAAATAAAGAAGAGGGTGAGAAGGACGAGGATTCAGAGGAAGAAGTAATGTGAGATGTGGTAAAGTGAAGTGATGTGAAGTGAAGAAGTGAATTTTGAGATATCAGCATTATTTAATTCAGGTTTTGTGTTTTCGGGGTCAGTGCTTGAGAAACATTCTTTTTCAAGATGTTATTATTTATTAGTTATTTTTTTTCATTTTGAAAAAAATATGTCTTTCTGTTTTTATTACAGTAATAACTTTACTATTAGAATTTATTCTTTCATTTATTGAGAAAAATATTTATTCTGTTACTATTTTGAGAGTATATTTTTTTGTTTTTATTTTGTTTTTAAAGCTTTCTTGTTACATTTTAAATAATCTCTTTATTCCATACTAATATTCCATACCCATCCTTTCCTGGCCAGAACACAATTTATATTAAGCGAACTTGAATAATGCCACTACTGTATGTGTAATCAATACTTTAAATTCAATACTTTTATTTCAAGTTAATACTTTTTTGTACAATTGTTAATTTGTTGCTAGCTAAACTGAGCACAAAACCTACATTGAAAAAGTAAACGAGCGAACCATAGTTAAATCCGGCTCATGGTTCCGTAGCCTCTTACGCCGGACGTCCCGTCACAGTAACTGTTTCGCAAACTATACCAAAGTCTGTGAAATAATAATTTTCTAAATCGGACAATTACTGTTAGATATATATTTGGAAAATTTCACACTTGATGAATATTTATAAAATTAACACTTCAAACCTTGACATCTTTTCAAACTTTAAAACACACGACTCTATTAAATCTCCTTTCGTGTACATGTGGTTCTAAAACCTAGTTAAATAGGCCCCATTTCTAAAAAAGCACCCGACAAAGGCCATCCGACGACATTTTTTCTTATACCTCTAAAATGAACCATAACTGCAACTGTCCAAAATGTTTTGCCCCCACCGCGAGCCGCCTCAAACGGCGCCCTTGGAGGCAGACAGATGCAATATGCATATACATTTCATCTGATCAATTATCATTATTACATATCTAAAATATTCATATCACTTACTGACTATGAGATCAGGTATCTGTCACAACTCATCATAAATTATAAATTTTATTGCTTATCAAAATTATTTTAATATTTTTACAATGCAAATAGTAGAAAATGGAGCCAGATATAATTATAATTAATAATAAAACAGCATACCCACAATTACTCAGCAGGTAATAATTAGTTAAAAATGTTTTTAATTTTGTACGGTTTTTAAGTGGTGTATTAGGTAGGTAGTTTTAAAAAAAGACAAAAACTGTCAAGAACATATTAAAAGGTATAAGAAAATAGATAAATAGTATTTGGTATAAACATATGTATTTATTCAGAGTAATTAAAAATAAAAGTTGTTCTCAGTTATTATTATATACCTATGTATGTAGGTACTGTAATATTCTCAGAACAATTACCTACCTACTGTATTTTCCAAGAACCTTATATTTTTAATATGCGTTTCAAATACTCACTCATCTCTCGTATCCATAAATAAACCAATTATAAACTCTTCAAAAAATGTTTGAGTGATAACAAGTTGTTCCAGGTTAATAGGTATCCCCCAAATTATAACTCCAATTTATGGTAAGCAGTATCTCATTTCCATTTGAATTGTTTGCCGTGAAGCATAATAAATACCCCCACTACTGGCGTACGTGCTGTTGCTAGGCAAGAACCGTCGACAGAGTTTCATGCGGATACCGGTTCAAACAAAGGGAGTTTCACGAGTTTCGTTATCTTTCTCTCCCACTTCGAATGGTTTTAAATGGTTCTCCGTGGTTCGCTTGCGCTAACCCACCCAGATTCGTGAGCAACCTAACAACCATAGCCTATTTCCGTCCCGCACCCCCCCGGAGTTATCTTGCCCCTTGCCCCTCTGTCGCGCTGTAGCTCGTCACTAAACTAGACTTGAGTTTCTGTTTTCTGTGCAGAGTGTGCGTGTAGCCTAAAGTTTTCTCTCCATGCTTATGATGACGGTCGTTTTATAATATAACCCATAGAAAATAATAATTACGCCGGTTCATTCTATTTCCGAGTTTTAATTATTAATTAATTGTGTTAGTGTTGTATTAGTGACACTTAATCATAATCACTACAGTGGTGGAATTTCAGTTATAGCCAGGCACTTAACTGTTAACAATGCTTGTGAGTATTTACAGTGGTTTTAAAACTTGCGCAATGCGTTCAGTGTTTTGCTCGTTTGTTAGTTATGATTTGATAACATGATGTACCAGGTACCACAAAATTAGTTATCATTTGTACTTTCTCATACTGATACAGTACACAATCGCATCTTATGTAATCTAATCATAGCATTCAAATTAAATTTGTCCAGATATTTCTTATAAATACTGTCATTTTTGACTCGAGTTACGTTAACATTATTTTTCCAAGATAATAAGATGTTTGAGTTACTAATACAAAATGTCAAAGTGGTTTTGACAAATACTACAAAAATACTACAGTACAGTAGTACATTTACATTTTAATTACACGTTGAACGAGTTTTTAAAATACGAGACACCTTACTTTTAAATGGACGCATTTCGTTTCTCTTTTAATTTGTTTATTTATGTAATTTTATTATTATTAATTAAATAGGAACGCCGTTAATTTATTCTTATAAATAAAATACAATATATAGGTACAAAGCTTCCCATATATTTTCCTACATATTTCTAGAAATAGCTGTACGTATTTATTAAGTATATTTTATTTTATGATTCTAATTTTTAAAAAGTCCTGTAAGATAAGATATGTATATGTAGGTTGTCCATTTTTGAAGCAAGTTTATAAAAATAACTAAAAGTTCTGACACTTTTATACATTTTATAGGGGGGAGGCTTGGAAAATTCAAGGAATTTATTTTTCAAAGATGTATTTTTTATACGAGGGAAGCGATACCGCAACCAGGGTTTTTGTACACTAAATTTCTCACTCCACGGTCGAATAATAGCTTTATATTCGTTTTAGATATTTTGTAGCGACCACAACGTGCACCTAATGTCAAGCAGTGTCAGATTCATCACGTGACTTTTTGTGTTGTGTCAACAGAAATTTTGACACCAAACCGGTTCTAAAACGAATATACCTAAATCGGTACATCAAAAATAAATCTCTAACCTAACTTTTTGTATTTATTATTTGGCTATTAAATATTAGTATCTATATGTATGCTACGAGTATGATATGAGTTAGATAGATAGATAGATAGATCTTTATTTAGCACTGTCTGCTACATAGATACATAGATATTTAATTAAACCTAAATAATGTAACCTAACTAATATTACTATTTCTAACACAATAAAATTGTAAGGTTTTCGAAATATATTCAGACTTCAGACTATTTTACTTAATTACTTGTGAGATATTTACATACATACCTATTTATTAAATGTTTTTACACTTGGTGCATCCTTTATAGCAGTTGGCAGAGCATTAAAAAGACGAAGTCCTTCATTAAATAATGAACCTTGTAAAAAAGGATTTTTTTGACACACTCAACGTCATAGTGATTTTTCCGTCTGGTATTGTAACTATGTATATCTGTACGTTTCTTTAGATTTTGTAGATAGATAGGTACTTCTTCTCTACTTATTTTATATATTAAAATTAAATTAGCTCTTCTAATGCACTGCTCAACTGATAACCAGTTTAGCACGTTTAACATAGATTTCACAGGAGTGTAAATGTTACATTTTAATATAATTCGCATTGCTTTATTCTGCAGTATTTGCAATATATTTATTTCATGAGTATTACATGCTATCAAAAACGATGCGCAATATGTGAAATGTGGATAGACTATGGTGTTATAAATCAGTAATTTACTCCACTGTGATAAATTATGTGATATCCTATGAAAAAATCCAATCTTCTTTCCAATTTTTTTACATATGTAATTAATTTGATGACAAAATGTAAGTTGTGGATCTAACATAACACCTAAATATTTAATTTGCTTCACGATTTCAATCGGACACTCATTAATTTTAACGACATAACTATTAGCTAAGTATTTATTACTTATAGATTTAGAACCTAGGACCATAAGTTTAGTTTTATCTGAATTCAATTTCAATTTATTACTGCATAGCCAGTTATATAATATGTCAAGCTCGCTATTAAGAATGTTAGTAGTATCATTAAAATCTTTACCAGATACAGTAATTACAGTGTCATCAGCAAACAAATTTACAAATGAATTTTTTAATACGCACTGAATATCATTTACATACGTAATAAAGAGAAGTGGTCCTAATACACTACCTTGTGGAACTCCATACGGACTATTTATGTTACTTGAAATTTTATTACCAATTTTAGTTCTGTGGTACCTATCCTTTAAATAATCCTCCAACCATTTGAGCACTGTACCTTTTACGCCATATCTATCCAACTTTTTTACTAGTAAACCTCTGTCAATTGTTTCAAAGGCCCGCTTTAAGTCCACAAACACACTAAGCACTACTTTTTCCTCATTTATGTCCTTCCTCCATTTCGCGCAAATATATTGTAGAGCAGTTTCACATGAATGATTTTCTCGAAAACCTGATTGATTGGTACTTAATATGTCATTTCTATTCAAATGTTCTCGTAACTGATTACTAACTATTATTTCTAAAATTTTGTCCACAACTGGCAATAAATTTATTGGTCGACACTGTTCAGGTTTTATCGGAGATGGTACCTTTGGAATCGGTATTATCGTCTAATTTTTAACACTGATGGCACACACCCTATTTCTAACGACTTATTAAAAATATTTAAGAGCGGATAACACAAAACAATTCTTTAAGTAATTTAATATTAAATCCCTCATCACCGGTACTTTTATTTTTCATATTAAAAACAATTTTCTTTAATTGACTAAAGTCAATTTTATTAAAAGAGGTAAATTCACTTTGTTCAGCATTTATTGCTATCTCTGAATCAAACTGTTTGTCGTCAATACTGTCTGTGATACCCTTTATACTTTCATAATAAAACATATTGAAATTTTCCACCGCCACGTTTGAATAATTATCAAAAACAATCTATTCCGCATCAAACTCTTCCTTCTTCGTCTTACCAACTAATTCCTTAATAGTACGCCACATCTTTTTACTATCACCCTTACATTCATCAATATCCTGTTCATAGTATTTTGATTTCTCTTGACGTAATATTTTTGTAACTTCGTTTCTCGCTAACTTATATTCTTCCCAATCGCAGTTTTGTTCCTTGAAGAATTTAATATTCGATTATTTGTTGCTTCACATTTCAGTTTCTTTTAGCTGTCCTTTTCAATCGCCGCCACAGTTGCCCCAACTAGAACATACTTGTAAAAGTTTATTTCAAACTTATGTGCAATATAAAAAACATCGACTTCTTTGACGGCGGTAAAGAGATCAAAGGAGCCGGCGTTTTTATGTTGCAGATAAGTTTGAAATAAACTTGGTATATATATATATATAGCATGTGCACTTCAGGTCAACCAGGCAATACAAATGTTGCCACAACGCTTTCAAAACAAATAGTCCTAAGCGCACCAAGTTAAATTGCTGATATAAAACAAACACATTTTTTCATGGCGCAGTTATGTCAGCTAACCCAAATGTTTTAAGGTTACGGAGACTATTAAAAGACATTATCATTTTATTTACGCAGTGTAACCGTAATACAACTTAAGTTAACTAAAATTGGTGGTTAGAAGAAAGAGAAAGAAAGCAACTATTGTGTTGTGGGTTTTCATCCTGGGATGACTCCATGTTGGGCGGATATGCATACCTGCTGCCCTCAACCATTACCGAAATCGTTAAATAAATGCACGTTAGGTATTGCGTTCTAATCGAGGTTCTAACAGATACCAACCACTTCATCAGATTAAATAAACGCCTTGTTTACACTTCGAAATCCGACTCTCAGTCGGCTAATATCGACTAGACAGAGACACAGTCTCCATAGATTCAAGTTGAGGGTCTAATGTGAAGAGAACACCAATGACACAGCCGCATAATCCGCGAAGTCTAGTAAGTTTCGTTCGGTATTCTGCTCACGGATGCGACGATAGTTTGGTCACGTGACTACAGTTGTGACAGATAATCGGCAAATAAAATGAACGAAAGAAATCCTTTGATTCTTTGGTAAAATAACCTCACGAATAACTTAATTATCCTAGCTTGGCACAAGCTTGGTTGCGCATTTTACGAGAAAATGTTGTTTCGAATGGGAGAAAAATAGGGTTGAATGATGACTTCTATTTTCATCATGACAACGACCCTAAACATACAGCGCAAGGCAGTGGTTATTGTATAATGTACCTCATTGCCTCGAAACACTCCCCCACAAAGCCCTGATCTCAATCCAATTAAAAATCTGTGGTTTGAACTTGAAACTCGAGTATGAAAAAGTGAAGTGTCGAACAAGGAAACCCTGAAAATACAACTTGTGGGAGACATGGCCGAGCGCCTAATGGGAAAGTGCCAAATAGATTTATTTTTTTTATTTTAACAAACAAATTACTTTACAATAGTATATTTATTGTTTCGATTGTATGTATTTCTTATTGGACCGCTTCAATTTGAAAAAAAGAGAGGATATTGTGAGCCACTGTAAGTACCTACTTAGCTTTAAAATTAGAAGTAAACAAATTAGATACATACACTGACACAGATGCTTTAATGTTCCTAAATTCGGCAGAACAGAAATTGGGATTAGTCGCAAAGAATTTAGCTACCATTATGTGTCAATTCTTGACAAAATCGTACTATCTGCCTTTAAAAAACCGCCCTCTATGATTAATTATTATAAACTTGAAAAAACAACACGAGATCAGTCCAAATATTCACAAAGCAGTCACAATAAGATAACCGTAGGTTTTGCTTACTACAAGAGTGACGTCACATTTAAAACCATCATGGCGGGTAGCGTTTTGTGACATGTCGTTCACAGACTAAACAATTGCAATTTTAAAATTAAACTAAAAAATCAACCTCGTGTTTTTGTGAATACAAACCGAAAATTTCTGATTTCTTATTCGATAAATTATCATAATCACATAATTTAATAATTTATTTTTCATAGTGTCAAACACCCTATTCTGTGGTCTGGAGTATAAGCAATAAACATAACGTTATGTTATAAAAGTTGGCAAAAATGTGCCGCCAGACATAGGCGTACGCATCATAATCATTGTAATAAAAGCAATAAACTGTTACAATTTATAACAATGTATGCACAACTTACCCTCTTAACTAGCTTGGTTATCACAAACTGGAAAAGATCTGTAAAAACTTTGCAGCATCATGTATGTTTCTATGGTTGTCTCCGAGAGTAATGTTCTACGTGGTGAAAAAATTTGCTTATATTTTGAGAACGACCATTCGATATCTATTGATGTAATACAAGTATACTTAAAATACAATACAATACAAGCATAGTTAAAATAGTCTTTGAACTCACTTAACGGATCTGCAGATGCACCATCAGTATCATCACAAATTTGTCTTAATCTGGTAAAACCAGTGTCATGTTTTAACACACGTGCAAAATTTTTTCCAGCAGGCTCATTTTTTTGCGTCACCTATAGAGTGTAACAGTCGATTTAGTACTTCGTCCACTATTTGCAGTGACTCCGCTAACGACAGCGCACTGTTTTGTAAGTTTTGTATGGCGTCATGTAATCCTTTATAGTTCTTGTGACTAGTTTTTAAAGCTTTTTCAACAGAAACATCCTCGAATTTTGTCTGGCTTTCCTTAATAGCTGCAGCCTCGTCTGGATTGAATTGTAGTATCACAGCTATTATTTGTTGTAAATATTCAGCATAATAAAAAGCTGCCTTCAGCCATGTTCTCCAGCGTGTAAGAATCGGCTGTGGTGGTTAGGAAATACCGCGACATTTGCTATGAAATGCGCGAAGATATTTAGGATATTTAAGAAACACTTTTTTTTGTACTTGCTATTAATACATCTACCTCTGAAAAACCTTGTCGATTAGTTTCTGTCACAAGGTGTAAAGCGTGCACTTTACACGTAATATGTACTAACCTACAACCGTGTTTTTGAAGATAACAGCCTACTAAAAGCATTGTTGAGGCACCATCGGTCACAAACATCAACACTTGACTTTTTGACAAGTCAAATTTTTCTAACGTCTCCAGCACCACCCGCGTAATTGTTTGGCCAGTACACTCAGTTAGCCTTTTGCTAGCTAGTAACAGTGGAAATGTAGGTTTAAGAGAATCCAGTACACGTACTATAACATTTAAAATAGATTTTTTTTTTACAATCTGTCATCAACACATAACCACAACCGTGTATTTTTTAGTACACAATTGATGTTATTTACACTGTATTCATGTACAGTTGGTAAATAGTTACGCAAATAATACGTATTTAGAGTGTATTCCAATGACTTCGACGTCCTTGGTGTATTAATTTTCAACATGGAGCAGTGGACATACACGGGAGCCAAAAAACGCGAATCATCTGTATCTATCTATGCATTGCAACTGGACACTCGACAATAAGCAGCCCCGTCAGTCAATAACCTCATGTTTTTTATAGCTACAAGCCGTTAAGTTACTTGATAAAATCCTTTAATTTTTTGTTTCCCTTTTTATAAAGAAAACAGATTAATTGCATAGTATATAATAATGTTTTATCATTTCGTATTGTTTGGGAATGTTTCATTAGATGTATACAATGTAATAGTATATCTACATATGTAAAAGTCGTCTCTGGAATTTATCGCTACCTCCCAATCTCTATTTATTATTATTATCTTATTTATTTCGTTTTTCTCAATTATCTCATTTACCCTATTTATCATATTTATCTTACTTATCTTATTCATCTCGTTTATTTCGTGTATCTCGTTTGTCCTATTCATCTTGTTTATCTTATTTATTTTATTTATATTGTTTATCTTATGTTATTTATCTTGTTTATCTTATTTCATACTTATTTAATTTATGATATTTATCATCATTACATTTATCCTATTTATCTTGTTTACTGTGCTTATTTTGTTCATTTTAATTATGAGAAAGCACTTATGCCTTATTTGAATAAAAGTTTTACCAAGAAGGATACCTAATTTGTTTCGAATTCTAAAACCCTAATGCCGGAATTTTCTTTTAATATGCTTTTAATTATTCTATTCTTTGAAAATATTGGGGTTCCTGAGATTCCCAGTTGCTTTGGAGGCTTTGAGAAGGTTAACCCCATGACGGTTCCTAAGATCCTCAGTTGCTTTAGAGGCTTTAAAAGGGTCCCACCGAGGGTCACACGCATGACGACGCAAAAATTCAGAAACACGTGCCTGTGCAAGTTTTAAAGTTTTGAAGTGATTGCTATACAGGTGAATACTTTTTTTTAATAATTTTTAGTTTTGCCAAACAAACTAGTTTTTTTAAAAAAATAACATTATTACGATAGTTCTACTGTATATAATGCGCACATTATTTTTTTTATAAATCCAATATCCATCGTTTGGCAAATAGCCTCGGAAAGTTGTTCTATAAAAATATATACAGTATGTGTAGTGAATTATTAGACATGGGTCTCTTAATTGGCAACGTCGCAATGTAATAACCCGTCTCTCGTCAGCGTTAGCGTTAGCAGGTGCAGAGGAGCAAGCAGGCAAAAAATTCATTTTCCATCAACTATCGTGCGCTCAACAGTGCGCACAGTCGTCCTTCAATCAGAGCTGGGGAGATTATCGCCAAAAAGTAATCGATTACTGATTACCGATTACTCATGTAAAAAGCAATCAAGATTCGTAGGTAATTGATTACCTTAATGAAAAAGTAATCAGATTACACTGATTACTCGGTAATTAATAATCATTTTTAAGATTACTTTTTGATTACTACTATAGTCTCACCTCAAATCTATAGTCAAGCTCCCTTTATAGTTTATTAACGTACTGAAGGATTATTTCGGCTAGTAGATAAAAAAAAAACAAAATTTGTTTCATAAAAACAAAGATGTATAATTAATTATGCAGGTACAGGTATTTAGGTATCTAGGTAACAAAACATAATAAAAATAAAATATTACTTATAACACACAGCCAAAATAAAATTAGACTTTTTGTTGTCATTAACACAAAATAAACTATTTAATAAAGGTAAAAATAATAAAAATTATAATACCAACGTGTTCCAGCAGAAAGGGTAAAAGTTAATTTACAAAATTAACAAGTACTAACATAATAACTAAGGTATGTATCAAAGTCGAAATCCTCTCAATTTATTTAATTGAAGATTAAATAAATTTGCCACCACACTTCTGAATGATTTATAAATTTGTATCATATTACGAGGTGTTCAGCTTTATTGGTAGATGGAGTTACCATCTACTCATTTGTTCTCGGTGTTTAAGAAAAGACTTCCACTTTGATGATGTTGTGTACACCTACTTCGCACTGACGGAGGCAATAACCAGAAACCGGTCTGCGAATGGTGTGCACGAGGGCCTCAACAGGGATTTCTATTTATTTGTTAAATATCTTTTACTAGTGGGTAATCGCAATAAAGCTGATTAAGCTGAATCACTTCTCGTAGTATGATATAAATTTATCATTAAGAAGTGTAGTGGCAAATTTATTTAATCTTCAATTAAATAAATTAAGAGGATTTCGACTTTGGTACCTTAGGTATTATGTTACTATTTGTTGCTATTTGTAAATTAACAAAATAAACTTTATACACGACACACAACGTGGTCCAAAAAGTTTGGAACAAACGAAAAACCTTTTCATTAAGAATTGCAGAGCAAACGAAAACACTTGTGAAGCAAAAACGATGTCTATTTTCTCCAAAAAATTTATTTGGGCAAATAATCACTCCTAATATTGTAACAAAGTAAACTGCTACAGGTTTTTTTGTTGGATGTTGTTGAGTTGAAAATATTTCTCTCAAGAGAATGATAGACATCAATTTAGTTCGGGAGCAAAAAGCAAAAAAAGACGAAATTTGAATTTTTTCGAATTGGTCAACCAAATTTTGTATTTAGACATAGACTGGAAATAGAAATATTTTTTTTTAAATAACATTTTTCAGTATCGTAAATAGTAATTTACTCTTGACTAAATTTCAAATAGTTTGATTTTCTGACAAAAGTACCTGGACTAATAGAAATTTGTGTACCCAGTATTTAATTTAAGATCATGCATCAACTTTTTTGAAGAATAAAATTTTCTGAGAAACCATTAATGAAAATACAGGGTGTCCCAAAATTATGTTACCAAACTCTTACAGTAATAGAGTAGGTGCAAATCTCTATACAAACTACTCAATAATCAAGATGATTAGGTAACCTTGATTACTGGTCAACGTTAGCGTTAGCAGACCGTTGAGGATCAGGCAAGGAATTCATTTTCCATCAACTGTCGTACGGTCAACAGTGGTCATTCAATGTACGTGTCTAATACTTTAATACAGTGTATGATATACTTATCTCTGATATTTTTTTGTAAAAGTATGTATGGAAAATAAATACCTATTTAAGTTGAAAACTGGGATTTTACAACAGCGTACCTTCCCGTAACGGGATAATAAATACCTATTTAAGCTTATAACAGGGATTTCACAATATTAGCACCGATACACAGTGGTTCAAAGACGGTTAATTTTGGCAAAAATAGAAAACTTAAAAGTTTTACTATTTTGGCTGAGGAAAAGATATTATTCTGGATAAAAATAAGATATTCTATAAATATATCGAAAACGCTCAGACACGTCGATTTACAATTTTGAATTGGCACATTTTGAGTCATACGGCAAGTCAATGTCACTTCCGGTTTTTCCGGAAGTGACACAACTTTGTTATTTTAAATGTGACACCCTGTATTTTTGCACGGATTTGTATATACTATAACATGACGTTTCCAAAGATGTAGTAAACACGTTTTTATTATAAATACTTTTTTGTATTACAAACTTACTGCACTAACTGTCTAAAAAATGTTTCTAAGTTAATACATGTTCAATGTGTTGCCCGTTTACTTCATGGAATTTTTGAATTCGAATAATTATTTCTCGTTGGGACATTGTGAATCATTTCTGGTGAGATCAGTCGGATTTCCTAGCGTATTCTTTCTTTAAGTCATTAAGGTTGTTAGATCGGTTCACATAGACTTTGGATTTTAAATAACCCCATAAGAAAAATCTAAAGGGGTTAGATCAGGTGACCTCGGCGGCCACTCAATAGGTCCCCTCCTACCAATCCATCTATTGGAGAAGGTTGCATCTAGAAATTGACGAACAGCGATCGCATAGTGGGGAGGTGCCCTGTCTTGTAGAAACCAAATTATATCATTTGGTACATTAGGATCCTATATTTTTTTTTTCAGTTTTGCTCATACTAGATTGGCTATTCGGTGGACGGTCAGGATAATTTTCATTAAATAAGTTACATACCTGTTGTTGAGTACGAACTCTATCACCAATATCCTCTATCATCATAAGCACTTCAATTCGATCTTTTTCCGTTAAATTCATTTTTTTCGATAAATAAATGTCACTTGAACTTACAGACACCTGTATTCGAAACTTCAATTACTTTTTGACAACTTAAAAATCTATTGAACACTTACTATGTAGTGCAGTAAATATCTCACGTTTTTTGTAAATAATACAAAAAGTATTCATAATAAAAACGTGTTTACTACATCTTTGGAAACGTCTTTTTATCGTCTATACAAATCCGTACAAAAATACAGGATGTTACATTTAAAATAACAAAGTTAATGTCTCTTCCGAAAAAACCGGAAGTGACACTGACTTGCCGTATGACTCAAAATGTGCCAATTCAAAATTTCAAATCGACGTTTCCGAGCGTTTTTAGCAAAACCACGTTGTTCAGATTATATTGAATTTATTCCTTTCATTGTGAACGCACTGTATAGGATGATCAAAACTTTAAAAATGTGAAATTTGACGGTGAACAGTTAAAACGTCGAAAGTACAATTATTGTGCGCTGAAAGGGTGATAGTATCTCTTTGTATTTTTTAGTAGCAAAAATGGTGCTATGGTATATCTATGTGTTGAACTATATCTAATAAAATAACTATTTTCTATAATAACACGTATTTCATATTTTATTGAAAAGTGTAAGCCGTTACATGGCGATGATATAATATACATATTTTATTTTGTTTTTTTAGTCACTAATTTATTATAACTTAAAATTTCTGCAGTTAGTTTCGGCACTTAATGTGCAATTTTGAATGCAAATTAGGATGACAAATATGTAAGGGTAGTGTCGGTAATACTTTATTACACTATTGAGGGCTATGTACAACTGTAGTACAACTGTTTTTATAAAAATTTCCCCAGTGCAGCATAGTATATAGCCGTCAATATTGTAATAAAATATTACCGACACTACCCTTTATTTGTCAACCTAATTTGCATTCATAAATCTGAATTTAAAATTTCCCATTTTTAACGTAGTAAATAATCGTAAATAATTTTATTAATTTTAATATTAATGTATTGTAATTATTTTATTTATTTGTTCACTTTAGAATCGTTTGAAATGGCACGTTAAGAGGATCTGTCCAAAATTCAGAGTGCCGAATTTTGTAGATTCTCAAGTTAAGGCATTTGTTCTGCAGCATTTATTTTTTGATATTTCTCACGTAGTTTTTTCAAATGTGTACTGTGTAGAGGAAAAAATTATACTATAAATCCTTCATGCAAGTTTTTTATAAAACGTTTTAATTTTTATTAAACAAATAACACATAATATGTAATAAAATTTAAAATAAAACTCCTAATTAATAGTTTTTCTGATGATGGTTTAATAAACCGAAACGTTAAAAAGAAGAATTACGTGTATATCTGACTTTATAGAAATAAGTAGTACGTTACTGGATAATTTTTGAAAAAAATGTAAACAGTTAAATTGTCCATGGCGTTCTGAAGAAAAAAGTATTTTTGTAAAATTTAGATAAAACAATCCGTTTCCGATTTATTTGTAGTTAAAATCTTGTGGATCATCATCTTAAAAGAAAATACCCAATTCCATACCACCATCACATAGGTAGAATATACAGCGTGTTTTTATCAGTTATTCCTAAATGACCAGACCAACTTTGTGGATAATTTGCATTTAACCATTCTTCCAAAATCCACTGGAGCATCATCCAATTGTATCCAACTATCGTATCGCAAATTGGGGGGCAAATCCTTAATATAGTCAAGCAGGTCATTGGTAAGGAACTCATGGAATAATTGTGAGTTTAATCTTGGGGGCAAAGCTGTCAGGTACTTCAATTAAAAGAATTGAAATAGTAATTTAATTATTTTTAAGTAATTAAATTACTTTAATTCAATTACTTTTTTTGGACGCCTTAAAATAATTGGTATTTGAATTACTTTTGTAAAAGTAATAGTAGTTGGTAATTGTTTTATTGTTTTTGGTAATTGAAGTACTGAACAAATAATTCAATTCCTTTTGGATAATTCAATTCCTTTCAGATACTTTAATTACTTTAAAATAATTGAAATTGTATCGAAAATATTCCGAGAAAAATCGCGCTCGGCTTTAATAACTTGTCTGAGCTTGTCGTTTGATAGTATTTTCGTTTTCTTTCAGTTATCCAGTGCACTACACAGTATACAGTAGCTTGCAAGAAAACCATGTTTTTAATTATTTGTGTCCTTGTGTTTTTAATTCTAGAAAAGTTGCCTGGCAAGGTTAAGTAAATATTAAATAATAAATTTGTTCTTTACTATTTTTTAAATATTAATATATTATGTTATACATACTATATCTCCGATATTGGCAATATCTATTATTTTACCTATTTGATTTAATCAAATACCTATTAATATTAGTTACACTGACAAAATTTTTTAATAATGATTGTAGAAACAAAATTTTTGCACAGAAATGCGTTTCACGTTAAACTCAAATATCGAATAAAAAATGTCTGTCTATATGTATGTCTGTGTGTAGACCATTTCTTGTCAACACAATAATTTCTTTTAGACTTGAAAATTTTATTTTAAATTTAGTACCTATATATGTAAAATAGCTTGGTAGAATATTACCTACATACGTGTTTGAATGACCTAATAATTATTTAAAAATACATGTACATTGTGCCTCTTTTTTTGGTAGGTATTTGAATTTCTTTTATTTTCAGTAGATATTTCAATTATTTTTGGTAATTCAATTACATTCAAAGTAATTCAATTAAATAGAGTAATTATTGAAGTATAAGGTAAAGTAATTGAATTCCTTTGCTTGAAAAAAAATATATTTTCGACGAGTAATTGATACTTAAGTACTGTGTAAAATGAGGAGTAATTGGTAATGGAAATATTTACTACTTTGATTGATAATTGGTAATTGGTACTTCAATTACTTTTAATGGGTAATTGTGACAGCTCTGCTTGGGGGTAGCAAATGTATACGCAAAAAACCATAATTTCTTTCTGCTGAATTTAAAAGCAATTGGCAAAAAGTCAAGTGCTTTTCAGCATCCTCAGGGCGTAAATGTTGCAAGGGTCGTAGGTGATAAGCATGTCTGTCATGTCATCTCGTAACATATAATATTTGCGATTTCGGTATTTGTTGTTGCTGAGCTGCTCTGCGAGAGCGCAACCTCGGATTGTTATTAAAAGCTTCAAGATACGATTTCGATTATTTCTACGAATTCTGTTTGGTTCATTAATTACGCGGAAGCCAAAGTTGCGAAAACGGAGACGCGCGATTTGCCAACCAAATTGGCATCATCTGGAGAAGATTAAAACTAACCTTATACTAACAATGTACCCTATTTATACCTAAACAATTGTCACGGCTCGGTGAACCGTGACCCACTAACGAATAAAGTGGGCTATTTGGGATTGGCCCTCTGTCACTATTCATACTATTTTTTCAGATAAAGTACAATGTTTGCAAAGCAGAAATGGCTTGATTTAGAATTTAAGTGTCTGTACAGTAAACGAAGTACGCTTGAATTACAAGCATATGGACTTTACAAAAAGCTTACCTATAAGTTAAATAATTTAGAACATGAACAATGGTGCGACTTTCAGAGGAACATGTTTTTATCAATTAACGCGAAATTTATTATAAGAAAATGTGACAAAAAAAAACAAAAGATTAATCAGTAGTATGTCAAAAGAAAGTGTCACTCAAAAAGTTCCCAGCATTGTAGAAAATCATTCCTCACAGTCCTTTGACAAAGAGGAAATTGATCTCTTTAACATAGGATTAAATTTTGCTTTACCTGCCACTGAAGACATTTTAGATGATATTGTTGCAAGTGTTGAAAGTTCAATTCAATACCTTCCTGATTCCTCTAAAGGATTTGTCAGAGAAGCTTGCATAAATCAAATCATTACAAATATTGCCACTAAAATAAATAGAAAGTCAGTCTACAAAAGATAAAAAAATTATCAAACGGTTCCGTGAAAAAAATTGTTTTTACTTAAAAGCTGATAAGGGCAATAAGGTTGTTATTTTAGATAATTACGAAAGGGTAGACAATCTGATTAGTAATGGTCCTTATAAAAACTTTCTAGAAATCCATTACCAAAAATGATTACTGAAGTAAGAAATGTACTTAAATCCTCAATAACCTTATTATTCCAGTTTTAAATAGGAGGTTATGTGCATGTATCTAACATAAGTGTGCTGCTTGTCTTAAGATACATAAAACAAGAAAGTCGGTACGTCCTATTATTTTAGCAATCGAGTCACCGATTTACCACCTATCGAAATGGTTAACAGAGGAGTTCGAAAATTTACCTATTGCACCACCTAGTTTCTGTGTGATTAATTCCAGTGATTTCATTAATAAGGTGAAAAATATTCAGTTGCAAGAAGGTGAACTTTTGATCTCCTTGGACGTTTGTTCATTGTTTCCAATTGTTCCGATTCCACAGACCTTGGACTCCCTTAAGGATTTATTCGAATTAAACAATCTCAGTCAAGATGTAGTAAAAGTATATCTTCAACTCATTAAACTGTGCATGAAACAAAATTGCTTTCGATTCAATAATTTCTTCGAACAACATGAAGGAACAGCAATGGGTAACTCTTTGTTACCATTCATTGCCAGTCTCTTCATGAACAGATTCGAGACAGAAGCAGAAGAAGAATTCGAGTATTTCCCCAGGGGTTGGCTTAGGTATGTAGATGATATTTTTGCAGTGTTTGATACAGAAGCCGATGATATTGACAACTTTTTTTTTTTTTTTTAATTTTGATTCAAAAAATTATAAACACTTTATTACTTGTGTAATTTTCACTTTATTTGTTATTTTACAACTAGTTTCATCCTATTCGGACATTTTCAAGTAGACTAAATTATACACAGATTTTACTTTCATTTAAATATAAACTGAACTGAATAGAAGGATGGGTCACTTTATGGTTGATAATATAATTCAAATTTGTACAGATGTTATGTCTTTAAATGTAGGGGTTTTTTCAAGATAGTAAATTATATTATGGTGTGATTTTTATTAGCAGCAGGTTATCTGAATAAGTTTAATAACAGAGAATTAATTAAATCTATTTGGTCGTTTAATATGTTGTAACTTTTATTCCTATTTAATTTATTAATTTCTAGCACTTCTAATAAATTAAGTTACTTTTCCCACAAATATCTAATGTTTTAGTTTGATGGTCGTCGGTTATTGTATGACCAGAATCTGTTAGGTGTTTATAAAAGTTGGAATGTTGTTTTTGTGTGTGAATATGTTCTCTATATCTTACTCCGAACGATCTACCTGTTTGACCTACATATGAGGCGTTACATTCTGGGCAATCTAACCGATATACACCATTAGACCAGTGGTTTCCTACACAAATGCACCGACACGTAAGTTATCTGAATTACTTAATAACGAGTTTAAATCTATTACAAAATTTAAGCCCAAAAATACAATTAATAACTCCTTAAACTTAACAGTAAAATTAAACAGCCTAAATATTGACCCCAACTCTATAAAATTAGTATTGTTTGATGTGTGATGTGAATATGTTTCTTAATATCCCCCCCTTTCGAATGTCTTCCTTTAATTTCAAATATATTAGAAAAATGCAAAATTATCCCAAAATTAAAAAAGGAAATACTGCAAACATTCAAGTTGTGTTTAGATCAAAATTATTTCCAATTTAATAAGGACATCTTTATACAAAAAAACAAGGCTCCCAATGGGTTCGCCACTTAGCCCCCTTTTATCCGATACATTCATGGATAATCTTGAAAAAAAAACTATATTGGATTCTCCAATATCAAAAAACATATTATCTTTTGGTGCAGGTACGTTGATGACGTCCTAATAGGTTTTAAAGGGACAGACAGACAATTAAAAATACTCCTCGATTTTATCAATAACACACATAATAATATATATTTTACCTTAGAAACAGAGAACGATAATAAATCAATAAACTTTCTCGACTACACAAAACATCATTTTCCTATAATATTTACCGAAACCAACTTTTATAGACGCCACTATCCCGTTTAATTCCTATAACCCTCTCTCCCACAAATTAGCCGCATGTTAATCTATGACACACCGAGCCTTCAGCTTACCTCTATCTGAGACACATTTAAAAGAAGAATTAGACACAATAAGACTTATAGCACATAATAACGGGTACCCTCAAAATATAATCAACAATCTAATCTACACAAAATAAAATAAGTCCCTCTTGAAAGAACTTTATCCCACTATTAACGAGAAAAAAGTTCAAACATACATTTCATTACCATATTCAGGTCAACTCTCCTATTCAATTAGCACCACTTTTTCCAAATTTAATATTAAAACATCTTTTAGTTCTAACAAAAATATAGGCAGATATCTTTTCAATGCAAAACAAAAAACATATCTCTAAAAATTGTGGTGTATATCGGTTAGATTGTCCAGAATGTAACGCCTCATATGTAGGTCAAACAGGTAGATCGTTCGGAGTAAGATATAGAGAACATTCCAACTTTTATAAATACCTAACAGATTCTGGTCATACAATAACTGACGACCATCAACCTAAAATATTACACATTTGTGGGAAAAGTACAAAATTTTATTTATTAGAAGTGCTAGAAATTAATAAATTAAATAGGAATAAAAGTTACAACATATTAAACGGCCAAATAGATTTAAATAATTCTCCGTTATTAAACTTATTCAGATAACCTGCTGCTAATAAAAATCACACCATAATATAATTTACTATCTTGAAAAAACCCCTACATTTAAAGACATAACATCTGTACAAATTTGATTTATATTATCAACCATAAAGTGACCCATCCTTCTATTCAGTTCAGTTTATATTTAAATGAAAGTAAAATCTGTGTATAATTTAGTTTACTTGAAAATGTCCGAATAGGACGAAACTAGTTGTAAAATAACAAATAAAGTGAAAATTAGGCAAGTAATAAAAAGTGTTTATAATTTTTTAAATCAAAATGGATTTTCACAAAGTAACTTCATCTTCAATCAACTTTTTGATTGAGAACTTTGTTTCTAAATTATACATTCGGTTCGCGTCAGTTAAATTCACATATAAAATTGAAAACTCTGGACAACTACCATTTTTAGATGTACTAGTAATTAGAAATATTGAAAATAAGTTAGAATTTGACATATACAGAAAAGATACCAGTACTCCAAGATATATCCCTAAGCACTTTCAACATTGTGTTCAACACAAAATGGCGAGTTTTAATTTTCTAGTCCATCGTCTATTAAGCTTCCCCCTCAATAAGAAGAGGTTTGAAAAAGAAAATGCTTTAATTAAGGATATAGCTGCAAGTAATGGATATTCTGTAAATATGTTGGACAAACTAGTCGATCAATCAAACTAGATTTAAAGAGCATATGGCCCATCTCAAATATGGTAGAACAGATGTCCAGCGTTGCCCAACATGCGATTGAGAATAACCATAAAATAGATATTAGCACTTTAGGATTAATTAGGAATGTAACAAATACTAGACAGCTAGATGCATTTGAAAGCTTGAAAATCACGAAGTGTAAAAATAGTATGAATAGTGACAGAGGACCAATCCCAAATAACCCACTTTATTGGTTAATGGGTCACGGTTCGGACAAAAGTTTAGGTATAAATAGGGTACATTGTTTGCGTAAGGTTAGTTTTAATCATCTCCAGATGATGTGAACCTCGTTGGCGAAACGCGCGTTGAGTGTAGTACATGGTGTTTTGTGGAAAACCACGTCAATGTTTTCTTCACATCAAAGGTTCTAACCTACTTCAGGAATAATGGTTAATGGAAAAAAACTTTTTTTTCTTCCGAATGCCATGGTCAATTTAGCAGTTTACAATTCTTTTCAAAAATATCCAGTGGCGTACTACTTATTTCTATGAAAGGGGTATGTAACACCCGTATCTACGCCAATGGCTTTTTTCCTATTTTTGACTTGAAATATAAATGCCGCATTACACATTACTGTGTACCAAATCTGAAAACAATAGCTTTTTGTTTTCTCTCAGATATTAAATTGAATTTTTGTATGGGTTATAGTGCATTTTTCGAATTATGTTCATAGAAGAAACTCCTAATATTTTTATAAACATGCTCATTTGATATTAAAAGTCGACGTGTCCAAGGCTTCATTCGATAACCTTGCATCAACGGTGAAAATTAATTTACTAAATAATTTTATTACACACTGTACATTGTGAACAAACATGTGGAGATTATATTTAACAAATTGGTTACCATCTAAGGCCCGGTTTTTCAATGCTCTGTTAGCGAAATTATCTGTCAGTTAGTGACTTCTCGGCCAATAGAATTCATCCATTTCACGCTAACCGACGGGTAACATTGCTAACTGAGCATTGAATAACAGGGCCTTATTAATTATTTATCATATCATATTTGTTTTAATGCGCTTATTAGTTTTTACTGTTTCATAGCCATAAATAATAAATATAAACTGAAGGGTCAAGTTTAAATAATCCTCTTTATCATACCAATCATCATCAGCATCACCATCGATACAGAGGATTAGTCAACTAAATTGTAACAAATAAATGTTTCAAATTATTCAAACATATGAAACATCGATTCTTCTATTGAAAACAGCCGATATAAGAAAAATTTAAGTAAATAAAATGTGATTTTTCTGAAATTTTAATTTCTTGATAAAGACAAAGAACTGTATACAATCCGTCCATACATCCCCTCACACGTGTTTGATGTATTTAACAAATATATTAACTAAATTTATTATTACAGCGGGGTAAGAAATAGTAGGATCAAAACCGTGGGCGTGCCGAAACGTCGGGTGTGCATAGGGGATACGGACAACGGCCATGCCGAAGATGCTCACTGCTCATGGTGGCTGTCGCTCGAGGTGTAAAGACCGCATCTCAGGTAGTCATTTCGCAAATATCAGTTGGTCAGACAGTATGCTGTTATGGTTTCCGAGTTACAGCACAAACAGTATTTTTTCCTCCATCTGTTAGCGTTCTTTTTGATAAGTTAGATATTTTTTAAAAAAATCAGGTTTTAATTTTAATTTTATCGTTATGCTACATATTATATACAAATGTGAGCTATAAAGAATGTTTTTGATTTTGTCACGTATCGACGAGGCCTAGATAGAAATAAGAATAAAATGTAACAGATGAAAGGGTGTAACTCTTTTAATATGTATTATTGACCAGACATTTATAAGAGTTTTCATGTTATATGTATTGTGCCCATCTATTTAGTGTAAGTGTTTGGCTACATAATTTTGGAACACCCTATATACAATATTTGTTAAAACCATTAACATGTACCTATTTATATATTTCGGCTCTCACTATTATATTTTTTGACGTACCGAAAGTGCCAAATTTTCACATTACTTACATAAAAGTTTAGCACAAAATAAATCATTTTTGTTAATTGATATATTAAATTTAATTATCTTTTCTAGGCCAAACATGAAAACATCTGTAAATGCAGATACAACGTCCTCCGTCTTGTCCAGTGGTAAGAATGTTTTTATTTTCTCATATGATGAATATGTTTTTAACGTTATGACATGAAACAACCGAAAAAGGGATGTGACTAATCTGTACGTTTGTGTGTCTGTATCTCAACTTACTGCAGCCAGCGACTTTTTTTGTAGGATGTTTCCTTGTAGTCAATCGCGACTACTTGAGATACGGTCCCTACTGATAAGTTAGTATCGAATGATCAAAACCGGACTCGGCGCATGGGGGTCGGCCCCAGACGCAGTATATAAAGAGCACCATAAGGCGCCTCATGTGTGCAACGCTTGCTGTCAAAATGCAAATAATTGAATTTTCATGTTTTAGATCCTGATCCTATTTAAATTTTTTCCAAATTTTTTTTTAAAGAACAAATTATGTCCAAAATTTAACGACTATTTTAAATTTTTCTGTACTATAACTTCGAGCACAGCTCTCAAAAAACAGGACGTGTCGTCTATTGAAAACTACGTAGTGCTTACCCTGTTATGTTGGTATTGGCTAACTAACCTCTGAACTACTTATTCTTTTTGTACCAATATACGCGACACACACTGGCGAACGGTAATCGGTGAGCGGTGGTGAGCTTAAATTTATAAACTTATAATTAAATTAATAAATAGCTGTTAAAATTTTTCCGTTAGTAATATCGAAAAACGAAAACATTAGGTTCATTCTAAATACCATATAGATTCAATGTATAAAATTACAGGCATTATACCGATTTATTATTAGTTTCATAAAATGTTCGTATTTTCTTGGTTTAAAAAAAAATACGCATCAGTATTGCCTGTAATATTATATGTATATTAAATCTATATGGTATTTACAATGAACCCAATGTTTTCGTTTTCCGTTATTAGTAACAGACAAATTTTAATAGCGATTTAAAGCTATCCTGGCGACGAAGGAGTGCAAACGCTACCTTAAATAAAATATTTTTAGAATGGGCGCGTTTAGCGAACAGAACCGTTGCGTTGGGAGGTTGACCGACAGCAGTTCGCTAAACGAGACGGTTGCCTATGCGCTAACAGGAAACTGCTGCTCAACGTAGTCAGCGACAAATTTTTACTCTGTTTCTAGCCAGCACAGATTGTGAAATGCTATGCCTTAGATCATAAGGCGAAGTGGTGTGCTATGTATATAACCTCAAAAATAATATGAATGGAATCGCCGACGATAATACCTACAATTTATGTTTTAAATGATTGTACAATAAACAAATTTAACTAAAATGTTCCAACTACTTACAAATGTAAGTTTGAAATTTTATTTAAAATTTGGAATATTTATATTGACAGGTTCCGCTTTCGTTCAGACCGTTCGGCGAAATTACAACTGTTAAAAGTAATAATAACCAAACGGGTTGAGCGCTAATTCTCAGCAGTTGCATTCGCCAAACGAGCCCAATGATTGTGCTCACATTGATAAGCGGTGCGCTTTGAAATATACATACAAAATCGTGAGGTACTTTCTCGTCACTCGCCGCTCGCCAATGTGTTTCATCTAGAAGATAAAAGAAGGCGCACGATCAACTTTTGCCGTAGGCGGAATTTTGTCTTAGTGCGGCTCTGAGAATGGTTAATAGAGACTTACAGAACATATAAATTTGATGGCAGATTTTGGGCAGCAAATAACGATACAACCTATTTACCTCCAATAAAAATACTTCCTGAAAGAGTTATACGTCTTCAAAATTGAAAATTAAAACAGATGCTTCGCTTATTTCTTGAGTCTTTAAATTCGGTACATTAAAATATCTAGTAGTTTTAGTTCAGAGTATATCGAAGGGAAAATAGTCAATTAAAAATAAATTTTTTTCAACAGCAAAGATCGACTTTCCTAAAGACCGATCATTTACTTGATATTTGAGGTCTGTTGCAGAAGGCCTCAAAGTGTTTACTTGCTGGAATTTCACCGTTAAATTGACGCGTCGTTTCGAGATCCTCCACAGTTGGCGAATTGCCGACAACACGCTGTGATACGGGCATGAAGAATTTGTACCAAATAACATGTTTTCATACGCTTCACCCACCTTTTCAGCTATTTTTTAATAGTCATGACTGCTCGAATCTTATCTAGACAATACTGCTTGATGGTATGCAGCACTGTAAGATTTAGAGTATGGTATTGGCGTTGTAGCACGTCTGCTATGTATATACCGGAATTTATATGTGTATGCCTCACTTTGTGTTAGTAGTTCACCAAACTGTAGTTTCGAAAAATGTGCTATCTAGCTTACTGTATTTTGCCTTCCATTTTTTGTACACACCGATTAGATTTCTCCATCCCTCTTGAGGTGTTAGTTACCCTCTCGTTGTGAACATGTTGCCTTGCGATATTGCCAGATGTCTGCATCTTTCGGATGTTCGTCGTCGAGGACGAATAACCGCGTCTATTTTTGTCAAGTCTTGCAGCTTTAAGATAGTCCTAGTTTAATCCATTCTATTAGTACATCAATTTTAGCTTAAGGAACGATTTTTTTTACGAAGTCACTTAGGCTTCATCATCATTTGGTAGACGCGTCAAGAATCAGTAACCGATTGGTTAACAACGATACTACATACTATGTATATTTACATAGGGTGACTTAGCTGGTTGTAATTTTTTACTTTACACTACTCTCACAAAAAGTAACATTTATATTTTAATTTTTTAATATATTTGTTACATATTTTTATATTTTTTGGAAATAAAATTCAAATTTGTAGAAGTCTTACTCATTTTAAAATTGTAAATTCATAAAAAAGTAAAAATTGTTCTTTTTACCACTTTTTGGCCCTCATATGCCAATAACGGTAATTAAAAGTCCAGATTTCGGCCGGCCTGCCAAGCAAATCCGAATAGTGCGGCCGTATCTATTTTTATTGCAGAGGTAGGTTTCCGCATATTTTTTCCTTCAGAATAATAATTGAACATAACAGAAAAAAAAACAATGTCCGAATTGTATTCAATTCATGATTGGTTTGTACATGTATTTACTGCCTACTATAAGGGTAAATTGTGTGCATCTCAGTAGTTAAGTAATTTATTCAGTAATAAAATAGAAAACATTGAAATTTTATTTAAAAAAACGCAGGATTTAAAATATAACAAAAAAACATAAAATGTATTATTTGGCAGAACTTATTGTTTGTAAGGTACTTCCTTGCACTTATTACACTTATTCTTTTAAGGCAGCAACTATATAAGTCAAATCAAACAATTCTGTGCACCTTAAATGCTACGAATTGTTACAATGGTCACAATCAATATTTTTTCTTTGTCCTCCTCTGTCACTAATAAGTTCCTCACATTTCACACATCTTATCTTTGGTTTATTAATTATATATATTTTTTAATACGTCTAACATTTTTCTTGTTCTTTTCCACTTCTTTTCTTTTTTTGTTTGCAATTCTTTGTTCTTTTCGCCTTTTTATATTTTCAACTTTTTTCAGCTTTTTCCTTTTCTTTGTTTATATAGTAATTTCGCCAAGCTTGTGATGATATAACACTCGGTAGTTTCACCTTTACTTTTCCAGGTATTTTAACCACCTCTGGAAATGTCAAATGGGTTTCAAATGGATCAAGTTTTTTGTGTTGATGCATTACTGTCTAAAAAAACTTTCGATCTTAATTTCATTGCCTTTTCCACTATTTTCCTTGAATGCAGTTATTTCAGTGATATCCATGAATCAGTTGTCGTCCTTCTCTTTAATGTTTTGGTCACAATACTGTGGTTTGATAACTATTTCCTCTGGAATGCAAATCCTATTTTGAGGTTTTTTAAGTATTCCCATTAGGTATATCCTTAATTTTCCCATCGGCAAAAATTTCAGTCTTATTTGATTCAGTTTCATGATTTTCTTCTACCTGCTTTGTTTGAAGAAGCTCATTGTCGGTCTTTTGATCTTTGTTTTTGAGTTCAGTCTCATCCTGTGTTTTCGACAATATTTCCTCAAATTCCGAGTCTTGATCTTCTGTCACATCGACATTAATTTTGTAATTTTCTTCTCACCAGCCATCTAGGTATAAACCAAAAAAAAAATAAAGCTTTTGTTTTTTCTAAATATGGCCGAGAAAGGAGTTTGGATACCAAGGTTAAATTAAAATGGATATTAAATGAGGTTGTACAAAACTGGACCCTTTTTCAGCGACCTAATGCCTTAATTTGTATTGCCCGCGCATTTGCAAACAAAGCGGCCGGACACTGGTTGTAGTTTTCTCCTCATTCTTAAATATGAATGTGAAGAAAAGAGAAAATATACATAAAGTAATAATAACAGAAGGAGACAAAACAACCCAGCAGCAATCCCCAGCTTTCGACCACCCTGGCCGAAAATGGTTACATGTTAATTTTTGATATCGTTTACCGGCCACTTAACCCTAAAATTATTACTTAAGTTAATTTACGTTTTTTTTTATCTACAATGAGGCTATATATAAGTATTTTTATAAAGACAACTAAAATCTTCAAAACTGTAACAAAAAATGTAATATTATTTCCATTGGAAGTACACACTACAAATTGTAGAAGCAACTTAACAAGACACACTCGTTCAACAGCGACCATATTTTAACGAATTATTTTAGTTCCTAATCTAGCCGTTATTGCGCTAAAATTGTCACTGCAGCCGGGGAAGACTGGCCGGAAATTAGTAATATTTTTATAAAACAAGATATATTAAAACATAGACTATTTATAGTGGTTTTTTTTACAAAAGTGATCGACAAAAGGATATGGCCGGCTAACTGGCGCAATCACCCTACACGTGGTATTTAATTTTACCATAATTTGTTACATACAAACGATTGCCAGAGGAATTGGGTATCTGTAATTTGATGTTGTTACTGATAGCCCTATCAATTATTGTACTAAAATTTTGCGTATAAATGAAGGGCACAGGGGAAAACCAAAATAGTCACATTTTATAAATTTTACACCAGAACAATAATTTTAAACTTTAAAACATCATCAACTTAAAAATATTTGTAAAATGTATTTAACTGATCGTTTTTTCCCTGTAATTGTGCTTTTTTGGATCTACCCCTGTATTGGCATTCTTTAAACGTAAATAATTATGAGATACTCTTTTAGTTTTTTCCCTTACTGATATGGTCACTTGATAATGATAGGTTCCATGATGATCTAAAAGATGTTACTCAAATCACAAAATCGAGAAAAACGATTTTCCCCTGTACCCTTCAAATGTTATCAATATTTTATTTCTTTATGTTTTTACGCATAATTAGAAATATTATGATTACTTAGTTATAGTTTATCATGTACGAGATAAATTTTGATGATAGATTTAAATTTACTGAAATTTACCTTATTTTCAGATGTGGATTCTGACGACGATTTCACTCCACTGAGATGCTGGGACTGTAACGTAAATTTTACAAACAAGCATTACCTGTATTCCCATTTATTTCATCATATAAAGCAACCTGTTGTAATTCTTCAGCGTGCAATATTACCGCCTCTGAAGATAACACTGAAAAATAAGCGTGGGAATAATTTTGAAATTATAAATTCCCCAGTACACTCGAGCTCCTCGCTCAGTTCACCTTCCGACAGCAATTTCAAATCAGCCTTCAATCTGGCAGAAAACAAAGAAGACTCGGAAAACGTCGAGGGCGGAGACGTTGGAGAAGTTGAGAGAGTTGGCAAGGAAATTGAGGATATCGCCCCTATTGAGGAAATTGGCACGATTGAAGAAATTGGCACGATTGAAGAAGTTGGTACCGTTGAGGAAGTTGGGATAGTTGAGGAAACTGGGACGGTTGATGAAGTTGGAGGAGTGGAAAAGCTGGAAAGTACGGAAGAAGAAAACGCAAGGATTAGCTTTTCTCCAAACTTTGCCAATGTAGACATCAATTCTCCAGCAAATAGCGAAATTTCTACTATTGCTGATAAAATAACTGATAGTATACTTACCACAAATTCCGCCAGTGAAAGCAGTACATCTGAATATGGAAATATTCCAGGTGCTGAACCAACCCCTCCTCCAGAACCGTCTCCAGATTATCCTAAAATTAGAATTAAAACCACCGGATTACTTAAAGAACCCTTAACAATAACAGAAATCACCGACGACAATCCAGATGGAGACCCTGGTTACAGTAAGTACTGTATATTTGTAGAACATAAAGTAACAAACATAAAAATCAGTATGAATCAGTGGCAGTGGCGGCTGGTGAAACTTAGGTTAGGTCATATCTATGTGATGAGAGCTATTTGATCTTTTACAACCTGATATCAGAAAATCACGAATTACCCAATTTGCACCAAAACCGTGACCGTGTGTCAATTTAGCTCAGAGAGTCAAAAGCGAATAAACGTGAAAGCGTGATGCGATTCACTGTGCATATATTATAGTTCATATAATGAATGTTGGCGTTCATGTCATCAATTTAAAATTTCCAAATCGATCAATTACTACTTTATTTGGAAGCGGTTGGCACTGTTGTCATGGCCCCAGGATGACATACGTTTCTGTTATTTGCATGTATAATAAAATAAACTGATAGAAAATCTACATGTCTTTGAAGTGTGCATAAATTGATGACGTCAACGCCAACATTCATGATATGAACTCTAGTTGCTAAGCCGTGATCACGTCACAGTTTAAATTCACTGGTATTAAAAAAATCACAGTAACTAATCACGTTGATACCAGTGTTGTTCCTGGCTGCACAATTGTGCCAAATGCTGTACAATTGATTGTAATTTTGCACGGCGGCACCGTCACTGGTAATACAATAGATTCGTATGTTACGTACCATTGCATCGTCCGCCGAGCTATGCGGAGAATTAGCCTACAGTATAAACCGTATCGAACAACGACACAACTTGTTACGACCACGGTCATACTGTATTATTTCGATACGATAGTATCAAAGACTGTATGTGATAGTGTGATTAGTAATAATAATAATAATCTTTATTTCTCCATTGAAAAAAATATACATAGGTATATACATAAAGCATACAAAGAAAGATAATGCACACACATACACTATTGAACAAAAGTAAAGCAACTCTTACGATAAAATTAAATTTTTGAATATCTAAAATAAAATTGGCAACCGCGAAATTTAAAAACCATAAGGTTCATATTAGCGTCTCTGATATTAGGCTGCTGTCACAGGTGAATTGAGATTGTTTTCAAATGTCAAATAACCTAGTACCTAATACTTTATTTAAACACTGCACTTTATTAGCGCGGTAGAAGTAAAGCAACTTTTACGAAAATCATTTTTTTATTTCACTTAACAACCCAAAAAACAACAAATATAATATAATAACTTAATAATAAATAGGATATCCATTGCTTTTTGACAACGACGCGGCATTGATGTAATTAAATTTTCGATAGTAATAATCGGCAAATTCGTCCAAACTTCGTTAATTTTATCAATTAAAGACTGTTCGTTTGGAAATTTTGTGGTCCGAATCCGACGTTCAACCTCTTCCCACAGGTTCTCAATGGGGTTGAGGTCCGGTGATTGTGCAGGCCACTGCAGAACCTGGACATTGTTCTCCTGAAACCACTCCTGAACAAGGCGAGAAGTGTGTTTTGGGTCATTGTCCTGTTGAAATACAAATCGCAAAGGCATCTCCCACTCAGCATAGGACCAAGAATAATTTTTGAAATTCATGAACTGGAAGTTAGTCCGAGGACTGTTCAGCGACGATTAGTTGAAGCGACGTCCAGCCAAGAAACCATTGGTTTCCGAAAGAAATCGTCTTGCCAGGCCTGAATTTATACGACATTTGAACTGGACGGCTCAAGACTGGAAAAAAAAATATTATTTAGCGACGAAACTCGTTACAGAATTTTGAATTCTGATGAATGAGGCGGATTCGGACCACAAAATTTACAAAAAAAAAAAAGTCTATGATAGAATTAACGCAGTTTGGACGAATTAAGGCTGTTTTTTGAGAAAAATAGTGATTGAAATTTGCGAAAAAAGTTACAAAAAATTATGTGCCTCCCATTTTTTAGACAGTTTGTAAAATATTTGCAAAACATTTTATTTTTCAGAATCGGGTGGAGAATATGTTGACAGGTTTCAAATTTCATCAAAAAGTATTGTATTTTTATGAAGTTACACGGTTTTGAAATTTTATTCATTTTTCACTTTACAAATTTCAAAACGGTCACACCGTTTTATAAAAAAGACATTTTATGAAATTTTAAATCTAGACATATTTTTCACCCGATTCTGAAAAAAAGAAAATGGCTTACAAATATTTTACAAATACCTACTTAGTCTAAAAAAATAACCTGCTGAGGCACACAATTTTTTGTAATTTTTTTTCGCACATTTCAATCCCTATTTTTTTTTGCAAAACTTCTTCATTAATGATGGTTAAGCCATAATGTATTGCTTGGGTCCATGCTCCAATACAAAAGTATGACCTAACCTAAGTTTCACCAGCCGCCACTTATCAGTGGTCTTCTATTTGTGAAGTAAAGCCTAGAATAAACTACATACATACATTTTAAATAAATTAATATAATTAATCAATCTTTTTTTTTTCTAAAAACAAGAATGTAATTTTATTTGTATTAGTACATTGTGTATTTAGTAGTAAAAGCAATACATTCCCGGACGACGATGTAAATTGTTGGCCGAGGCACAGTAGTGTCGAGGCCAACAGCATTGAAGTCCGGGAATGTGCTTTTACTACGAGGTTCACATAATATTTTTTTTCTGAAATCGCAAACAATATTATTATAACTTAAGGAATTTTTATTAATGCATAACATTTTTTCATTACAATTTAATTGCTTATGAAATCGTTTCCTTGACAATCACTGTTTATTTATTGTGATAAAAGTCTGATTCAGTGCTTATTTTGCTTTAATCCTTGTGTAAGTGCTAAACAAATATTAAAACATATTTAAAATGGACAATGATGATGATGTCCAAGTGTCCGGGACACCACCAGAGTTAGTAGTAGCTGCAGGAAATGTGACTTTAAATTTATTGCCAAATAAATCTAAGGAGAAGTACGAATTCGCCTACAAACGTTTCATGGATTATTCCCACGAAAAATATACGACCTCCCGATCTGAAAATGTCATGATTGCATACTTTTCCGATTTATCTACAAAGTTGAAGGCATCTACGTTATGGGCAAATTACTCCATGCTGAGAGCAACACTTAGTATAAAGGAAGACATTGATATATCAAAATATTCGAAATTACGTGCTTTCTTGAAACGTAAAGGTGACAACTATAAACCAAAGAAGTCAAAAGTTTTGTTAAATGAACAATTTGAAAAGTTTATTACTCGAGCACCAGATCATATATACTTAATGAATAAGGTACGTTTAGAATGTGAGAATTTTCAAAATTACCTAGATATTTATGTAGCTTTTACTTTTTAGGTTGCCTTAATATTTGGTATTGCCGGTGCATGTGGCCGTGATGAACTGTATCAAATAAATTTGAATGACATAGAGGATTTGGGATCTAAGCTTCTGATTAAAATACCGGATAATAAAACGAAAAAAACCAAGATCAGTTGTGATAAACGAAACTTATATGCCATTGTACAGAAAATATGTTGCGTGCGTCCAGAAAATTTTGAAAGTGGCCACTTTTTCTTTAAATATTCAAATGGAAAAGGTTGCAGGCAAGTAGTGGGAGTCCATCAGTTTGGCAAAATGCCTCAAATTGTCGCAAAATTTTTAAATTTGCCAAATGTAGATGAATATACAGGACACTGTTTCCGTCTGTCCTCTGCGACAATTTTGGTTAATGCTGGGGCAAACTTTATTGCTTTAAAGAGGCATGGGGGATGGAAATCCTCAAGCGTTGCCGAAGGATATATAGAGGAATCTTTTACAAATAAAGTAGAAATAGCAGATAAAATATTTAGAAGGGGAAGAGACAAGGAGAAATCTGCTAATAATGTTAAAAATATTGTCGAAATAACAATTAACAGCAATAATGTCGCCGATTTTTCAGGTAAAGTTCAGCCAATGTACAGGGTTATTCATTATAAATTACCCACCCTTTATCATCGTTATTATTGCCTATAGAAAAAAAAGTTTTAGATAAAAGTTGTGTGGTTATGACAAAAAAAATAATATATTTTTTTAAATGGGATACCCTGTATATTATTAAATTTTTTGGAATGATCGTTTGTTCCTGATTTCAAAAATATTGTTACCCCTACCACATACCATTTTTGAGTTATTAAATGTCGAATATCTTAGTTAAACTAGTTACTGTAAATATGGAAAAGTTAACACTATTAAAATGAGCTATGAAAATGACAACTATTATGTTTGATAAGTGACATTTCTTTAATGAAATAATCAAAATGGTTTACAGTGAGGAAGAAAAAACCAAATATTTACTTGTTATATACAAAATAACAAAAATAAACGTACAGCAAAAAGAACATATAGGGTGTTGTAACCAAATCGTCCAACACCATCAGAAAATATGTGCAAAAATATTTACCGAAAGGTGAATAATATCTCCAGTTTTAGTAGAAAAAAACGTGTAGTTCAAGCAAACCAGGAAGAACAGCTAGATATACTGCTTCATTTGAAGGTAAGCCCATCCGTATTTATTCGCGAATAGACTTTTTTGAAAATTCTGAATATAGTATAAATAATGCAGTCGATCAATTAGGTAAAAGTTGTTCCAAAATCCAACGTACGTAAAAAAATAACAGCTACAGACCATATAAAATTTTACCCATACAAGTTTTAACAGAAAAGGAAAAGGCTGTACTTTTGCCGCCAGATAATTCAAAAGTTGGATGAAGATCCCGATTTTTTTACTAAAATATTATGGACTGATGAATCATCCTTTTCAACGGCAGGAGTTTCTAATAGGAAAAATCGAAGGTCGTGGAAAAACAAGCACAACAGGAAAAGATTGGCAAAACAAATAAAAAAATCAGGAAGAAAAACTGTTAGCGTTTGTTGTGAAATTTTCAGAAACAAAATTGTTGAGCCTATATTTTATGATTATACTTTAACTGGAGTTACCTATCTGGAAATATTTATCCCAGAAGCAGAGAATATTATTTTGCAGAATTTTCCGAAGCCGAACTTGATGATATGATTTGGATGCAGGATAGGGCAACTCCGCATAATGTCCTACCCGTTCGAGATATTTGAATAATGTATTCCCAATATGGATAGGCAATAATGGACCTATTAAATGGCCGCCTAACAGTCCGGATTTGACCCCTATGGACTCATATTCTTGGGGATTTCTAAAAGACATTGTCAATAATAATTATAATAGTATTCAAGTCGTTAAAGACAGGATTCAACTTGAAATAAACAATCTGAATGTAAATAATGAAGCCATTTCCGGTGCAATTATAAATATAAGAAAATGTTATCAATTATTCATTACCAATAATGGTGGACACATCGAACATCTTTTATGAGATCATTTATTTATATTCTCTCTGTTTTGGGCCCACTATTATTTATAATCTTCATCAACGATATCTGCCAAGATATACAAAGTAATGTCCTCCTATATGCTGATGATCTTAAATTGTTTGCATCTATTAATTCCGAAGAAGACTGCCATCGATTACAGCATGACCTCTCAAAAATAAATTCATGGTGTGAAAATAATAGATTACCTTTAAATATATCAAAATGTAACGCGATGACTTTTACGAGGAGAAATAACTCGATACATTTTTCCTACAAAATAGGCAATGAAATAGTTACGAGATGCACTCAATTCAAGGATCTCGGAGTCATCTTTGACTCTAACTAACCTTTACTGCCCACATAGATCACATAACTGCTAATGCCTACAGAAATCTAGGCTTTATCATGTGAAATTCAAGGCATTTTAAAGATATTTCCACACTTTCTCTCCTGTTCAATGCTTTTGTTCTGCCAAAACTGGAATACGGTGGTATTGTCTGGAACCCACATTACAATATTCATATCCTTAATTTGGAACGGGTTCAGAGAAGGCACGTTAAACATCTTTCATTCAAAGCGGACGGAATTTATCCTTCCAGAGGCACGCCACAATCTGACTTACTAGCCAAATTTAATCTAAATGACTTAGCAACACGTAGGATCTACTTTTCTGTGTTGTTCTTACACAAACTATTAACAAGTCAGACTGACTGCCCGGATATTCTTAGTTCCATACATTTCAAAGTTCCATATTTTTAAACTCGCTCACAAGACATCTTCTACTTAGCTACACCAAGAACAAATGTACTAAAATCGTCGCCTATTCACAATATGTGCTCAAATTACTTAAGCTATCAGTCGAACCTTGATATTTTAAATTGTAATGTTAACAGTATAAAGCAATGTATTTTGAATCGCTCTTAAGTAAACCTCTAGCTCATACCAAACCACTGTTTAATCTATCTTCTCATAAAATATTGCATTCTCTTTTAGTTTAATAGTAATTATTTATCTGTAAAACATTTAGTATTAAGTCTTTTACTCTGTACTGTGCACATATTTCTTTGTATATTTCCTGCCCTGTAATTGGATGCATATCTGTCTGGGCAGCTGTATTCATAAAATAAAATATTTAAATTTCCTAAACAAATCTTTGTTATCTATTTTGTATAAATATTTGGTATATTTCTTCCTCACTGTAAACCATTTTGATTATTTTATTAAAGAAATGTCACTTATTAAACATAATAATAATAGTCATTTTCATAGCTCACTTTAATAATGTTAACTTTTCCATATTTACAGTAACTAGTTTAACTAAGATATTCGACGTTTAATAACTCAAAAACGGTATATGGTGAGGTAACATATGGTATATTTTTGAAATCAGGAACAAGGGATCATTCCAAAAATTTAATAGTTGATAGCATTTTAACAAAATTCAGTCATAACCACACAACTTTAATTTTTTTTTCTATAGGCAATAATAACGATGATAAGGGGTGGGTAATTTATAATGAATAACCCTGCACAAATTGCAACATAACTGTTAATATAAACAAATAGTTATAAACTTTCAATATGTGTAATATGTTCAATAAATGTTCTATTTACTAAAAAATGCATTTTGAATGTGAGTTGGTTTGTGTGCGTGTATTTATTTACAGTCTAAAATATAGATAAAAAGCCAGTACGGGAAAGTTACTTTCCCGGCTTCGGTCAGAAAAGTGTTCTCATAATGTTTTCTGATGGTTGCTTAGTAAGGAACTAAAGTACTAGAATAGGGTATTTTGGAATCAGAAATTGTGTCGAGAAAGTAGACAGTCTTGACCGATTTCAGAAAAAAATTAATTTTTCTAAAATCACTCAAGAATGTCTACTTTCTCGGCGCAATTTCAGATCCCAAAATATGCTCTTCTAGTATTTTAGTCCGTTACTAAGCAACTATCATAAAACAGTACGAGAGTTACTTTTCCGACCTAAGCCGGAAAGTAAATCGCGTAGAGGTTTTTTATATATATTTTAGTCAGTAAATAAATACACGATGACAAACCAACTCACATTAAAAATGCATTTTTTAGTAAAAAATAGAACATTAAATTTAAAGTCACATTTTTTGCAGTTGCTACTAACTGGTGGTGTCACAAACACCTGAATATCATCATCACTGTCCATTTTAAATATTTTTTAATATTTTTTTAGCACTTACAAAGTATTAAAGTGAAATAAGCACTGAATCTGACTTTTATCACAATAATAAATAAACAGTGCCTGTCAAGGAAATGATTTCATAAGCAATGAGGGCTTCCGTGCTTGAATTCACCACGAGAGGCGCTAGTGTAGGGTAAGGTGTAGAAATTTCAAATGTTACTGAACATTAATGTTTATTATGGCTTTTGAACATGGGTTTTTAGTGATTTTTATAAAAATTGTGATACGTCTGATGAAATATGGGAGATATACAGTACAGGTCGATGAATGTAAGTGCTTAAAAGCAGAGCTAAGAAAAAGAGGTGCAAAATTAAGTGGGCTTACAGCTAATTCAGAGGTAAGTGTGTGTACTAGGACAGATTTGTCAAAAGTATGCCACCACCATTTGTGAAAAATGTATTTTTTATTTTTTTCACAATAAATATTTTCTATTCTATTCTATTCTTATGAAGTTTTAAGTTCTGTATTTCTGTTCACAGACTTCAAGACTATGATAGAAATAATAATTTCGTTGGAAACATATAAGATGAAATACCACAAGATGATTTAGTGTTTACTGTTGAAATTATTGTACCTATCAGAGGTGTCTTTTGTCATTAAGGTTAGGTTATATCAAGCATGAGCATGATGAAAACAACGAATGTGCATGATTATTGTTTACGATTTTCTGTAGTAGGCTCCTTTGGTAACGCATAATCGTCAGGATTAAAATGTTTCTTACAAACATGCGAATGTTTCAAGGAGTAAAGTTATCCCTGCTAATCGCTACCAACCACTGTTTTAGGCGAGTTTTGTTTCTCGGAAACATATGTTCGCCTTTTATTTCCGTACAAAATGGAACTGCACAACACTGAGGCATAATTAACAAGTTTTTTTTATTTACTAGTGTACGAAATAATTACAATAAAATCCTATAACTTGTTCCGCGCCTAACAATAACTTTTGACAGCTACCTTACTCACCAGTGGCGCCAACTTGTGAGCCTAAAAACGGTAGCCCTCATTAGATTGTAATGGAAAAATGTTATGCATTAATGAAAATTTCTTAATTTATCATAATATTGATTGCAATTTCAAAAAAATAGTATGTAGTAAAACCCTAGTAAAAGCACATTCTCGGACTTCAATGCTTGTTGACCTCGGCTAACAATTTACATCGTCGTCCGATAATGTATTGCTTTTACTACTAGATACACAATGTACTATTGTGTGTATGTAACATATAACGTATGACAAATTTGATAATTTAAATTTTCAGATCAAAATTCAAATATGTGGACAACACCTTGGCTAGAAGATCCATTAAAATTACCAGATAGCGATGATAACAACATAATGTCACTTTTTAACAACAACGAAAGAGCGAAGGACCTTGGATTCCACACAAGCGACAGTGAGTTTATATCTCTTGATCGTTTGGAGGAAAGAAATAGAGGAACAATGGTAAGTGCACTGAAAAAAATTGTAAATTTTTATTTTATTATGAAATAAAAATGATGTAGGTGATGTACAAAGAAATACAAGTCATTAGAATTTATTTTTGGTAATTTTATCACTGCATTAGAGAACTAAATAAAAACAATTATGTAAATAATCATTTGGAAGAGACTATGTTAACCTTCAATGGGAGATGCATCCTGGTACATGGCGTAATATGTACAGACTGGGGTCAGACCGTTTGCGTGTGGCCACCTCTAGTGCTCTTTACCCAGCCTATATTATCTCTGCCCATTGGCTATTTTTCTGTGTACCACCAAGGCGAGTGGTACGATAGTGGATTATAAATTAAAATATTTAAAGAAATGCAAGATTCAAACATTTTCAAATTTCATTAAATGTTTTGTCTTCCCTAGTCATGTTTATAGTACCTGTATTATTTTTAGCTTTGTAAATAAACCATTCTTTTGTACATCAAATATTTTTTTTACAGCAATTATACAACCCCTCAGCATCACAAAGCCAAAATCCATTAGATTCTTTAACAGGACTTCCAATGCAAGCTTTGGCACAACAGGTGTCCAGGCTGCAGCCATCAGGAGGAAATGGAATGCATCAACAAAATGTATTGATAAATATCCAGCAGTTTCCGTCTGGACCTCCACAACCGTCGTATCAGCCACCACCCATGTATCCACATTATCCACCACATCCTGCCCAACCAATGCATCAACCGTATCAGTATCAGTAAGTAATCTAGTATAATACAAGGAATCGTTTTTATAAAAAGTTGATTGAAGATGAAGTTACTTTGTGAAAATCCATTTTGATTTAAAAAATTATAAACACTTTTTATTACTTGTCTAATTTTCACTTTATTTGTTATTTTACAAAAATTTTTACAACTTATTTTACAACTAGTTTAAATATGAATAAGAATTACAACATATTAAATGACCAAATAGATTTAAATAATTCTCCCTTGGTTTCCTACACAAATGCACCGACACATAAGTTATCTGAATTACTTAATAGCGAAGTTTAAATCTATTACAAAATTTAAGCCCAAAAATACAATTAATAACACCTTAGACTTAACAGTAAAATTAAACAGCCTAAATATTGACCCCAACTCTATAAAATTAGTATCGTTTGATGTGTCGAATATGTTTCCTAATATCCCCCTTTTGAATGTCTTCCTTTAATTTTAAATATACTAGAAAAATGCAAAATTATCCTAAAATTAAAAAATGAAATACTGCAAACATTCAAGTTGTGTTTAGATCAAAATTATTTCCAATTTAATGAGGACATCTTTATATAAAAAAACAGGGCTCCCTATGGGTTCGCGTCTTAGGTCCCTTTTATCCGATATATTCATGGATAATCTTGAAAAAATTTTATTGGATTCTCCAATATCAAAAAAACATTATCTTTTAGTACAGGTACGTTGATGACATCCTAATGGGTTTTAAAGGGACAGACAGACAATTAAAAATACTCCTCGATTTTATCAATAACACACATAATAATATATCTTTTACCTTAGGAACAGAGAACGATAATAAATCAATAAACTTTCGACTTAACTATAAAAAGACATAAAACATCATTTTCCTATAATATTTACCGCAAACCAACTTTTACAGACGCCACTGTACCCTTTAATTCCTATAACCCTCTCTCCCACAAATTAGCCGCATATCAATCTATGACACACCGAGCCTTCAGCTTACCTCTATCTGAGACACAATAAAAACTTATAGCACATAATAATGGGTACCCTCAAATATAATCAACAATCTAATCTACAAAAAACAAAATAAGTCCCTCTTGAAAGAACTTTATCCCACTATTAACGAGAAAGAAGTTCAAACATACATTTCATTACCATATTCAGGTCAACTCTCCTATTCAATTAGCAATACTTTTTCCAAATTTAATATTAAAACATTTTTTAGTTCTAACAAAAATATAGGCAGATATCTTTTCAATGCAAAACAAAAAAACTGATATCTCTAAAAAATGTGGTGTATATCGGTTAGATTGCCCAGAATGTAACGCCTTATATATAGGTCAAACAGGTAGATCGTTCGGAGTAAGATATAGAGAACATATTCACACACAAAAACAACATTCCAACTTTTATAAACATTTAACAGATTCTGGTCATACAATAACTGACGACCATCAACTTAAAATATTACATATTTGTGGGAAAAGTAAAAAATTTAATTTATTAGAAGTGCTAGAAATTAATAAATTAAATAGGAATAAAAATTACAACATATTAAAAGACCAGATAATTCTCCCTTATTAAACTTATTCAGATAACCTGCTGCTAATAAAAATCACACCATAATATAATTTACTATCTTGAAAAAACCCCTACATTTAAAAACATAACATCTGTACAAATTTGAGTTATATTATCAACCATAAAGTGACCCATCCTTCTATTCAGTGCAGTTTATATTTAAATGAAAGTAAAATCTGTGTATAATTTAGTTTACTTGAAAATGTCCGAATAGGATGAAACTAGTTGTAAAATAACAAATAAAGTGAAAATTAGACAAGTAATAAAAAGTGTTTATAATTTTTTAAATCAATCATTTTTATATTTTTGGACTGGACAGTAAATTTTGATACAATTTTGTTAATTTTTTTTTAATCACATATGCCTTGGAATCTTGCATGTTAATTTACAGAACAAGTGCAACATTATTAATTTCATAACCTGTCAGTTTGTGTGTCTCGCTTTGTTAATTTCTCAAAATGAATAAAATTGATTACCGTGCTGTTATAACATTCCTAACAAAACAAGGAAAAACTACAAAGTTATTTTTGAAGAAATGTTGGTTGTGTACAAGAATGATTGTCCTTCCAAGTCAACTATTTGCAATTGATAAAAACTGTGTAAATGTGGTCGAGAATCATTGAATAGTGATCCCCGCCCAGGTCTCCCTGTTGACATGATCACTTCAGATGTTAAAAAACCTTTGGTAGAACAGGGTAGAACGGTATAACAGTAATGGGAGAGTATTATTCAAGCTTAGTGCATCCCTTCAGGGGTTCTATTAATGTGGAAAGATGCGAAAACTAATGGAAGTGTTTTGCTGCTTTACGACAATGCACTAGTGCACAAGTCAAGACTTGCAAAATCTGTAATTGCCTATTGTGGCTTTGAAGAAACTGAACACCCGCTTTAATCCAGATTTGGTACCCAGTGACAACTTTTTGTTTCAGAATCTTAAAAACACTTGGGGAGACAAAATTCAGAGACAATGATGAACTTATAGCAGCTATTGAGGGCTATTTTGTGGAGAAAGCAAATGAATATTTTTACAACAGATTAAATATGTTATTAAAACGGTGTAATACCTGTATTCAAAAGCAAGGGAACTATTTTGAAAAATAATTTCTTTTGCTGCTCTAGTCTTTTGTTTTCATGCTCAATCCGAGAATATAAAAACGATTCCTCATATATGACATAGGTGGCGGTATAGTGAAAGTTTATTTTCTACAATTTTTATGAAAAGACATATTCAGCAGTGTCTTCCTAAGATATACCAAAATTAAATCCTGATGCCACATGGGAGTTTCCGATTTGTTTTTAAATACCTATCAACAATATTATATTTGTATTTAGTTTTGTGAGAAATTCACGTTGACATTTAACAATTAAAACTAGCTATTTAATTTGAATATTAAAGTTGTCACTCATTTTTTTTATTTCATCTTTTAATAATAAATAATATAGGATACAAAATATGTATAATTAATACTAATTAATTACCTGTCAAAAATATTACTTTTTTACATGCTTAAAATTATAATTTCTTAGCAATTGCATGTAATTACAATGGTAAAATAGAATTTGAATATCTGCTATTGACTATAGAATTCAATAATAATTTTCTATTCTCGCTTTGTTGGTGCTGTTTGGTGATTCCCAATATACTTATAGTGTAAAATAAATCATAAATGGTATCAGCATACTGAATAAGTTGTATGTGAATGATGTTAAGAAACTTTTTTATACCCAACCCATTCACTGAGAAAATAATAATATCATTATTGAATAAAACACTCAAAATTCTATGATAGCTCTTCTTACAGGCCACCTAACCCCATGTATTATCCTCCTGGTCCTCCAGGGTATCCACCACAACATATGCCTCCTCCGCCTCAACCACAAATGAACCAGATGGGTCAGCCACCTATGAACCAACCGCAGATGGGACAACCACCAATGGGCCAACCACAAATGAATCAAAACCAAAACCAATTGCCACCTTCCTCTCAACCACAAAACATGAATCATCAGATGCCTCAACAATCTACACCCTATCGACAACCCATGCCTCCACGTCAAAGCGCTCCAAGGCAACAGACTCCTGGAAATCGTATGCCAGGTGCTCCAAGGCAACCGATGGGCCAGAGACAGCCTATGACACGGCAAAGAGCACCATTGATGAGACCGAGAGGTGCTGGTATGACAGCTGTGAGAGGAATGCGACCAAGAATGGCAAATCCGCAAAATGGAGTAAGGCAACAACAGTCACCAGTGAAAAGGACACCGGAGCAAACACAGGCCGTTCAATCAAAAAAGAAAAGGTTTGATTTGCTGACTCCTGATAAGGATGATGATGACTGCCAGGTGATTTGTATGCAACCAAAAAATACAGATGGTGGGCTGCCACAAATTGAAAGTGTACAGGTATGATAATCGTAGGAGTTGGAATTTTAATGAAAGTAACACATAAATTAATGTTGTAGGGAGGTACATCTGAACCAGCGGAAAGCAGTATTATGCATCTCTCAGATTCAATCACACTAAGCGTTCGTAATCCACCACCTAAACCTGCCAGTCCAAAGAAGTCCGATGCTAAAGCTGTAGCAAACATCTTGGCTACTAGAGGAATTACCGTAACGGCAACGGCTAAACCTAAAGACAAACCGGAATCACCTCAAAAGAATTCTCCAACTCTCCCTACTTCTTTAAATCTCAATGGAGCAGTGAGCATTATTCCTGCTGCTAAAAACGGCAATTCTAAGGTAGGCTATTTACAAATATATAATGTGATTATGAAATCACCTATCTTTATAGATCGCTTTAAAAAAATTCTTTTGCACATATTTAGTGGACATTTTTAAATCCACAAAATATTAAAAATCAATTGCTTTTTTATAAGTTCTAAAGTAATATCAAATATATGTTTGTAACATGAATATAAATAAAAAAAAAAGACACGTTATATTGTTCGTTTTTATTTATCAAGTCGTCGCCTGTTTTGATTTTATTTTCAAAGTAAGCATTCTACTTAGTGAAAGAAATGCATTTCTTCGAGAGAAAAGACAATGCATTTTTCTACTTAAAACTACAGGTTTCTACCAATATCTCAATTTCTGATTAATTTTGAAATAAATTTATCAGAAATTTATTCAGATATAATTAATTGTGGTTTACATAACTGTTTTTAAGCAACTCCTTACGACGCTTCGTTTCCAAAAATTTATTTCAATTTTTTATTTAATTTTTTCCAGAAAAAAAAATTGAAATTGGTAAACACAAACGAGGTATATCTATAGTTTATTTCAAACTTAATTGCAACATAAAAAACTTCGGCTTCTTTGAGGGTGGTAAAAGGGTTAATAAGGCCGACATTTTTTATGTTGCAAATAAGTTTGAAATAAACTATACATGGATAGACTGACAGATAGAAAAGAATTGTATGTTTCAATGCTGAGACATGCTAGATCAGTTCCCTGTAAAATGAAAAATTACCAAAATATGGTCATTTAAAACTTAAAATATTTTGTGGTTAACAAACCATCTGGAAATGTACTAATTTCTTTGAGAAAATTACCTTTGAATATGGCTGGCCACTTATTTCGGTATTTTGGTTGCAGGTTTCAAATAATTCAAACGAAGCCCTTCCTACGGTTGATTTAACAGATGATACAGGTCCTCCACCACCACCCACAAATAGTTCCCCGCAAAAACAAAGACCTGGACTTCCATACCGTTGTGATCTATGTCCGGCACAATACCCAAATGCAGTTGGCCTGAATAAGCACAGACAAAGTTACCATAAAACAACGGGTGGCATGTGTGAATTGGGAATCCCTCTGATAAACCTTAAGCAACCTGGTATTCTTCATAAACTCTCAACTATGGGTGTGAACAACTACATTCCTCTTCCCTCATCTGGACCAGATGGAATGTTTGCCCTGCCCATAATCAATACGAGGAATCCAGGTAACGTTAATGCCATTGGAGCTACGACGATGCTTTCATTGGGTCCTATTAGAAGTATACCGAAACCACAAAACAATGTGGGCAATGCAAATACTGCCAAGCAGTTGAGCAACCAGAAGTCTTAGTTTTGTGTTCTGTGAACACGCAACTGTACATATGTAATTATAGAATAAATTTTGTGTTACAAATTTATATGGAGGAAAAACACTACCACATATATCATTTTTATTAAAAAGATAAATTTAACTTTAAGTTAGAATAAAAGTTTCTTTACTTTTTGATATCGGTATCTAGCAATCTCTTTGAAGTATTCATTTCCTTTATTTCTATTTGTAACGACATGATTTAATATATTTTTGAAAACTTCCTAGGCAACATATTATATCAAATATGAATGAGTTTCCTGAGAGAATAATTTGTTTGTTTTTTTTTTTTTAAACATACTCTTTTGTTATAGATTTACTTCTTTTATATAAATATAAATACTTACCAGGTCAAAAAACCAATCTAATTTTCGTTTTCACTACTGCTTGATTAGTGGTAAATACTTAGTAGGTATATTAATAAACTGAGGCTTAAATATTTTATTCTATCAAACTGTTTGTCAAAGACCTAAGAAAATGTTTAGCCTCTGTTTAGAATAATATTATTTATTATTTTATAGACTGATTTAAATGTATTTGAATGTGCAATGTTTGCCAAGTTAAGTAGCTAGTTTTTTGTACTATGAATATTATTTTCATTTATAACCTTTATAATTAATTCATCATTTTAAGAAGGTACACGATGAAAATAGTATTTGGTTCTTAAATATGTATTTTTTGTGATAATAAATGATTTTATATAAGATTTTGTGTCCATGCGTGGAATCCTGCTCTCCATGAAAAAAAAAAAATCATGTAAAAACATATGTTGACCCAGGTAACACTAATGCTCTTATTAAGATCTCCAAGGTCGCTTTAAAATTATACAATAAAACTTCGAATAAAACCAAATGATCTTCAAGACAAGCTTAGGATCACCATAAAGCAGCTTCTAGCCAAAAAGGGCCCATCCTAAAAGGGTCTTGAAGACTAAATTTTAAAACTATATTAAAAACCATTTAGTTTTAATTTCATATTCTTAAAGAGTTCTTCAAGGCAACCTTAAATTTATGTATTAAAACGTTTTGCATTTAAAATAAAATTGCAGCAGACTAAATTGCCTTGAGAATCATTATAATTAATCCTAAAAGGGTTTTATTTTGTTTTAAAGTCGGACAACTTTATGCGTGAAATAGTTAAAACAACGGCAAGTCTCTAATGGGGCAGAGTGGTAATATTTTAAACATAACGCATATAAAGCTGATCAAAAATAATATTCAAATGCAAACTATTCTGGTAAAAATTACCAACGGATGGCACTTTTCTGACAAAATATAATAAAATACTTCTACATAACTCGAGCGCCACCAATATAATGTTTTTTTTTATTATCTAAACATTTTTTTAAAAATATCGTCAATTTTTATTTTGCATCTAAACATCCAAATGCATTTTTTTTATTAAATTGCATGTTTGGACACACCGTCCTTCAGTTATTTAAGAGGATGTAAAACGCATATATTTCAATAATATTTTTTTCTTTGGCTATTGAAAATATTCATCATGGCGGGTCTGCATCTTATATAAAAAATGGCGTGGTCTAGATAAAAACTGATTGCAAGTTAATAGAACATTTTAAATCTTACAAGACTTAAAATAGCGTTTTATTTACCACTTTAAGTACAATTACTCTCCCAGACATTTATTTACTCTTCCTTTTAAAACTGAGTTGCTTTAATATGTTCAAACTCGTGGCCTTATTGATTTAAAGGGATCTAACCTTAAAATTGTGCCGGTTTTGTGATTGCCGGATTTAGTGACTTCGTTTTAATTTAAAATACTTGTCACTAATATTTTCCATTTTAAATATGTCTTCTAGTTTTCATTCATGCATAAAGTAGGTACACGGACTGCACTGGTTCACTAAATCAGCAATCAGTTTATTGAGCAGATGGCGTGTTTTCTCCGATTATGGAGGGGGGTAGAATTAGTTTTAATAAAGTCATCAAAAATCCAACAGGCATTTCTTTTAATCAAATTGACTAAATTAAAACCTTTAAACTTTAAAATATTCTTAATTTACTCTTTAAAAAATAAAAACTATGTTTTAGGATTTAATGTGGAATTTCATTGAGCATATAGGCTTAAGATAAAATAGTTTTCTTAATGGGTTTTAATGACTGCATCAAGGATACTCCATAAAACTACATTAAAACCATTTGTTCCAAAATGGATTGTTTTAGTATTATAAAACTAGTATAAGATCAATAGGGCATTAGGAGCAAACAGTTTTTTTATTTTAATTTAAAGAGTGCAATAAATCCTTTGCATAAGAATCAGTGGGCTTTAAGAGCTTTTGGTTTGTCTTAAGGTAATTTTAAAACCACTATCATTTTATTGAACATGTTAAAGCACTTTTAAAACCTAAATAAATCAAAAATATCTTAGAGTTGTTACTTGGGGAGGATTATCAGTTCTTCCAACACCCTATAAAGATTTTATTTTATAAGCAATTTGATAATGCACATGAACAGGGATGGTGCTAACCCTAAGGTAAGTAAAGACAATGTGTATTTTTGGCACCCTCATTTTTATATTTGCAGCTTTAAAGGTCTTAGGAGAAACATTTTCTTATCATACAGGATGTCTTGAAAGTAATCTGCAAACTTCAGGAGTTCATTGAACACCAAAATGATACGTTTAAGATATAAACTTGTAAAAAGATAACCATTTCTGAGTAATAACCAAAACCAATCAAATTTAACGAAAGGAACCTTATTTTTCGAAATATCTCCAAAAATAGTGATGATAAAATTACCAGCCAATAATTTTTGTCAATTGACTGACCATAGTCCACATGTTAATTATATACTTTAATTTTGGTCAATGATGCTTGGTCTTCCCATAACGATTATTTTAATACCAAATACATAAATATAAGCGCATTTTTAGTATTTTAATAATTCTTTGCATTCTAACTTTCAATGCAGTTTATTTGGATTTATTTGTTGAAATGTTAAATGTTAGTTTTGGCATATTATTTGGTTTAAAGGTTCATACTATAATAATAAATATATGCATATAGTATATATTAAGTAGTTGCTTATTTTCCAACACAGAAAGCTAACATTTAATTATCCTGAAGAAGGAGTAATAAAACACCGAAACATCGACTTTTTAAAAATATAGTTTTCTTTAACAAGAGACTTTAACCCAAGAAAACAAATCGATATATAAATCAACAGGTCTTAAAAAATACATTATTTTGGTATACTTTCATTAAGAAAAATAAAAAATGCCGTGCATAAATAAGACAAATTTTAAACTTTTTTGCAAACAATAATAGCAAAAAAAGCCTCAATCATTCATATTGCTTTGAGGAAAAGTTCTTATTGAATGAATTCATTCGATAGTTGGAATCATTCAGTAATTATTCAATGGTTCAAATCATTCGATAGTGCCCATTGGTCATCATTATTATTATAAACAATGTCAAGAACTTGAGGTTAGCCGCAAACATTTTAACGTGCAATTTGATATTCACAGATCGTAATTTTTATTGGATACTTATCCATTTTTAATATTAATTTATTTAATCAATAATAGAGGTTTTTTTTAATCTGTTGAAATTGCACATAATCAACATGTTCTGTGTGTGTAAATTAGTTACTTAAAATTCTTAATAAATTCTACTGTAAACTCTCGAAAATGTCTCCTTTATAGACATGTGCATTAAGTTTCAAATTCCAATGTGATTTATGGGAAACTGGTGTCACAGAATAACCAATGGTTATTCTGTGCTGGTGTGTCATAATAGCTTTTAGGGTGCAGAAATAGTAATAACCAGGGTAGAACCGCATTGTATTCTGATTGGATAAATTCAAAATTAAGATTATTTTTATCCAATGAAAACCGATTGGTTTAAACCACTGGTTATAATTTTATTATACCCGAAAAGTCCTATAGTTAAAGATAACGGCAGTAGCAGCTTTTACCTTGAGAGAATTTATGAATAGCAAATCCGTACACTATTAAGCGTAGCCGCGGCCAGTTTCTATCGTGAAATCACAGTGTTTATTAGTGAACCGCGGGCCTAACACCTTAAAATTGTGGTGGGTATTAAACGGCAGCCATTCGCCAAGAAGATTATTCTTGGTACGGTAGTATGTACGTGGGTTGCATAATTATGTGACATCCAAATGATAGAATATTTAATGGTCAAGTATAAATGTTGACTACCTATATAATAACGTTTTTAAAGTAGTGTAATTTTATATGCAGTACACACCAATATTCATATCTGCAAAATAACAACCGCGTGAAAGATTTAAAAAATTAACGAAAATGTTAATGTATATTTTCCGGAAAGTTGTTAATTTTCCGGAAATTTTTTCAAAGCGGTAAATTTTCCTGAAAATATACCACTACATATAAACTCTGTTCAGTTAAACTTTGCAGCGTTAGCCAAGATAGAGAGCAAAATGCGGGCTGACTCTTGGTGCACACAACAGGCAGATGTATACCAAGAAGAATAATGTTATCTTCTTGGATGTACACAAGTGCAAAATTCCTATAGCGGTTCATTTTCGTGTTTATTATATTTCATAAGCATTGGTCCTAGTTGGACGTTTCACTCACTTAAGTCCAACCCAACACTGCAAAGTGTTTTATGAATAGAGTTTAGTAAATGACATTTTTTGCGCCAAATTCAAAATTTATTATCTATCGCATTCGCATTATGACCAAAAAAAAAAATATTGAACGACAAACGTACCTTCTAGATATGTGGTCCAGAATAGTACCACTGTTTATAAATACTACCTTCAAATCTAGGGCGTGATAGCACAAGAATAAGGTTGTGGTGATAGTGTTAATGTGGCATGTCAAAGTTTATTTCATCAGCAGTTAAAGTTGATATTTTCTATTATTCAAATTTTTTATTTTCGGTCCAAATTTTGTTTTTGAAAAATCAGGTTTAGGCATGAAATATTGATGTATGCGCAACCTCATCCCTCGTCGCGCATAAACAGAGAAGAAGAAGAAGTCGACGAGTCAATCACGTGTTTTGTGATTATATTATGAGATTTGACATTATCAAAGAACATATTTGACATCGTCAACGTCAAACAGAAATGCAAGTGCAACGTCATTTTTCAATTAAATATTAATTTTTGCCTAATCGCCTAACTCTTAGCAAAATGCGTTGGTACAATGGAGGAATAGCTGAGGCTATAACAGTTTCTAAAGCAAAAGGCGCTGTATTTGTGGTATATATAGAAGGTATGAATTATTGTAGTTCTAAATTTTTTTCTATGTTATGGAAAATCTTTTAGGTAAAGATGAACAGTCCAAAAAGATTACAAATTTGATTGATACCGGAGATTTGGGCCAAAAACTCGAAAGTGAACATTTTGTTGCAATTAAAATTGAAGGTGGTACAGTACCACATCAACAATTTAGTGAAATTTGTATCCTTTTTTTTGGCATCTGATAATAGTGATTAATAACCAAGATAAGTACCAATTATAGAAATTAAATTAAAAGCAAAGGGAATTTTTTGGTAAATGCACATGTAATATTTGAAATTGTTATACTTAGGAACAAGTCTGTTTGACAGCGACACTTCATCAAGGGCTATAAACAATTGTTTTAACATTTCGTCCTTGGTATTCAGCTAAATAAAATGATGAATGCAATAATGGCCCTTTTCCAAATAGGCATGTGCCCCGTGCATATACTGTACATATACGGTACTCAATAAATGTAATAAATATTTTTCTCCTGGTACTGTTTGGTTTAGTTCTATTGTTAGATTGGGTTAGTAACTTCGACTTCGAGACTACATTATAAAGTCGTTCCTTTCTATTAGTTTTAATTAAAATATTTTTTTACTGTTTTTGTTTTGTGTAATGTGTACCTATATTAAAATTGGTAATCTAATATTTTAATTAAAAGCCTACATGTTCCAATTTAATTATAATAAACTATTCACTTTAAGATCTGAAAAAAAAATAGGTTTTAGTTATTGAAGTAGTTGCTTTTTGTTTTGTTTATAAGTGAAACAACTAGTGGTGGGCAGAATCGAATAAAAATATCGGATTATTCGGTACTAAAATGTATCGAATAAAATATCGAATACATTTTCTTATCGAATAGAAAAATGTATCGATATTATGAGTCACTTGAAACACTTGAATCTTAATATTCAGATCGTAACACATTACTATTTGGTGTTGGTATATGATATTTTATTTGAATCGAATAAACGAAGGATGAAACGATATAGTAATTGTTAACCAACGGTCGGCGTCGGTTGTCACGCGCATCGATTGTTCAGGCTCTGCCACAGAGTTTAAGCCTGCCTATTTAATATTTTTATTAATCTACCTTATGTTATTTTGTTGCTTTAGATTTGAATAATAATAACATTTATTATTTGGCGATACAAATACAGATAAGTAATATAATTAAGTAAGTAGGTATACATAACGATAAATATTTAGAAACACTTTTATGCCTACATAAACAAATATTTTTCAAATTCTTCTACACTGCTATTATATAACCAAAGAACAGTACTGATGTAATAAATAAGTACAATATTTTCTTATTTATGGCATTTAAAATGTATCATAAAAAGTAAAGAGTAAAGTATCTGTTGATAAAAAGAGAACCCATAATTTAATATAATGACCAGCACTGTATAAATATACTCGGCACTGTATAAATATACTCGTATATATACATGAAAAAATAAACATAAACATAAATTATAAATGGCAAGTGTGAATAATGAATAGTAGTGCATGCCGCATGTCATTTATGTTAGTCGCTGATGTGATAATACACTGGCTTAGACCAAACAACTATTTGAAACATATATCGATATCCTATTCGGTATTCATAATTTCTTATAATGTTAGAAAGTAGTTATAGTTATAATGAGTATCGATATCGATATTTTAGACTAGTAGAACATGACAAAAAATAATGAATACTTTTTATCGAATACTTATTCGATTCTTAATTGAAATATCGATACCTTTATCGATACAAAAATGTATCGATACTGCCCACCACTAGAAACAACACGAAAATGTGAGGTTATGTTTTTATGTACCTACTCCAAGTGTCCGGCAGATTTCATAGGTACAGTTCGAGGACATCAGTGCTGTTGTAAAACACATGTATGCGATAACCGGAATGCAGAACATGTGTAACTAAAGTGCGCATTGTTTAACTGGAAAGCAGCCAATAGCGTTTTGATTCGCCCTGTTTATGTTTAGTCATTTCATTATAATTTGAAAACAACTACCGACTTGTAATCTCTACCTGTAAAGTTATATAATATAGTTGAACTGTGGCTTCATGGTTGATTGGTAAGGACACTTGCCTCACACCTTAGAGTCTCGGGTTCGATCCCTTCCCGAGGAACCAGAATTTTTCTAGACCAGAAATTAATCCTAGCATACGAACATTGGGTGTGTGTTCTACCACACAAGATACCTTGAGGTACCTTGTCTTCAGGGATACAGGTGGTTGTATTACCTGTGTGTCATGAGTTTGCTATAGACAAATCGGATGCCTTCTATTCTGTCAAATTTGACAATTTGTCATTTACGAGTTCAAGTTCCAGATTCATAATCGAGGAGTTTATCATGGCAATCAAATAAAAATACAGAATCCTGTAGTATATTTTCTCAAAAACAGACTAGTATTATATAGATAAGTATATTTAGCCTACTATGGTACAACCTTAGGCCTATCTATTTGCATTATACCATGCCAGAGAGAACAAAGCACATTCCTAAGTGGCATGAGGACAACAGTAAACAAATCAAAATTTGAAATTTATTAAATAAAAATTTAGTACAAACATGAAAAAGTATGACTCTAAAATAGAGTACAGAACATAATATATCGATGCTGTTTCCGACAAAAAGGCGTAAGCGGCTTTTACCAAATTTTACAGGAGAGCCAAAAATTGATGAACATGTAAAATGTGTTATTCCAAGTTTAATTTTGTTTTAATAAAATTCATAAATAGTTAAACAAAAAAATATCTTGTTCTGGGTGTCGAAATAATCTCAGGTGAGCATTTCAACCCGTGCCACTATGAGATTTCAGCGTTTATTAAATTACAATCTCACTTTATTCACAACGGAAATTATCGATTACGCTTATTCAACTTCAATTTTAACGATTCTCGAACTTTTGGTGGATTCAACCATAGTGTTAGCGGAAAGGCTTCATATCTTACGATATGTTTTCGATAATAATCTCATTTGCAGATTATTGTCGCTTACGCCTTTTGTCGGAACACCGTCGATATAAAAGTAAATATCTAAACTAAATTAACTAAACAAAGAGAGTCGATAGATATCTTCCTCTAGTGCACTATGAATCTTATAGATCTGTGTGTGCACCTTGAAAAAGAATTCATCCCTGGAGATTAAAACAAAATACTAAAATACTACAAAACAAACATGCATACATCAAAGAACCAGATACGCATGTTGAAAGGTGAGCACCTCTGATGAAAGCTGAGAGCTGTGTGGATTATAAAGTAATGTTGACCAGTTAAATAAGTCTGTAGTATCTGCTGGAACCATTTCCAGAACATAGTGGACAATTACTTAGACTATCATCAATAAAATAAGAAAATTCATTTAGAAGATTGTTATTCTATGACAGTCCATTGTGGGTGCACAATTATCATTGCGTGATATTTTCTGTGATTGCATGTTTGTGTTGTTTTCGTTTGTTGTTGTACTTTTACGTGATTTATGTATTGAAAATTGTGCCCAAAAGATAGTTGATTGAACAATGGTGAGACAATGCCAAGTGTGTAAGAAATGTAGTTACAGGGAGCCAAATTTATCATTTTATTGGTGTTTACATCAATTTATAGTTCAAGTTAATTATGGCTCTGCCAAGATGCACTTAGTGGTGTATCACTGAAACAGTAACTTTTGAAATTTGTTTCTGTTTTCGAAATTTTGGGTTATTAATAGAGTTGGCATTTCGATCCGCAAATCATGGGCGGTGCCAGGTAGAGAAATACCCAAGTACATAAGCGAGACTTGTTTACTATTTTAGTCTACTGTTATGCATCGAGGTGTCAATAACATAATTTATTTCTCTCCATTGTATTGTTGATAATTTTATTTTTTGTATTTTATTATTGATATTAATTTAATAATAAAGTATATCAGACCTGCCCAAGGGTAAAAAACGGCCATACACTGACAAAGTGAATAAATTTATCAGTGAATTCCCGGATTTATTCTACAATAGTGCTATAATAATTTGTAAGGTGTGCGAGACTGACCTGATGTGCTGGGATAAACGTGATTGTAAACATCACTTAAATTCTGTGCAATGTAAAACTAAAAAAAATGGCGTGCCTTCGATAATACAGTTTATGTTCGATTTACTCTTAATGCTGATTGCCTGTGATGTTCCGCTGCACATACTCGAAAACAACCATTTCAGGAGTTCTGGAATAAATACAATCCCAAGGTGACGTTATCAAGTCGCACAACGTTGTGTAACTATGTACCAACTGTAAGCGAAGACATTGTAAATAAGATCAAATGTATACTAAAAAAATACACGGCTGTGGTTATGTGTTGACGAGACAGATTGTAAAAATAATTCTATTGTAAATATTACACTACGTGAACTGGACCTTCTTAAACCAATATTTCCACTTTTACTAGTTAGGAAAAGATTAACTGAGTGTACTGGTCAAACAATTACATGGGTGGTGCTGGAGACGTTTGAAAAATTTGACCTGTCAAAAAGTCAAGTGTTGATATTTGTGACCGACGGTGCCGCAATAATGTGTTTAGTAGGCCTTTCTCCTCAAGAACACGGTTGTAGGAAATACATGTTACGTATAAAGTGCATGCTTTACACCTGGTGGCAGAAACTATTCGACAAGGTTTTCCAGAGGTAGATGCATTAATAGCAAGTACTAAAAAAGTGTTTCTTAAATCTTCTAAACGTCTTCGCGCATTTCATAGCAAGTGTCACGGTATTTCCGAACCACCACAGCCGATTCTTACACGTTGGGGAACAAGTTTGGAGGCAGCATTTTATTATGCTGAATATTTACAACAAATAAAAGCTGTGATACTACAATTCAATTCAGACGAGGCTGCAGCTATTAGGGAAAGCCAGACAAATTTTATTACTAGTTAATTTCTTTTCTTACATTTATTATGGTGCGTACGCCTATGTCCTGCGGCGCATTTTTACCAACTCTCGTAATGCATTAGCAATGCGTAGTTTTGAAAGTGTTTCAGTTTCTTCCCTTATTTTTTTTTTTTTCTAATGATAATTTGCTAGGAAATTTTCCCTATATCGGTATTTAATATCATTATTTGAAATAACACATGCGCTAATAAGCGCGCGCGCCTATGTAAGCTTCTCCACCAGTTCCTGCTTCCTCACCTTGCCTTCACCATTTTGATGCGTCAACACACTATGATTACCATTGGCATGCTGTATCTATTTTTTATTGATAGTCTAAGGAGACAACTAACTCTTAGTAGTGCAGTCTGCCTATTTTTGGCCCCATGTTAATTTTTCACTTCGGAGATACAGTCAACAAAAATATGTAAAAAATCGGAAATTTTCCGTAGAATTCAATAAACCAAAATACAAATAACTGGCACCTCGGGGCCGATAGTAAATTGGGCCCAAAGTTGGTTAAAAATCGGCTTTTTCCATTTTACTCTATCATGGTGCCATAAAAATGAAAAAAAGTTTTATATAAAAGTTGTAGAACTATTAAATACGGATCGATCTGTGGAAATCCGATGTCAAAAAATTCAAAAATAAATTATTTATTTGAAAAAAACTACTAAAAATCGCGTTTTTTTGAAAACGCTCATATCTTTGTGAAAACAAATAATTTTTTCACGAAACTCAGTAAAAGTGTAGCTCCCCTACTAACTAAAAAGATCGTTTTCTAAAAAATTTAAAAATATTATAAACATTTTGCAAAAAATTGATTTTTTCGAAAAAAATCACGTTTTTTTTAAATCTCGATAGCTCATACACGCTTTCATATCTCTAGTCAATTTTGAGCTTAAAATTTGTTTTAAATGTTGTACTAACATGGTTATTTATTGCGCGTTTTTAAATTGATTGGTAATATACAAATGTGAAAAATCGGTTTTTTTTTAATAACAAAAAAATCAGATTTTTTTTCAAGAAAAGGCAGCAGTGGCTCAACATGTTTACCGCTCCTATTTGCAGTTGTAAACGTGGCTCGGAACTTCGCTAGAGCCAGAACAATGGTGTCGGACTTCCGACGGCACTAATCTGCTTCCCACGTACAGCTCGGATCAGTTGGTTCCAGACGAAATCGTTAAAGCGATAGCCTGCAGATACGGAAGCGGATGTAAAACGGAAGATCTGTAGCTGCAGGAGACATGGCTTGAAGTGTATCAAGCATGTGCTTGACATGCGATCAAGAAAAATTGCATTAATATAGAAATAACTACGATGGAGTGCAGATGCTCTTGATGACGACTTGGACGAAGATATATTTAATGAGTTTGTGTGGTGATGGATGAATCACTGACCAATGTCCATGATGATGATGAGATCGAAAGCGAAGCCGACTTCTTCCGTACTCGCTGCATACAGCGAAGAACGTACCAGTGACAACGAGGAGGGGGGGAGGGGTCTCCGATAAAAAAACTACGGATCAATTAGGTACTGTACACGTTTATATTCACTGTCAATATTTTGAACTTTCATGTAAAATAAATATTTTATTTTTATACTAAAAATGTTGCTTAACAATTATTATTTACCTGTCAACTCATATTTCCTTAATAATCAACATAACGTTCAAGAGACATAATCGTATGAACGCTCTGTGTGCAGTTGAAACTACGATAAGGCACGTATGATGAGTATATGCCAGTTTTACAGATGTATCCACGTTAACACGTCCCGCACCCCCGCGACACCGCTCGAGCGAACGAACGTCTGAGTCGGGGTGTGCTCCGCTTTTGCCATCAAATTTCCAAAGAATAGAGAGCGAATATGTCATTGTAGTATTTTTTTATGTAAAATACAAGTATTGAACTACAAACTCTGTAAATTTCAGCCCTTAATATTAAAAGATAGCGTCACTAGATTTCAAAAAAAAAATTATCTCGGCTCTAAAGGGTCGTAGATAAAAATTTTTTTTTGTAAATTTATAAAAAAATATTCTACCGTTCAATGTTGCTAACAAAAAAAAAAAAAATATTTTTTTCTTGAAAAAAATCTATTTATTTGTTGTTAAAAAAAAAAACCGATTTTTCAACCGATTTTTCGCATATTACCGATCAATTTAAAAGCGCGCAATAAATAACCATGTTAGTTCAATATTTCAAGCAAATTTTAAGCTCAAAATTGACTAGAAATAATGAAAGCGTGTATGGTTTATCGAGATTTTAAAAAACCGGTAATTTTTCTGAAAAAATCAATTTTTATAAAATGTTTATAATATTTTTAAATTTTTTTTTAAAACGATCTTTTTTAGTTAATAGGGAGCTACACTTTTACCAAGTTTCGTAAAAAATGATTTGTTTTCACGAAGATATGAGCGTTTCAAAAAAACGCGATTTTTAACGGTTTTTTTCAAATCAACAATTTATTTTTGAATTTTTTGACATCGGATTTCCACAGATCGATCCGTATTTAATAATTCTACAACTTTTGTATAAAACTTTTTTCATTTTATGGCACCATGACAGAGTAAAATGGAGAAAGTCGTTTTTTGCCAACTTGGGCCCAATTTTACTATGGGCCCTCGAGGTGCCAGTTGTTTGTATTTTGGTTTATTACACCCTACGGAAAATTTCCGATTTTTTTGTATATTTTTGTTTACTGTATCTTCACTTAAGGGTCCAAATCCGTAGGCAGACCGCGCTATAGCAGGGGCCAGCGTTGATCCGACTTAAATACTCTTATTTTTATATGAAAGTTAAGCAACGGTAGTGCCAGTCAGTACTCTGATGGTAACCCAAACGAAACTCGGCGACCTCATCCAGTCTTCTAGTCGCTTGTATATCAGTGTATAGATAGAAGCCATGTAATCTTAGAAGAGGGTTGTGTAGGTGTGATATACCATTCGCGAAAATCTACTTTTAGTTGATGTGAAGGGGATTTTATAAATGTTTAAATTAGATTATAATTTTAAGTTATGATTTTTTATTACTTTTTCTTGAACTGCACTATTAGATAAACAACCAAGCGTTCCATCAGTATACTTTATTGGAAAGAATGGAGCACCTTTAGATATTATTACAGGAGCAGATGACTTACAGTCTTTGCCAAACAGAATTGATAATATTCTTCAAAAAGGCAGGCATTTTTGTAGTAAAAGTCAGGTATGTATTTTATTCATGTTCATAATTCCCGTTTGTACTTATTTTTTAATATGTGTTTGGTTTTTAACCTGTAGATGCAGAACTTTTCTGAAAATTTTATTCAGAGTCAAAGTGAGTTGTCTCTTTTCAAGGTAATGTGGTCTGTGAAAATGGTTTATGTACAATTAATAAAGATATTGTTAGTACCAGTACATCATCTGAGATAAGGAAAATGAGTCTTTAACACCTGAAGAAAAAGTTGAGAGAGCAAAAGAATTATTACAGAAAAAAAAAAAGAGGAAAAAAGAGAAGGAAGAGAAAGAGGTAAATCTACAAAATAAAGATTTAGTGGCAGGTTATAACAAATGCAATTATTTAAAATTTAAAAATGACTCTATACTTGTCATACATACAACAGTTCTCAAGTTCAAAGTTGTCAAACTGAAACAAAATTGTTAAATGATGTAAACAAATAATCTCCTCAATTGATAAAACAAGGTCAATATGGTAGTCGGTATGCAGCTAGTCCCTAATAGCTGTGCTTTGCTTATGAATCGTAAACAATATTCGCCCTTAACTACTTATATAAATAAAATTGTTAGCGGTCATCAGCCGTTTTTAGCGACATACGAAAAGATTATTATTATTTTTTTAAATATTTTTGCTTATACTTGCACATTAGTAAGTGCATCTTTGGGATGACATCCAAATTCCCCTATGACAAGTTATAAGAGATACAGATTCGATTAAATGGGGATAGTTGTGAGAAATTTATGCAAAAATTTTCCATCTGTACTTTCTGGAATAAAATTTAAATAAATGAAATTTTCATTTTTGATTTTTTTTCATGGTTTTTAGTTTTGACTAAAATTTGTAAACATATTTCTTTAACGACTTTTAAATTGCCATGAAATTCCTTAAAACACTCCCCGTTTAACTAAATCTGTGTCTCTTAATAAGTGTGCCTCAAAT